>OX104063.1:250981622-251003054 GCA_944474145.2 Dicrocoelium dendriticum
ACTAGTTCTGATTTTCATAAACGATCTTCGCAGATGATATCAAGTAATGGCGAGCGTACAGAGAACCGAACGAACACGAAAAGCCCCGGCGTGACATCAACACAATTTCAAACTGGTCAGTTTTGAATACACAACCGTTCAACTTGGAAAAATGTCATGATGTTCAATTACGCCATAGACATGACTACGTGTATAGGCTTGGGTCATATTAATCGGTAACAACTCCTCAGAAACGCGACCTTGGTGTGCTCATTCAAAGTGACCTTAACTGTTCAAAGCAGTCAGAGGCAGCTGCGAAGAGATCCAACCAGCATGTGCGGACAGCATTCGGAACATTCGACACATCCATCTTCCCCATGATTCACAATTCTTACGTGCGTCCTCAGATTGAATACGCAATACACCCTTGGCCACCTTGATTGAAGGGCCGCTAAGAACTGCTAAAGAAACCACAAAGCAAAGCCACAAAGAAAGTCAAGGGTCTACGAAATCTGTCCTACCATTAAAGGCTGAAGTCAATGGGCATTTTCAGTGGCCGCTACGGAAGGCCGCGCCACGATCTCAAATTAGTCTACCAAATATTGTGTGACCCTAATTACGTATGCCGTCATTTGCTGAACCGAAGCTGCAATGTCAATCTCAGAGACAACCTTCTGAAACTGAGTGAACAGTATAACCGCCTGCAATGTCGGAGGTAGTAATTTCTCTTCAGGTTGGCCAATCCTTGTACTCTGTCCCAAACTTAGCTGTCTCCTCCCCCACCTTGGATATTTTCAAAAACCTTAGATCTTTCCCTTGGTCCACATCATTCGTTGTTTAAACCGTGCTACTTTGGAATATATTACGTATTCCTTCCAAACGTATTAACATGTCACGTTAACCTGAGGAGGTGGTATAGAAGTGTGTATTTTCTTTCTTACTTTCTTCACGTAGTACATCAGCAAACCCCTTACAGATGAGCCAATCTCGGTTGTTCCTACCTGAGACCAATCAACAGTAAAAACACGCTTTTCAAAAAATGTCAGCAGACTGGCACTATCTGTGTCGGTCAATAACAGCGAACCCAGCTCCTAATTCGTCAACAAATACAATGTTGCTACACCAACGCTCACGGCCTCCACCCTAAGCTACCAGGATTGCGCCATCTACATGAAACATCAAATTTGGACATCGTAGCAGTGACTGAAACTTGCCTCTGGAAAGACATACACGATCCAGAGATTGAACTCAGTGGGATGTCAGTCATTAGAAATGATCGTCCATCTCGCGGTGGCGCTGTTGCCATTTGCTAGCGGGATTACCTTAATTGTCAGGCCATTACCGAACATTCCCTTGTTATTCCTGACGCATTATTTTGCCGACTGCAGCTAGCATTTTAAGAACATGGATCATAGAAGACGAGTAATTAGCAGCTGTCTACAGGCCACCGAACTCCTTCGAAGACAATGATGACATTCTGTTTTACGCACTTCACTATGCAGTTTCAAAAAAGGCTCTCATTACCTTATAAAGGACGATTATAAGGTACCTTCAATTGTCTCGATGTCCCGTAATGGGCCATCATTTAGATCAAAACTTCTTGAATTCATGGATGTAACAGTTTTGTATAGCCATGTGCACTGATCAACCGGACACCGCGGTTCAAACAAGTCATCATTACTGGACCTAATCATGAAAATGGGCAGTTGATGGTTGAGTCAATCACACACGACCCTCCTCTAGGCAGAAGCAGCTATTTAGTGCTAACATTTGATTATGTGTGTCATGCAACTATGGTTGATAAAGGACGCGAAACCTAACAAAGTATTACTGACTATTCCAAGCTTCAAAACCTAACGACAGCTGTTGTCTGGGGCCTACAGACTCACAGTTCGGCGAGGAAGGAATTGAAGGTAAAGTCAACCGGATCATACAAGTAGCCTGCAAAGTTGTATTATTAAGAGTATCACGCCGAACACACATTTGGAATCGAAGAAGAAGTGGATCAAGAAAATTGATGAGGTTGGGAAGCAACATACGCTAAGCGCATGTGATCCCTCATGGCAGAATTAAAAAACAACCAGAAACTACCGCATCTTCCTTATTAGGGCAGACAAGTATGATGGTACGAGACAATAATACTCTAGTTTGTGATTAACAACAAACTGCTATTCAGGTAAGTGAACGAGAAATAATAGCTTAAACCAAGAATACCAGCACTCGAGACGACCAGTAGGTTAACAACTACTGCTGTGGATACTGGGAAAGCCCTACTCCTGCGGTTTCGCTCGGTGCCTACAAATACCATGAAACATTTGCTCTATTAACTTCCGACAAATGCCGTCGGTTTATCCAGTGTCACCTTTATTCCAGAGGCTGCCGTGGACAAATTACAGTCTCTCCGGGAACATGGTTGGCGGCATCCGGTTTCGGATTTGCCTGTCACTGTGGCAAGCCACAGGACGCCTGCGCCTACAGAGGGACCATGGATGGCTTGCTCTGCACACCCACAGCTCCAACCACACACCCCATATCCAGTGTAAACCCGAAGGAATAAGACCGGGAGGCATGTGGATAGGAGCCACGTTCCATCAACGGAGCCAGCCCACACTCCTTCACAGGCAAACACAAGCAAAATGTATTTGGGAATCAAGCGCACACAAGGTGGTGGCTGGACCGTAGTCCGCTCCACACTGAGTGCATGGAACCACTCTTCGAGCCTAACACGGCCACAAGGACCGTGCACCCCCGTCCCCTCCAGCAACGACCAACTGTCTCCTGGAGCCATTATGGACGAGGTAGTGGGTAATAGACAGGTAGGCACCTTGTCAACATGCACATCAAGCGCAGCCACACCGTGGATATCAAACAACAGCCAAACAATTGAAAGAGAGAAAGAAAAAGAGAAAAACTCGATAATTGCATAAGGAAACGGTGACATAAACCTTAATTAAATAGCATACGTAATAAGTTGTTTACAAACAAATCCTAGCTAAGTGCACGAGGTCAGGAAATATAGTACACGGTGTGCCACGAACACAAAAATGTTATGGAAATCGAATACAATTGGCTGGAGCGATGTGTGCAAGTTAATGGAATAGAGTACAGGGAGATGTTTATATGAGAAAGAAAAGCAGTAAGGTAAAAACCGTAAACCCACCACCTGAAATAAAGAGACTTAGCATGCAAGCACGCGCTTAGTAAATCGAATTCAGCGTGCCTACAAACGCTGCGCCGGCTCGCAGTAATTCACTGCGGGACCCGTCGTCGCTTCTGTAGTGGCCCCAAATGGCACAGCGCATGGCCCACTAGACATTTATATGAGAAAGAAAGGAATTAAGAGAGAACCGAAAACCCACCACCTGAAATAAAGAGACTTAGCATGCAAGCATGCGGTTAGTAAATGGAATTCAGCGTGCCTACAAACGCTGCGCCGGTGCTGCCTACATTCACTGCGGGACCCGTCGTCGCTTCGGCAGTGGTCCCGAGTGACCTCTCTCATGGCTCACTAGGCCTGCCTGACTAAGGCACTCGCGACCGCATGTTCTACAGCACAATGCGCTCGACGTCGATGGAGTTCAATTCATCGGTGCTTGCCGCTTCCGCACTTGCCGCTTCTTCTCTGCATGCATGAGGGATTTCTCCCGCACCTCACCAACTGCCTTCGTGATTAGATCGCGCCATGCACGCCGATCAACCGCCTTCGATTCCCATGATCTGCAATCAAGATTAGAACGTGTGAGGCTCACTTTAATCATGTCCTGGTAACGTAACTTTGGTTTCCCAGCATGCCGCTTCCCAATACTCAGCTGACCGTATAAGAGTTGTTTCAGTATCCGCGTCGAATCCATACGGCTCACATGACCGAGCCATCTTAGGTGTCGCAATAAAAGTATGCAGTCCATTGCATACATCCCACTTCGGCGCAACACTTCCGTGTCTGCAACTCTGGCGCCCCAGCCGATCCGCAGAATTCGTCGCAGACATTGCTGATGGAACCGCTCGAGATATCGCACATCCCGCCGGTACATCGTCCACGTTTCACTGCCGTATAGAAGAACGGACAGTACCATGGATTTGTACACCATCAGCTTCGTGCCAATGCTAAGCTGATGGTTGTTCCACACTCGGTACTCTAGCTTCCCGAATGCCGCTGCCGCCTTCGACACGCGATTACGCAACTCAACGTGTAGCTGCTGATCAGTCGACATCACACTCCGAAGGAAGCAGAAGCGGGAGGTGGTTTCCAATACTTCAGCACCAATGCTGAATTGCGGCAATATTGAAGATTGCATCTCCGGTGAAGGCTGAAGAGACAGACAGTTTTGCTTGTGTTGATGGTGAGCCCGAATTTGGCCGCTGTCGAAGCCAGAGCACTAGTCATGTGCTGCAACTAATACGCGCTGTGTGCAACAACGCACAGTCGTCAGCAAACAGCAACATACGGATAGGTGGCTCAGAGACTAGAGTTCTCGCACTAAACCGACGAATGTTCAGCAACCCACCATTAATACGGTGCTACAGATGAACAAGGTAGGCACAAGCGGCATCAAAAGCACAAGACAACATTGCATGAAGATAGATATTAAACAGGGCAGGAGCTGAGACACAGCCTTGCTTCACACCAGAGACAACTGTAAAGTCATCAGAGGTCCCTCCACTCAGCTGCACCCTCGCTCGCATATCACTGTGCAGACCTTCAATTAAACTTACAAACTTACGCGGGCAACCAAACTTACCCAACACCAGCCACAGTGCCTCGCGGTTCACCGTATCAAATGCCTTGATGAAATCAACAAAAAGCGAGTATAACGGGCAGGTGTCGTTCTCTGCGCTTCTGCACCTGACGAGCCGCAAACACCATATCTATAGTGCTGCGACCCGAACGGAATCCACATTGCTCTTCCGCCACGTTTGGTTCCACAATCTGACTCACGAGGCGATTGAGCAGGATTCGGGCTATCACCTTGCCTCAGGAATCGACAAGATCTACCCAAAGGTACTTAAAACTCTTACCTCCATCATTGCAGTACATCCAAGGTCTGTTTGACTCCCACACACTCCCGTCTGAATGAAAAAATGGAATTATCACTCCGATACACAAAGAAGGCATGAAATCGGATCCAGCCACATACCGAGCTGTTACTCTTCTACCTATATCAGCAAAATTGATTCAATCGGTAATCGCAGATTTACTGACGCGATAGTTTGAAAGACTGCAAATAACTGACAATGTCTAACATGGTTTCAGGCGCAGACGATCTTGCCTCACTAACCAGCTCCTTGCCCGGGATTCGTGGACCAGAGCAACTGAGAAAGGAGTCCACACAAATGTCGTTTATTTAGGTTTTTCTAAGGCATTCGACAAGGTAAATCACTTCGCTCTTTTCCAAAAGCTTGCTGCCTACGGTTTCAACGGCTCTCTGCTCACTTGGTTGGAAAATTACCTACAAGCCAGAACCATCAAGGTAAAAATGGCCAACACTCACTCTGAAAGACTGTGCGTATCCAGTGGTGTACAGCAACCATCCGTGCTCGGCCCGCTAGCGTGCTTAGTTTACATCAGTGACCTTAGTTACGAACTGTGCCTTCGTTTTCTTGGTGTCTTCTCCTCAGAATATCGATGATTTCGCAAGGATCTCATCATAACCTACTGCTTACTAACTGAAAGTGAGCACCCATGTGCATCACTGCTGACCCTAGCCCCTTGCAAGCAACGTCGAGGCCATCACCTTAAACTGGTGACGCAACACCCCCGTTTGGATTGTATGAAGTATTTTTACTCTTAGAATCTGTTCCCACTGGAATGCACCACCAACACGTGTGGTGAACGCACCAGACATCGCGACATTCGCGATCCTGCTAAACGCTACACAACAGTGTGATGAAGTGCCATGTCTTCACTACTGATGCTTCACTGTGAAAAACATATTTGAATAAGTTTCTTGTCTAATTTTGTTGTTTATTATCCCAGCATACACTATTGAATTATTGTTCCCATGTTGCTTCGCCGTTTGCATCAATTCCCACTTAGGCTACTATTATGCAGCTGCGTATCTGCTAGATAAACGCTTCTAGATGCCTAGCTATCAATGCCGAGAGCGACAAGTTGAAATGCAAATCGACTATCGGTTTTGATCTCACAAACTGATTTCACTAGACACGTTCGCTCGCTCGTACTCACATGTGCACTCGCTGATTTAACACACAGCTCAAGCAAGGCTCTCTGTGTGGGACAACTGCGCACCGAAACCCAGGCTTTGCCTAAACAACCTATTACCCAGTGAAACATATATAAATCAGGTCATATCTTGTGTATGCTGTGCTCATTGATGCATTTTATTGTATACAAACACACGTATCGTTTATACACATCTTAGCGTGTTTCTTCTAGTCACGTCGCATACATAGAAACCGCAATAATAACTTGTTGACTCCGCCTTGAACACGTTCAAACAGACAACTCACATATAATTTGCTCTCGTAATTTTGCCACACCGTCCGGGACTTATCAAGCAACAGCTTTGTTACCAGTCCTAAATCCTTGTTCATTCTTTGAATGATGCCCCAAAAGCCGGACCACTGGATATGCGTACCCGACGAAAAAATCCAAATAGTGACTTGTTCGCTCAATTGAACAATTTGCTTGCAGATGTTTCGTCACCAAACAAAATGGTATTTCCTGTGAGTAGTTGAAGTAGTGGCTTTGTTGGTAGGTAAGGAGGGTCGACACAAATCGAGGATAGATTCATTCAAATATTCTCGGAACCCCTTACCTCACTGACGGTATACGAAACTCATCGGTGCAGTCCGAATCTTAAGTAGCTTCAGGTAAATCAAGTTGGCATCGCAATGATTGTCTGTAATTGTGACCCAAATAATGATATCTACATAAATTCTGAGAGTTATTAGCGTGTACTATGACAACTTGTACCTTTTAATTACAAAACAGTAAAGTGGGGTGAAATGTTCTATTCACAACTGACCCTGACGGTTTGAGAAATGTGGATGCTTAGATAATGCCAGAAGGGAGGCGCTGTTACCTAGACTTCAGGGGAAATCTCTTTTAGACTCATCATTAGTGTCATTGGTGCCCCTTTAGACACAAATACGCTTGGCTTCTTCTCTAATCCTTGAGTTATCTACTTGTCATCGAGATAGCATGTTGCGGGCTGATAAGATGAAAAGTCGTGTATCCTACGCCTCTGAGGCAATATGCATAGGTAGTTATTCTCGAATGTAAGTACAACTAAAACAGCTCCAATAATAGCCAACAGTGGGTAGTGAAGTCGGTTCATTCCATTTTTTCTTTTAACATAGTTAATTCCATTTATTGAAATGTTAGGAGTAGCTATTTAAAACAGACACTTTATCCGCGTTTGAACAAAATAATACAACCCAACTTTGACACACCGATATCAATATATTTCTGCACCATTTTGCCTGGCTCGGTTGCACCTTATGCATACATTAACCTATCGTATTTTACTTCTGTCCATGATCATTGGATAGTTTAAATGTTGGGTGAATCTCAAACGACTTGAGAGGGCAGAGGATCTGACCATGGTAGAGTCTCGCATAACTCGTCACTTAGAAGTGCTTCATATGCCTCGTGTGATTGACAGCGATACTTGTGACAAATTAAAGCCGACTGGCTCCACTACTCCTCAGATATACGGGCTACCGAAAGTACATAAGAGCGGGGTGCAACTTATATCGATTCTGTTGATGGTGAATGCGCCTCAACATAAACTGGCTAGGTGACTGATGAAATTGCTTTCTCCGCTGCGCGAGTGTGCCAATGTATACAGCTCAAAGATTCTTTCGAGAATATCAACGACCTTGACAAACTTGATGTATCCGACAAGGGCGTGTGCTCGCTAGATGTGAAATCACTTTCTACCAATGTTCCCCAAATTTTGGATTATATTTATGAACTATCACAAAGTTCGCGGTGTTCTCTACCGATGCCAGTTGAATTACTATGATATTCATTCTTGTTGTATACGGAGAATGACATCTTTCACATAAGAAACACACCATACTGTCAAATTGATGCAGTAGAGATGGGCAGTCCATTTGGTCCGGTACTGATGATATCAAGATATGGCGAAGGATCAGAGGACCGGATGACCATGAACGGCTCCAGCACGATCTTAACACAGTGTCGAACTGGTCAGTTCAAAACGCTCTACCGTTCAACGTAGACATATGTCGCGTAGTACAATTACGCCATAAACATAACTACACCTACATACTTGGGACAAAGGAATTGCAGAATAGCTACCAGGAACGTGATCTTGGTGTGATCGTACAGAGCGACCTGAACTGTTCAAAACAGGCTGAGGTAGCTGCGAAAAGAGGCAACCAGCACGTCGGCATGCTGCGAAGGGCATTCGGGAGATTTGACCCATCAATCTTCCCAATGATGCTCAATTCCTAGGTGCGCCCGCAAGTTGAGTACGCAATCCAAGCTTAGGCAACCTTGGTTGAAACGCGACCTAGAAGCGATAGAGGCACCACAACGGAGAGCAACCAAGAACGTGATGGGACTGCGGTATCACTCTTACCACCGAAGGCTGAAGTTGTTGGGAATTTTCAGCGGACGCTATCGAAGGCTGCGCGGCGATCTCATATTAGCGTATCAAATATTGAGTGACCCAACCACGTATGCCGCCATTTGCTGAAACTTAGCCACAACACGCAGCTCAGGGGTAACTGCTTAAAGTTGAAGGAACAATATAGCCGTCTAGAGTGTCGACGGAATTACTTTTCCCTTCGAGTTTGCAAACCATGGAACGCACTCTCAGACTCAGTAGTATCCTCTCCTACCCTGGATGTTTCAAAAAACGATTAGATGTTGCCCTCAGCTCCCAACATTTTGTTACCTAAGCTCCTCTGTTGTGGATTACGCCAAGCATGTTTTCAACAGGACTAATGTATCAAATGGACCTAAGTGAGCGACCATATTTTATTTTCTCACTCCTTACCTCAACTATCACAGCGCCCCAGTGTCTTTCTGAATGTTTACGCGCGATATTTCTTTTTCCTTTTACACTGATGTCAATTATCAAAGTATTCATCTCGGCAGACGTTCGATAGATGACCCACACATATTTTAATTGCATCATATTCACCGCTACCATCCTACGGGACATGTCAAGCACTTGCTTTTATCTCGTGATAAATCATTGTTCATTGTTCATTGTTCATTGACGATTTCTTTGTGTTAATTTTAGTACGAGGTTTGTCTGGAGGAATATCTCGACTGCCATACTACAAACGCTACGTGGATGATATTTTGGCACTTTGTTCCTCGGAGCATAAGATGGAGCATTTGGTAACGCAACTAAATTCGGCGCATGCAAATTTGCGGGTCTTCTGTGAGGTAGAGAAGCAAAATTGCCTCTCCTACTTGGATATCCTTAACATAAGCGGAGAAAACGGGCAGATTTAGGTCTGTCTACAGGAACTCAACGTGGTCCTGGCAGTGTGTATATTTCGCTAGCTTCACACCAATAACAGGCCAGCGGACGCTCGTGAGTACCCTGATTAGTCGTGCCAGACGCATCTACTACGCTGATTGTCTGACTGGCGAACTGCAATTTATTACTAACGCGCTCATTGAAATCGGTTCCCCCTAACATTCATCGAGAAACGTAGTCAAGTGCGACCAAGGGACTTAGTGCATAGGTACTCAAGAAGCCTGTAGTCATTGAGCTGCCATTCAAAGGTGAAGTTTCCTCTTTGAGGGTCACAAGGCGTCTGATCTGTGCCCTGCAGCCAACTTACTATGCCGCCAAGGTGGTTGTCATTAATAAAACTCAAAAACTGCCACTTCCTTCTGTAAAGGAGGCACAGCCTAGCGGGACCAAACAACGTTACATTTACTGATTCATTTGTAACTGCGGAACACGTTACATAGGCAGGACCGATAGAACGTTGAGTTCCCGAATGCAGGAGCATGTACCTAAGTGGTTGCAACGTTCGACTACGCAAGAAACTGGCCAGATTCAAGCTGTTTGTCTGTGTAAGTCATCAGCCTCTTCGATCGACCGACATTTACTGACCACAGGTCACCGAGTCTAGGTCAATTCGGCGTCCACAATTCTCGTCTTCTCAGTTTCGCAGAGATAATTGCAATTAACCGGATTAAGCCGCTGCTTTGTGTTCAGAAACGATTATCGACCATACTTAGAATTCCATGGAGATGGGGGAGATATCCCTGTCTCGCTTATCGTGTGTTGGTCTGTTTGTTTGTTTGCATGTATGTTTGGTCGCAGGCGGGAGAGCCTATGGTGCGCTGAGGCTGGTGGCGGCTAGATCCTGACAGGTGGTCTACCCACTGCTGCTACTGTTGCGCCATAGTCTCATGTCCTGGGCGCCTCCACGTGGCGACCGCTGGGTGGGAGTTAGGTTTCGCCCTTCTCCCTGCTAAGATCCAGGACAACAATCCGCATGAGTCAGCTAACTGACCATGTGCTCGACCCGCTGCCTTTCGGGTGTTCATTTAATCGAAGGCTTTGGCTGAGGACCCGAGTCGTTCTCCTGTCAGGATTGGGCGCCCTGTCAGTATCCTAGTCCATCCTCTCCGGAGGTTAGGAAGTGGTCGATGGCCCACTTCCCGTAAAACCTAGCCATGGGAGACAACAGGTTACGGGCGATATTCTCAATGCTCGATTGGCGTAGAGCACGAGTGCCACGCATTGTCTCTGACGGTGGGAGGACACCTCCGGGTGTTCAATGGTTTGCTACTGCCCGCCTCAAGCTAGGCAGCCCCTGGTCAAATTGGTGCAAACCCGCCAAAAACCCACCTGCGTCTGGCCGTGATCGCAGGTGCGTATCCAATTACGGTCGCAAAACATATGATAATTGTTCCAGAACCTCAAAGGCTGCGTGTGACGACCGTCAAGCAGATCCCAATCTGTCTCTGCAATCACATTCCCGAGCTGGATCTGCTCTCCACTGCCTCGTGGGTCAGGCTATTGAGCCAAAGGCTCCGGGTGGAGTCCCTCAAGCAAACCTCCGAAGGACAACGACCACCTCGCGTGCGATTGCCCACCAATGCAATCGTATGCCTGCGCGCAAAGCACTCAGCATCGGGTGCTGGAACGTGCGCACACTACTGGACCGGAACTCGAGTGAGCGCCCGGAGCGACGCACTGCACTGGTCGCAATGGAGCTGGCGCGCTACCACATCGATATTGCGGCGCTCAGTGAAACTCGGCTCGCTGAGCAAGGTAAGTTACATGAAGCAGGTGCTGGCTACACATTCTACTGGGTGGGGAACGCCGCCTCAGCACCACGTGAACATGGGGTCGGATTTGCAATATCCGACCGCCTTAATGGCCAGCTGGTGGGTGAACCAACGGGCATCAGCGCGCGGCTGATGACTGTTCGCCTACGACTCGGAAGAGGTAAGTTTGCTACTTTTATAAGCACGTACGGTCCGACCATGTGTTATCCTGATGACACGCGTGATCAGTTCTACACTGAGCTATCCTCCGTGATACGGTCTGTGCCGAGAAGTGACCGACTATTTCTGCTGGGTGATTTCAATGCGCGCGTTGGGCGTGATGCATCAGCGTGGACAGATGTTATCGGTGCGCATGGCATTGGTTCAGCGAATGCGAACGGTGACAGGCTGCTCTCACTGTGTGCCACTCACGGCCTGACGATCACGAACACTTGGTTTGCACTGAGTGCGAGTGATATAGCAACTTGGACGCATCCACGGAGTGGTCACGCTCACCTGCTCGACTATGTCATCGTACGTCAGCGTGATATGCGTGAAGTGCGCATGACACATGTACTGCGTGGTGTTGGGTGTGGCACTGATCACAAATTGGTGCGGACCAAACTGTACATATATTTTCGTAAATCTATGTATTGCACTCCCGCCGTGAATCGGCGTAAATTTAACATTCTCTCCCTCGGTACTGTGGCGAAACGTACTGAGCTGGAGAAGGCGATGGCTGCACGCCTGTGTGGTGATGTGGACTGTATAGCCACAGTGGGCGACCTGTGGCACCACATTCGCGACCAGGTGACAGCTGCTGCGGAGGAGACCATCGGGCGCGCAAACTGTAAGCGGCCTGATTGGTTTCATGACAACAATGTGACGATTGACGCATTGGTGTCAGAGAAGAATGCAGCATTTGCTGCACATGTTGCAGACCCCAGTGACTTGGGGAAGAGTAGTCAGTTTCGCAAACTTCGACGGCGACTGACCCGAGAGCTCCGTCGCATAAAAATGCATGGTGGACGGAGAAGGCGAAGCAGATGGAATGCTACGCCGAACGCCGTCAACACAAGGAATTCTTTGACTCCTTGAAGGCGGTGTATGGACCGAGATTGGAGCCGCTGAGGACACTGATCGATGGTAGTTCAGGCGCTACCTGCACCCAGACTGCAGACATAATGCAGGTCTGGCGGAAACATTTTGACTGTCTCTTGAACAACCGTTCAGAGATCGACTGGCCTACATTGAATGGCCTGAAGCAGCACGATGTGAAGGCGGATCTGGCGGATACGCCGACTGGATGAGACGCAGAGAGCACTTGCTCAGCTGCGAAACGGCAAATGTGCCGGAGGTGACGGGATCCCACCTGAAGTATTGAAACACGGTGGACCCGCGTTGTTGACTGCGCTGCACCACTTGGTGCAACGCGTGTGGATTGAGGAGGAGGTGCCTTCTGAGCTGAAGGATGCCCTTGTGCTACCACTGTACAAGGGCAAAGGGAGCAAGTAATGTTGCACGAATTATCGTGGCATCAATTTGCTGAGTTGTGTGGGCAAGGTGATAGCCCGAATCCTGCTCAATCGCCTCGTGAGTCAGATTGTGGAACCAAACGTGGCGGAAGAGCAATGTGGATTCCGTTCGGGTCGCAGCACTATAGATATGGTGTTTGCGGCTCGTCAGTTGCAAGAGAAGTGTAGAGAACGACACCAGCCATTGTACTCGCTTTTTGTTGATTTCATCAAGGCATTTGATACGGTGAACCGCGAGGCACTGTGGCTGGTGTTGGGTAAGTTTGGTTGCCCGCGTAAGTTTGTAAGTTTAATTGAATGTCTGCACAGTGGTATGCGAGCGAGGGTGCAGCTGAGTGGAGAGACCTCTGATGACTTTACAGTTGTCTCTGGTGTGAAGCAAGGCTGTGTCTTAGCTCCTGCCCTGTTTAATATCTATCTTCATGCAATGTTGTCTTGTGCTTTTGATGTGGCTTGTGCTTACGGTGTTCGTCTGGAGCACCGTATTGATGGTGGGTTGCTGAACATCCGTCGTTTCGGTGCGAGAACTCTAGTCTGTGAGACAACTATCCGTATGTTGCTGTTTGCTGACGACTGTGCGTTGTTTGCACACAGCGCGGATGAGTTGCAGCACATGACTAGTGCTCTGGCTTCGACAGCGGCCAAATTCGGGCTCACCATCAACACAAGCAAAACTGTCTGTCTCTTTCAGCCTTCACCGGAGATGCAATCTTCAATATTGCCGCAATTCAGCATTGGTGCTGAAGTATTGGAAACCACCTCCCGCTTCTGCTACCTTCGGAGTGTGATGTCGACTGATCAGCAGCTACACGTTGAGTTGCGTAATCGCGTGTCGAAGGCGGCAGCGGCATTCGGGAAGCTAGAGTACCGAGTGTGGAACAACCATCAGCTTAGCATTGGCACGAAGCTGATGGTGTACAAATCCATGGTACTGTCCGTTCTTCTATACGGCAGTGAAACGTGGACGATGTACCGGCGGGATGTGCGATATCTCGAGCGGTTCCATCAGCAATGTCTGCGACGAATTCTGCGGATCGGCTGGGGCGCCAGAGTTGCAGACACGGAAGTGTTGCGCCGAAGTGGGATGTATGCAGTGGACGGCATACTTTTACTGCAACACCTGAGATGGCTCGGTCATGTGAGCCGTATGGATTCGACGCGAATACTGAAACAACTCTTATACGGTCAGCTGAGTATTGGGAAGCGGCATGCTGGGAAACCAAAGTTACGTTACCAGGACATGATTAAAGTGAGCCTCACACGTTCTAATCTTGATTGCAGATCATGGGAATCGAAGGCGGTTGATCGGCGTGCATGGCGCGATCTAATCACGAAGGCAGTTGGTGAGGTGCGGGAGAAATCCCTCATGCATGCAGAGAAGAAGCGGCAAGTGCGGAAGCGGCAAGCACCGATGAATTGAACTCCATCGACGTCGAGCGCATTGTGCTGTAGAACATGCGGTCGCGAGTGCCTTAGTCAGGCAGGCCTAGTGAGCCATGAGAGAGGTCACTCGGGACCACTGCCGAAGCGACGACGGGTCCCGCAGTGAACGTAGGCAGCACCGGCGCAGCGTTTGTAGGCACGCTGAATTCCATTTACTAACCGCATGCTTGCATGCTAAGTCTCTTTATTTCAGGTGGTGGGTTTTCGGTTCTCTCTTAATTCCTTTCTTTCTCATATAAATGTCTAGTGGGCCATGCGCTGTGCCATTTGGGGCCACTACAGAAGCGACGACGGGTCCCGCAGTGAATTACGACGAGCCGGCACAGCGTTTGTAGGCACGCTGATTTCGATTTACTAACCGCGTGTTTGCATGCTAAGTCTCTTTATTTCAGGTGGTGGGTTTACAGTTTGTGCCTTAATGATTTTCTTTCTCATATAAATATCTCCCTGTACTCTATTCCATTAACTTGCACACATCGCTTCAGCCAATTGTATTCGATTTCCATAGCATTTTTGTGTTCGTGGCATACCGTGTACTATATTTCCTGACCTCGTGCACTTAGCTAGGATTTGTTTGTAAACAACTTATTACGTATGCTATTTAATTAAGGTTTATATCACCGTTTCCTTATGCATTAATCGAGTTTTTCTCTTTTTCTTTCTCTCTCTCAAGTGTTTGGCTGTTGTTTGATATCCCCGGTGTGGCTGCGCTTGATGTGCATGTTGACAAGGCGCCTACCTGTCTATTACCCACTACCTCGTCCATACTGGCTCCAGGAGACAGTTGGTCGTTGCTGGAGGGGACGGGGTGCACGGTCCTTGTGGCCGTGTTAGGATCAAAGAGTGGTTCCACGCACTCAGTGTGGAGCGGACTACGGTCCAGCCACCGCCTTGTGTGCGCTTGATTCCCAAATAACAGTGTGCTTGTGTTTTCCTGTGAAGGAGTGTGGGCCGGCTCCGTTGATGAAACGTGGTTCCCATCCGCATGCCTCCCGGTCTTATTCCTTCGGGTTTACACTGGATATGGGGTATGTGGTTGGAGCTGTGGGTGGTGCAGCGCAAGCCATCCATGGTCCCTCTGTAGGCGCAGGCGTCCTGTGGCTTGCCACAGTGACAGGCAAATCGGAAACCGGATGCCGCCAACCATGTTTGGTCGCAAGCTGATAAATCGTGCAACCTTGCTTGCCCTCTCCGCCCTTGTACAGTACTAGCACAAGGACATCCTTCAGCTCAAGAGGCACATCTTCCTCAATCCACAGGCGTTGCACCAAGTGGTGCAGCGCAGTCACCAACGCGGGTCCGCCGTTTCAATTCTTCAGGCGGGATCCAGTCGGCCCCGGCACAGTTGCAGTTTCGCAACTGAGCAAGTGCTCCCTGTGTCTCATCTAGTGTGGGCGTGTGCGCCAGACCTGCCTTCACATCGTACTGCTTGAGGCCGTTAAATGTAGTCCGATCGTTGAACTGTTGTTCAATAGACAGTCAAAATGTTTTTTTCCAAATCTGCATAATGTCTGCAGTATGTGTGCAGGTGGCGCCTGAACTATCATGGATCAGAGTTCTCAGAGACTCCAATCTCAATCGACTACCACCTTCCAGAAGCCAAAGGATTTCTTATGTTAGCGACTTTCGGCGTAACATTCTATCTGCTTCGCCTTCTCCGTCCAAAATGCATTTTATTTGCGACGGAGCTCTCGAGTCAGTCGCCGTGGAAGTTTGCGAATCGGACTATTCTTCTCCAAGTCACTGGGGTCTGCCACATGTGCAGCAAGTGCTACATTATTCTCAGACACCAAGGCGCAAATCGTCGCATGGCTGTCATCAAACTAGTCAGGGTAGCTGAACATCCATCGTTTCGATGTGAGAACTCTAGCCTGTGAGAAATCTATCCATACGTTGCTGTTTTCTGATGATTATGCGTTGTTTGTACACAGCGCCGATGAGTTGCATCATATGACTAGTGCTCTGGCTTCGACAGCGGCCAAATTCGGGCTCACCATCAACACAAGAAGAACTGTCTGCCTCTTTCAGCCTTCACCGCAAGGGCAGCCTAAAACATTGTCAAAAATTAGCATTGGTGCTGAAGTATTAGAAACCACCTCCCGCCTTTGCTACCTAGGGAGTGTGGTTTCCAGTGACCAGCAGCTACCCAGTGAGCTTCGTATCCGCGAATCGAAGGCAGCTGTAGCCATCGGGAAGCTAGAGTACCGAGTGTGGAACAGCCATCAGTTTACCGTTATCACGAAGCTGATGGTGTACAAATCCATAGTGCTGTCCGTTCTTCTATACGGCATGGAAACCTGGACGATGTACAGGCGGGATTTGCGATATCTCGAGCGGTTCCATCAGCAGTGTTTGCGACGAATTTTGCGCATCCGCTGGGGCTACAGAGTTGCGGACACGCAACTGTTGCGTCGAAGTGGAATGTATGCAGTGGACTGCATACTTTTGCTGAGACACCCGAGGTGGCTCGGTCATGTGAGCCGTATGGATTCGACGCGGATACAACTATTATATGCTCAGCTGAATATTGGCAAGCGACATGCGAGGAAACAAAAACTTCGTTACTAGGACATGATCAAAGTGAGCCTCTCACGTTTTACGCTTGATTGCTGGTCATGGGAATCGAAAGCGGTTTATTGGCGTGCATGGTGCGATTTAATCACGAAGGCAGTTGCCGAGGTGCAGGCGAGACTTCGTACATGCAAAGAAGAAGTGGCAAATGGGGAAGCGGCAAGCACCGATGGGTTATACTCCATCGACATCGAACGAATGGTGTTGTAAAACATTAAGTCGCGAGCGCATGAGTCAGGCAGGTTTAGTGAGCTATGAGCGGGGTGATTCGGGACCACTACCGAAGCGACGACGGGTATTGCAGAGAACGCAGACAAAACCGGCGCAGCTTTTGTAGGTACGCTACCTTCGATTTACTAACCGCGTGTTTGCATGCTAAGTCTATTTATTTCAGGTGGTGGGTTTTCAATTTTGTCCTAATGCTTTTCTTTCTCATATAATTGTCCATCTGTACTCTCTTCTATAAATTTGAACACCTCGCTTAAGCCAGTTGTAGCTAATTTCGATAGCATTTTCCTGTTTGTGGAATTTCCGCAAAATATACTCTGAAATCGTGAACTTATCTCAGATTCGTTTGTGGACAACTTACTTCATATGCTCATTATTTCAAGATTTATGTCACCGTTTCCTTATGCATTACTCGATTTGTTCTATTTGCTATCTTTCACACAAGTGATTGGCTGTTGCTTGATAACCCCGGTGTGGCTGCTCTTGATGTGTATGTTTGCAACGTGCCTACCTGTCTATTACCCAGTGCCTCGTCCCTACTGGTTCTAGGAGACAGTTGGTCGTTGCTGGAGGGGACAGGGTGCGTGGTCCTTGTGGCCGTGTTAGGCTCGATGAGTGGTTCCATGCACTCCGTGTGGAGCGGACTACGGTCCAGCCACCGCCTTTTGTGAGCTTGATTCCCAAATACAACGTTCTTGTGTTTGCCTGTGAAGGAGTGTGGGCTGGCTTCGTTGATGAAACGTGGCTCCCATCCAAATGCCTCCCGGTCTTATTTCTTCGGGTTTACACTGGATATGGGGTGTGTGCTTGGAGTTGTGGGTGGTGCAGCGCAAGCCACCGATGGTCCCTCTGTAGGCGCAGGCGTCCTGTGGCTGGCCACAGTTACAGCAAATCCGAATCCGCGTGCCGCCATATATATATATATATATATATATATATATATATATATATATATATATATATATATATATATATATATATATATATATATATATATATATATATATATATATATATATATATATATATATATAATCGCACCATTCACTGAATAAATATTATTGCATGTTATTGTTAAAGGCGCTGATGAGACAATACGAATTGCGTGCATTTTCCATCCTTCGTCTTCTTACTGCGCTTTTCGAATCTTGGTAAATTCATCTACGGTTTTGTGTAAACGGTTGGAGGTTACTTCAGGTGGTTTAGGATTCAAAATTGCATCTGTTGGAGAATAGGTTTTCCTTTCTGGTGCCAGAGTAAACCAACTAACATTACTTTTACGACTGAATCAGATGGTTCATTCTTCTATTTTGGTTAAGCTTTACGTTCCCATTGCTCCGCGGAAGCTTTATCGATTGCTGCCAAGTGGCTGTCCATTACCGGTGCAGAAATAAACCATCCACATATTCCATTACATGATGCACTTAAGGAGACGTACGAAAGCAAATTGAAAGTAGCTATCCATGAGAGTACAATAATCTGCATATTATTACAGTGCTTTTCATATTACTAAACCACGTAAATTAAGGAATGATTATTCCCTACTTTTGCGATTTAACTAAAAGATTAGTTAAAAGTAAGTGTAATTTTCAACGGTTTTGTAAACACAAAGGTTGTGGGAATTAAGATGATTGTGTTTTGTATAGTTTTCTGCAAATAAAAGAAACAAGGCGAATAATAATTATGATGGCATCCTAGGTAGATTCAGTGAAATGTTTGTTTTAGTTTTTATAATTTGATGTCTTGTGTTGCTTACATTTGCAATCACTCAGTATCTGAAAAGCTACTATGAGATCAAAAGTTAAATATCCAAATTGCCCAGTAAGGAATCCAGAAACATTTGACTGTGGCTGGTATGAAATTAAACTTCGCGCTTGGGCAAGTTTCTTCATATAACGTTCAGGGCCTTTAGTTCTGCGAATACCCAACTTTACAACCAGTACCATGAAGCACATGTTTGGTTTAACTTTACATAGGGGTAGTATTAAGCATTGCACTGTAGAGAGAAATAGAAAATTTTCAAAGCATGCATGGCCACTCTCAGTAAGCAACCAATTTGGTTGTTCTTATTGTTCAGGCACTTTAAGGTTGCTGCTAACATACAAGGTTTTCCAGTAGATGCACACCGGGATCGCTTTCACTGAAACATGCCTACGCGCTTGCACTCCAAGAAGATAAACTTAAGCATGGCAGTGCAGGCAAATGAAAGCGTGCTCGCCCAAGGGTTAGATCCACCGGTAAGCCGAGTTCACCGAAAGCCTAAACAGACATCCCGTCTTTACAAGCATTGGGGTCACTGAGCGACGCGGCTGGTAGAGCCTCCGCCACTACGACCCGTACTTCATCCGTGTCCAACTTAACTGTTATTGCGCTCGAAGGTAAATGCAAAACAGCTTCGGTGTCGCTTGGAGAGAATCTGTGCGATGTATTTGCACAAGTTATTAACAATATGTAAGTTATTAGCTGGATACCGGTGCACCGTACAGACTCTTTGCTGCCACTCGGCTAACGCCAGTCGCGCGTGGGCCGGATATTCCGCGATGATGCCCGCCCCCATGCAGATTTCGAACGGATGACCTCTGGATTCCAAAAGAGTTATCCTTCGGGCCGTGGCCGAAAAGCATCTCGAGATGTCTACCTTCAATGAAACACACAATAGAAGACACTGTTAAATATGGTTTACCTGCTGGACACAGATACAATCTTATGCTGCTTGTCATCATGCATCATAGTCAAAAATCGCAAATATGCTTAACTCATGATCCAGGTAAAGGATGTAAATCTTTATGACTGTTAGCATGACTCTAACTGCCCAACTACGACGACCAAGAAACATTTCGAGTTCACCAGGCATTTATTGCTCAAACATTCTGGGCCACTGGTGCAGTAGTGGGGCACAGTATCGGAGATAAATTCGTTACATCTGTATGTAACAATGTAGCGTTAAGCACAATCTTCACGTTGACTGTGTGTCACGGTTAACTGAATCCGATTAGACCTGCCACATACGGTAGATGCCAACGCGGCCACTTTGTTTCCAAGTAAGCTCTGACGTACTAGAGTCTCATGGTAACGTTTAGCCTTGAATTCCTAGAATTGCGAGTTTGCTACATGGACAAGCGTTAAAAAGTATTGCAGAATACTCTTTAAATCAGCAACCACATATAAAGACATTTTGTGGGTTCTTTAGAGCGTTCATTGTTGCATACACCATTAGCAGCTACGTTTTAATACGGACATTGTGGATATTCCAATGTTACAAATTGGATCTATCATTCCAACTAGCTACCCATGGTCAAGGAAACCATTACCGTTAGCGAGGTACATAAGTTCAATCCCCAGCATTTATAGGTGCATCGCGATCCAACCCCTGTGGAGGTCAACAGCTTGTAACCACAGTTGGTCTGGTTCAATTTCGGAAAACTACTGATAATTTTTCGAAGCAGATTGTTCGCTTAACTCGACATCTAGCTGCAAACTTTGTGTAGCCGAGCAGACTGATATCGGCTCTTAGATTATATGCATCGGATAGTCAAGGGCGCGAATGATCGTCTGCACAGAAATTCGTCAGTCCGAGTTCGGCCAAATAGCTATCTAAATTGAGCATTGGTTCGCACCACGTGACTTCAGTTCATGTATCTGCTAACCACGTCGTAGCCTGACGTTTTTGTTCGGTGTCCCGTTGAATTAGGTTTAGTAGATTACTTTGCTGTGGTTCCACTCCTATTGCTGCGTATATCGCATCAATTTTAAGGTATCTATCGGTTTAAATGGATCGTGATCGCTATGCTTTCAATAATCCTCTCTCTTACTTCAAACTCCCACATGCCAGAATCATCATATCCACTAAGTCGAAGTGGTGACCTTCCTGATTTCCATGCCTGCAAACTAAGCAACATCAATCATGGTTCTAGTTTATTTCGAGAATAACAAGCACATTTGGTGAGCAGTGGCTTTCAATGCTACATTCCCAGACCACTACAATCATATTTAGAGGTGGAAAGATTAAAGTCCATCGAGTTTGTTAAGGTAACAAAGTGATAAAAGTGAACTATGCGTTCATAGGTTAGTTTCATGTTAACTAGTGTGACCTGGGGCAGTTGACCTCTGTGTTTTCGGTTTTCGCTGGCCAGGTGATCGTGTAGAGGGGCCGCTTCCATGAATGCCTCGGGGGAGCTCTTCGGAGCTAGCTGAGAGCGGATCGCGAAAGACGGCTAGCGACGAGCCTGGGCCCGGAACTACGGAGCGGGAATATGTGGACAGCGCAATAAATCAGACAAATACGCCGCGAGCGCAGCCCACAGGACCGAGGCCGAGCCGATTGACACAGCCCAGAACAAGCAAGTCGAGAGCTCTCGAACGACTCCTGGCCGATCCAAATCGGGTACAGAGAAGTGGAGGTCGAGGCGAAAACAGGAAGGCGGATCTTCCAAGTCAGAG
>OX104063.1:251003553-251032263 GCA_944474145.2 Dicrocoelium dendriticum
TGGTGCCATTATTGTACAAGGGTATATTAGCAATGAGTTCATGCAAGTCTGTTTGTGCTGTTCATTTGGAGATATCTGTAAAGATGCAAATGCAGTAGTGTTCATTTCTGAATTGTCCCGTTAACGAGTGCACTGTTTCCGTTTCGGGGATGGAGTTCAGTAGAACGCAGAAAACGCTTAGCTTTCCGGGCTGTTTTGAGTTGGTGTTTTGCATGATTCACGCTACATGTTCAGGCATAAACAAAGCGCCGAGTAGGTTACCGCTAACATCCCTATGGTTGATGTCATCCAACTGCCTGTATCTAACTGAAGTCGACTTTGATTTTGGGACACTGGAGCACTCTACGCTTAGTACAGTTTGTCGTTGTAGAAAAACAGTGAAGCTTGTACCAGGAGAAATCCACTTTGCTTCTCAGTTTTCAATCTAGCAAAGCGTGATGTTAATTTAAAATCTCACCTTTCTTAGAAACAACGGTAAGGAACAAATTCGTTTGGGACTCGACTGACACGTAAAATCTCCCTGGTCCAACTACGAAAGGAAGCCGAGACATTAATTAAGGTACTAGTAAACAAAATAGTCCTCAACTGCAATATGTACATACCACAATGGTACCCCTTATGTCCTAAAACAGCCAGGACTTAGCCAGTTACATATTGGAACAAATTCACAGTACTTGCTACTGTACAGCAACGCCGTGCAGTTCATAGTGTGGGCGAGGAATACAAGGACACCTTTAATGGGTCCAAAACGTTATCCTGTTGGCTCGTTGTACGGTACCTAAGGGGACACAATGTGTCACTAACTTTAAAAGGAATGAGATTAATGTGTCTAGGGGGGGAATGTGGGATGAAAAGATAACAAACCGGTCTGATCCTGGGTGGGAATGCATAATGATCACAACGGGATAACGATGAAAACAAATGCACATCGATTGGGAAATTTCAGGGAGTAAACGGTCTATCAGACGGTACAGAGCAAATCCAAATATCCATCTTGCGTAATCTGTCTAAGGTCGAATGCGGGATGAAAAAGTAACAAGGGCAAAAACTGTAACCCAACGTTTACTAGTAACAGCATCCATTTTGCTAGACAATCGATCGGAAGATGGGACAAATCCTTGTGTGTGATTATCCGATCGAACTGAGAATCGCATTAGTGAAATGTGCTTCGTATGTGCTATTGGAGCCGCAGCTAATTTTCTGGTCCGTTGGCGTCTTCTTATCTGCAGGGTTACCAGCCGTTCTCCACAGGATTGGAGTAGTACTTACTAGTGGTGTCTGAGTTGCACAGTCCGTTATTCTTATCTCAACTGTGGTGACGTTGTTGGTTACCATCTCCTCACAACTTGGCTGGTAGTTGATCACACTTCTGAGATAATAGCAGCCTGCATTTTATTAGTGGTATAGATTTGCACTGCACGCTAAACCACAGGGAAACTGTTTTTCGGTGTGAAAATTTAGCCTGCTAATTGTTACGGACGCGTTTCACAGGAAAAGTCGAACAACAGTTGGGACGCACAATACACACATTACCGAGCTTGGTACATGATCCACGTATGACTTTAGATGGAAGCAGCGTAAGCACTGCGCTCTTTAAGTGAATATTACCTATTCTTAGACTGATTCAAGGTTGACGATCAGCAGCTTTTATCGTTTTGAGGGCAAGGTCGCATAATTCGCCTCACTCCTGTGTGACTGTCCTGTCCATAGGCCTCCGTCTGCAGTGCCTGTCGAATCCGTCAGCATGCCTGCAAGGTGGGTAACATGAAGCTTTGATACTGGAGTTCCGTGACCAGATTTATAAATAGCCGCAAGGCAAATTTGTCGAGAGACAGATGGGTTAGCTGCGGAAAAACGTAAATCAACCTGTAGCTGCTACGCGCACCGTAAGACCTGGACGAGTGAGCGCTTGGTTAAACGCCAATGGAAATCCCTATCGACTAAAACCAAACAATGTCTTCGGCGTTTGGAATTGAGCAAAATTATGAATGAGGATAAAAGTGGAACATTGCCCAGGATTTACAATTTAGGGTAAATGTAGGGTGTACCGGTAGCGTTCTCGAGAAAATAGTAGCAAGAGGTCATGCTTGTACAAGCAAGACGAATAAGCATAGGTTCATTGGTGTGCTACAGAGTGTGTCGAACAGTGAAAAAACCAAGGATGCACGAACGTGTGACTGACAGCTTAACGCCGTATGACGAAGGTCAGTAGCATGGCTGCAAACTGTCGGCCGTTAAGAATGGGAAGGATTCCACCAAAGCACTTAGTTTGGGTCAGAGCTAGTTAAACTATAGTAACATTCCAAAAAAGAAAAACGGTTTGATGTAGGAGCAAACCTTGGATGTTTCTGCTCGTGAAAATACCAATCTGATCTAGCGCATGCATGTTCCGCCTTCCGATACAATGAAGCTAACCATTAAATAAGTATTTATACGAATAAAATGCTTTTTTAAGGGAGCATTTTTCATAGCAACTATGTTTAGCCAACGGGCCACATATTGCTCGACATCATACCCATTGTTTTCAATTCTGCGTCACATACCTGGTCTTTGCAATGCTACAGGCGTATCAGAATGAAAATAATTTTATTTGGACCACTTGCAATCAACTGATTCCGAGCCAAGTGGAGAAAACATGAAATACTTATCATGCCGTTTCCTGAATGTGTGTGTTAAGTATTAATAATTTAAGCTGATGACTAACGTTCATCGGACCATTCTTGGGCTATAGGTACTACGACACATCGTACTCTCTGCTGAAGTTCATGTTCAGTGCTGAGTGTAGCAAAGTAGGCAAACTCATGGTGGAATCAATATTGGTTTTACCCGCTACTAGCTACTAAGTAGTCCTTATCAACACACGTACGGCTGATTACACGCACATGAATGCAGCTTTAGTTCATAGTGTTACCACAATTGCTGCTTTCATGCAATTCTTTTTGTCGATTGTGATGCATTTTGGTTGATGTTATAGTGAATAACCCAATGTAAGTAGATGCATATCCCTCTCATTTTAGGCACGCCGCTGTGTATTCTGGCAGATGGTTAAACGAGGGAATCAGCTGCAATTCCCTCTAATACTAGCAGAAACGTCGGGAAGCAGTACGGGAAAGAAGACGTGTAGGGAATCTACCTTAAAGATAATCCCAGTATGCTAGAGACGGGTGTATGGAGGCAATCACGACTGCACAAATTTGCATCCCTTGCAACTACAATACCGAAATTTAAATAAACATATGCCAGCTTCCCTAAGTTGGTGGGTATCATTAACAAACTAACTAAGAACGTTTATATTGGTTTGATCTGATGGACCTGGCGGCAAAGGACAATTTCCGTAAAATAACTGAATCGTTAATCAGAATAGATCACACTTCCTGCCCATAGAGTTCAAAGCCTTCTACAATGCTATGTTAATAGTCGTACTGAAGCTGTCTTAGGTATGTAATGTTACGAATTTAATGCCCTGTTGTAAAAGATTCATTCTAAATGTGTTGTCATTTGATAACGCGAGATAAAGAAGAACAAAACATGACCGGTTTCTTGTGGTTCTGCCAAGAATATAGGGTTAATCCACTCCATGCATCTATAGTTTTATTGATGCATAAGTGTGACAGACTAGTAGAGATTGCACAACAAGAAACTGCTGAGAAAGCTCTCTCAATGAGTCCAGAGGAAACAAACATCGAACTATATGCCCAACGGTAAAATTCAATTCGGAGCAGAGCCGCAAAGCCAGGGATAAGAGTAGTGATCAAGAGTTGGGCACCCCGACCAAGCCGATTCCTGTCATAGTAGTGGGGGCTGCTTCAAATAATCGGTTCGGACTGCCGACATCATCCAGGCTACGCGGTACATTCCACACTGCCCGGAAACAAGTTCGATGCGCGTCCATTTTTGTCATCCAGATGACAGAGGCACCTTCTATCGTAGCATCAACCGTCGTCAAACAAGAAGCAGCTAGAGCAAAAGATATACTACTATGGGCCATAGTATTTCATCTGTTGTCCGTCCAAAGAAAGCAGCCACACAATCATGCAAGCAGGAGAAAACGAAACGGTATTATAATCCTAATAAAAATAATAGTGATAATAATGTATATCTCTATTTTACATGAGGCACACCAGCGAAGACATGATCAGTTCTTTAAAATCAAGTAGACGTCGATCACAAGTTAATTATTGATTTGTTCTAAAGACACTGAGGAAATTGCTGAAGGTTTAAGATAATGAGATTTGTCTGTGATAAACACTACATCAAAGTTTCTTTCTTTTCGGTACTAGCAACTTGGTTTGTTGGCATTGCGATTGCCGTTTAATTGAGCTTATTTGCGAATAAGTATGCGACAGTACGTACTAAAGATGAGGTAGATTTTCATCGCAGGTAATTGTTGTCTCCGTTAATCAAAATGTGCAACGGTCGAAACCATTGTTTGCATCGTTCTTCGTAGTCGTTGTTATGCGCTTAATGTGCCCGAATCCGAGGCGAACTTCATCAAAAGTAAACTGCTAGACTACAAGAAACAAAAGGATGACATGTACCAATTAATTTCGGTCTACTCAAAGCCGGCTAATATGATGCGCTTCATTCCTCATCCATGCTCTCTATGCTCCGGTGAACTAGGAGAATTTCAATTAGCGCTTCAGCGGGCGATAAGGTAGAGGCCGTTCTCTTATTATTCATTGGCCCCCGAGCTAACCCATACACCATACGCATTTTTGGATACGTTCCTTTGAGGGTATGTCAGAAACGCGATTTATTTCCGGAATACTACCGCCAGCAACTTATTACATTCAGCAATAGGGAGTGACAGTTGACCGTCATGGATTGAAAGCAATAGCGTGTGGGGTACGGATGGGACATTTTCACATCGAAGACAGGAGAAAGAGCTTCCTACTCCAGCTGTAAATAGCATCTTTACGCTGGTTGCAGAATGTGCAATTCGAACGCTATGGGACGCAATGTTTGTTCATTCATGCGGTGGCAAATGGCTGCCCCCCCACACCCAAAATGGATGAGCCAAATCGGAGAAAGTGGGATAACTAGAACGATAATGGAAAATATTTGTGACGAGACGAAGGTCAGTTTGGCCTTGGCGTAGAAACCATTCTGACGTCCGCAAGAACACACCGTTGCCATGGTAGTTTAGGGAGGCAACTATACGGGTGATGTCAAATGCGACCACATTTTGTATGTTATATGGGTTAGTGATGTACCTCCACTATTCGATGTGGTGCTTTTGTCGTCCACTGTAACAAGACTAATTGAGATGTTTTTCGATTACTTGCTACCTCAAGACAGCTTATACGATGACCTTCAGCGAAGCGCTCTTGCTGCAGAAACGTAGATCGATCATGGTTTGTACAGCCTGTTAGTAACATCACGGATTTCCCTGTCAACGGAATGGCGGAGCTGTTGTCACTTGGTGACGTAACGAAGCCGGTACTCAGAAGAACGTAAGCACTAACCGACAAAAGTATCGCCATTAACAATCTATATTGGTTGGACGCTGATAAATGTCTACAGGTGTTACCGATAGCGCATTGCGAGACCGCTACGTGGCAACCTCAATGGCAAAACTGTAGAACGGCAAGGTATCCGGCGCGTATATTGTCGATCCATCTATTCTACACAACACACACTTGTATTTCCAGATAGAACTTGAAGAGCCATCAGAAGAGTTTGTTATAATCCATACGCAAGGTAGTTTAAAATTACGCCCATTTAGTTTTTAGTATTAGCTCCGCCCGCAGAATCTTTCGAAGGTTTATTACAGGTCTAGTAAGACATATACACAACGTGTGTGTAATTGTATAATATTCACATCTCCGGACAAGGAGCATCCCCGAGTTCGACTTTTGTACTTGAACGATGGGCACAATGTGAACTTAAATAAAGAAGATCCAAGTGGTAGTTCCTCGTTTCACAAATCTGCTAGTTTAGATATATACTTGTAATGGTCGGTTTAAATGCTCTGGATGACAAGGTAGAACCTATTATAAAAAGCCCTGAACCGATACAACTGATGAACTCCATTTGTCGTTAGAGATGCTATTTTATTCTCTCCTTTTATTGAAGTAATAATAATAGTAAGGATTAATCCCATGACCCTGCCGGTATGAACAGGATTTTGGAATGCTGCTACAATAATACACACACAGTAGGGAAGATGCATTAAACTAGAGCAAGTGCTTATGCCGACGTTAATATAAGAAGGAACCAAGTCAACGGCTCAAAGTAATTTCCGGAGTACCCGCTTGTGTTCGGATGGAGACAAGTAATCTCCATGGTGACCTCGGTTCATTTGAAATACGCTGTGATCATTTCGAGCACAAGGACCATATGCGAAGTGCAGTTGTTTCGGTGTTTATTCTCAGAACAATGAAAAGCCACGATTGAAAGTTCCGTCTTCGTTAAGTATTATCGGGTGGAGACAGCACGAGCTGGGAAGGAACTGGTGGCATAGTGGTAAAAAGCTAACCTCTTACTTACTATCCCACTGAGAAACATCAACAACAAGTTTCAGAGCAGTGAGGCATCAAAACTTGTAATTACATACATATCAAAGGCAACTTCACGCATAGTGCTAATAAGTTAGCCTGTTACAAACAGCAGAATAACGAGTTGTGCATGCAAGTTCACGCGGGCCTCAATACGTTCTCTTTGAGGCGTTACATGCACACACTATCAGCGACAATTTTATTAGTTATGGGACATTAACCAATGGGACTGCCTGGATGCATATACAGGGATAGATGTATGTGTCTGTGGAGGATAGGTATGCTCCCGAGTCAGCTGTCACATTGCTGTTAACGGAAGGCAAATAGGGATGAGAGTGTCGGTGCTGGGAGTCACCAACAATACTTCTGACTGTAGCTGGTCAACATAGGATGAGGGGTTTATACGTTCTCCGTCAGCACCACTTTAACCGATCCCTCGTCGGAAAGAGTTACCATGGGTTAGTAATCCGACCCGGCCGGTAGCTGGTGTCTATTTGCCAAATTTCCAACGCTCTCCTAGCAGCCGAAACGTGTCGAGCGCCCAATTTTTGCTTGGTCCAAGGTGCACAGTACCAGAGGCACATTTAGGATCCAGGCTACTATTGCCTCTGGTTGAAACAATACACCTCCTGAAGATAATGATAATAAGCGTAATGTGCATGTTTCTTCTCAAATGAAAAGCTGTGGCAATATTTGACACCGTACATACGCGCACAGGTGATGTCATGTTCTTGCAAGAGCAATATAATGTTAGGTCCTTATTTTTCTGCATTTCTGACAAGGTATTTTCCCAATATGTTTGTCTTATGCGATGGTAGGAGGCAAATTTGCTATTTGCATATGTTGTAGATACTGAGGACTAATTACATTGCGTGAATTGGTGATATTACACTTATTAGACATTATCTGGGCTTTTATTGAATGGATGTTCAAATGACCTTCCCTACGAAAAAGGCGACATAATGGTGTCCAGGTAGTGGTAGCTTCCCAAGTTATTGCGAAATGATTTGCATAGTCTCACGCTACCGGACGGTGAATTGCAACGGATTCCACAGCGAAGCACTTATGATGAGACGAAAGTTCGACCGCAAATTTGGCTTGCCTCATGGTATAATCTGGGCAAGGTGTTTGTTACCTAACTCTCGCGTGCAATTGTGCCGCAATGTTAAGGAAGAATCGATTACAATGGGTATTGCCATGAATCAGATTGTACAACAGTCCCGTTATCTTTTAGTCTTCGCAGCCAAAGCGGATGGAGATGGAGGTGCTGGCATCTCTCCCAAGAGATCAGAATAGAATGTTTGCTTAATAAGTGCTTAGTAAATGACCGTTGAAGGCTTTTTATCGATGTGCTGTCTGATTTCCTTATATTGCCTCAGATTATGCTGCGATACTCCAGGATGGGAGGATTAAGGATTTTATATAGTCCAACTGTAGCTATGATTGTATGCATGTTAAGAGAGATGTTAGCGAAGGATTGTCTGGCTCGTGCTATCTGGTACTCAATCTGTTCAGAGCAGTTGAAGGTACAAGAATATCTGATTCCGAGGTCACGGGTAGACCATTGTACATAGCTGCGTTCGCTGTTACGTGTGCTGGACAATTCGGGTGTCAAGCGACCGCAACATATGATACTTGACTATTGTGCTTAAGACGTCATCGTCCACCGGTCGCACCAAGTCTCAAGCGAATAAATGTATTCTCGAATGTGTGCTAATACATTCCGAAGGTCAACTCCTCGGTATCTGTGGACAATTGTTATATCATTAACAAATAATTACGGCACGCCATGCTTGTTAACCGAAGTGCTATCATTGACACAAAGAAGGGAGCGTAATGTGCCGAGCCAACATCCTTGTTTAATCCTGCTGCTAATTGGACCTGCGGAAGCGCAATGGACGCCAAAAGTGTCGATTTTTAACGGGACCCTACATGTATGATGATAACCAACCCATTGATTTTTTGCGGAATCCAAAGAAATCTCTCTGAATCGGTAACCGATTGTGAGGCACCTGATCGAATGTTTTCTGCATGTGCAAGCATAGAATTAATATGGCATACTTTGAGTCAATAGAGTCCGGTATCTAGTTCAGGTAATGCAGCTATCAGCATGCACGTCAAGGCAACAATTTGAGAACCTGTCAATAAGTTCCATTGAATTGATGAATTTCCTCACACAGTTTTACTAATTTCACCAATTATCCGGCAAGTATAAGGGTGTTTTGGCTTGGCCTGTTATTGTCCATCTTTGTTTTGCGCAGCCCTCGTGGCGAGGGCTGATGAATGAAATGTTCCATTGATATGCAAATTACTTGGATCCCAGTGAAACGGCAAACATATCCAAAAGGAGCAGTGACGTGTCAGGCCCTCCTAGTTTCATGGCGGATGGGGGGATGCCACCAGCTTCCAGAATTCAATACAGTCGAATAAAATGTGTTGCTGCGCGGATATTACCGAGAGCAATAACACTTTAGATGGAGTCTTAGTGTAATTAAAGCTTTAGTGTCAAGAGTCATGCAGGTGGAGAAGAAAGAGCTAAATGCGCCTAGATGTCTTGCACCATTTCATTTATCAATGAAAAGAGTTTCTTGGCTCGTTGACGGAGAAGTCAGACCAAATCTTTCGCTTTACATGTCATTCGTAGGGTTGCTTGCGCTTCATGTGTTCTCCCCATTAACTATAAGTGCTTGGTTTCAGAGGTGAATCGGTACATCTGTGGAACCATGGCAAAATATCCTATCCGTTTTAGAGCGCGATCGGCTTGCTGGATTTCTGACTCATCGAACGTTTGGCTGCTTCTTTGTAAACGTCACTGCTTCCTATTGCTTGTGCAGCAACGAGGGTGATGGTTTGCTGAGACTAATGTTAGAATTGCTCCACGGCTGTGCATGTATTGTTGAAGAGAAATAAGGCATCTCAATCGCGGGACCGCATTAGTTGATGGAACGGATTCCAGATAATACTGTGGCTGGCGTAGTGGGAAGGAGGTACTTGTTTGGTGGCCATTATAACGGTGAAAGTTAAGCGTAGCATGTTCCCGACATTATCATGGATGTTCTCTGAAAAGTCTCTCAGTACGTTGGCCATACACAGTGTAAACATCATGTCTAATGTGTTCGTCAACCTATTTGGCATAATACCCCCCTGTGTCCAACCAACTCTGACTGAATAAATGAAGGCTGTGTATAGACAAGAAGGTCCAGGAAGACCAGAGCATCTTCGGTATGTTGAAATCACCTATATATGCCTTGTGTATGCGCCTATCCGATGCAAAATCGAAAGCTGAGGTGATAAAGACAACATTCATGGTTGACGAATTTAGCGGGTTGCTAGTAGATGCAAGTAAACTTCGGCTTCTGAGACGGAGAACCAAAGAGAATCAGGGGCATTTGTTAGCGATGGATGGTCAAACCGCTAAGCTGTACTTATGTGATGAAGTTGCATAAGGCATCGTCCACCCTTTATATTACAGCGTTCTTTACGAAAAAGGTGATAAAAAGAGAAACTGGATTACAGTCTAACGTATCAGCGGGGTACCACGTTGCGGTAACGAGGATTGCTTGCAGAACATTTAAATGTGCCAGCACGTTTAAGAGGTAGCATTTGTTGATAATCCATATGGCGTCAATCAACAGTAATGAGAACATACCATAAATGGTGGTATCAGCGTTCGCGTCACCGTTGTGTTGAGTCATTATAATCGCGGATTATTGCAGCGGTAAATATGTGTAGGAATATTGGGAATGAGTAAAATACTAATAACCAGGTGGGTAGGGGTAGTGTGCCGAGGAGTAGTGGACCGACGAGATAGGCAACAGGAGAGCTAGACACTGAATGACAAACAGGATGCACTTTGTAATTTCCAAAGTGCTCAAAGTGAAACAAGTGTGAGCTTGGAACGATTTGATAGAGGAAAACTGCATGGCAAACAGCGTTACAGAATATCAAAAAGCAGAACCTCAGACAACGGAAACTTCATTGATGCAGTATTAAAAGGGGAAAATCAACCTTCCATGATATTAAAACGAAATAAGAATACCGGCATTAAACTATCTAAGAATCTTGTCCCATGCATCTTGTTTTTTGAAGGAACTCTTAATTGTCTCCAAATTTTAGATTCTTTGCATATGCTTGTGGTTGAAATTAGAATTGCGCAATTACGGCTGACTTTGTATGTGCAGTCCCCGAAATTGTGACATAACCACTGTTCTGGATATGTGTCTGCCAGTTTCGTGGAAAAGTGAAATAATTGTGTCCGGTTCAGAACTACTTCGGTCAGCCTCCGCCTAGCGCACCATGATTCCTAACTTAGCCGGATCACAGAGCATGGTAACTGTTTGTGACACCAATTGTGGACGAAATCTGTCTCACTGCACTCAGAGAACACAATATACGCAGGCAGCCAAGGGCGAAATCTTAAACGCCGTAACAGTCTAAACCAGGCTTGACTGTGTTCTCCAAGTAGGCCATCATGGTACAAAAAGTGTCCACCAACGCACTTGATGTGTCATAGAGGGGCTGTTACTGTGCCGAGGGCTGGAGAACCAGACATTCAATCTCATGGCACAGCGGCAGCGAGAAAGTGAAGGGCTTGTCCGGAACTCAACTCAGAGGATTACCAACTCTGAGCTAAGGCAATTGGCTGCATTGTTAGCGGAGTACCCAGGACACAAGTGATGACTGTCTGATTGCTGAGATTGTCTGAGTGTTACTGAGTCCCTGTTCGTATCCAATACGTCAACTGATTCAGGAGACTGCCATGCAACGGCTCTGTGTGTGAATTCAGTGCGTATTTGATTTCTACTTTCTGTAATCTTGTTGAATCTGAATTCCTCAATAACGGAAATTGCCAACAGTTCTTTGTCTTCTATCACTTACGGATGCTCGTTAGCTACGTGCTGTTAGTGCGATACACTAAGAATATTGCATAAAGTTACTGTTAATGATTGGTGGCCGGTGGGTGATCAAAATGTCACACCCTTAAGCATCATGTCAACTAACGCAGTGAGTAAGGCCTATTGTAGCCATGTCTAACTGGCCATATCACAGAAATGAGTGGGAAATATTCGCATCACCGCAGAGAAGACATTATTTGGATACAGTGTAACATATCAGCGGATTCTTTCCAAGAGGATATAAATGCATGTCTATGCAGTATTTGCCATGTACATAGACACACAAGGCACATGGATGAAAAGAAACAGCGTTACTCCCGACAGCGCATGATAGAAATGCAACAGATTTGTCAGTGCCGCCCATAACGCTAAAGATTTGATGGCGCCGAATCAACTTCACAAGTAACATGACGAATTGCGTGGGTGCCCAGTGGAAAATGGCATTTCTGGTAAACACCAAACTCTCTCAGGTGCGCACAAACCTTTTTACCTATTGCAGTAACCTAAATAGACGAATAAGTCGTTGAACAAACAATTATCGCAGCGCTGAGGAATGTGGGCATTGTATCTATTGGTCCATCATACTTCGTTCACATTTGCCAATTCCGTAAATGCCTGTTATAGGTTTGTAGGGCATTTACGTTCATCTCCAAACTATGTACCGCGCGCAACATGCGTGTCTTTGCATTCGTGGTCGCCCACCGATATTCTATGTACGACTTGACCCCTTGAGTGCACGCCATTTACCGCGATTTTATCACTTTGCCCGATAACCATGAGTCGAGAGTCCATTGCGACAGACGACTAGCATTCCCCTCTGTTCTGCCACGGCATGTTGTTTGTGGTGTCGGCTAATCGTCTTATATCGGCTCTGGGACGCTAAACAAATAATGCGTACCTAACGTTCACATACGTTATACCGCTTGTCGGCCTTCCACCGACTTAACAATCAACCTATACAAAATGTTTATTCCTCCGCTCTGCAACAATCCAAAGATTCTATCATCTGCTCTTCATCACCGACAGTGGCGACAAAAGCAACCAATATTTGCGACTACTTGAGGACCCAAAACGCTCTGTATCCTCCATGCAGAGGATTTCATGCACCAGGACCCCTCCGATTCTTCGAGCACAAGCGCCAAACATTTTACATATAAATGTTTATGATAGGGACCGTATTCCATAAATAAAGCGAATGAATTACGGATACGAGTCACACCTACTGGTCGCAGTAATGCGATGTAACGCATCCAAGAACTTCAGTACCACGTTTTCCAGAAACCTTGTACGCCTCTCGCTGTTGCCATGATGGCATTTCGGATCCCCTCTCAGCACTTTGACATACCTGGTCTTCATTGCCTACTACAAATAAGCGTTGGTAACACTCCATAGGCCTTAAACAGTGTTCAACGACGGAGAGTATAGCGCTAGCAGTAGCAGACTTCCTGTTCACATAGTTTGCTCCCTGGAGACGCTATCCAGGTCCGTGTGACACGCCGCATGGTCACAAATCAAAATGCCCCGAACGATGAAATGCGATCCTTCGGCATTAGGAATTTATATTACTCGCGAATATTAGGATTTTGTAAAGTTATTTGTTTAAGGTATTCCACCCATTAGTTCACCAGCTACTGGGTGTTTTGTTAATCTGGTCCAGATCTAGAAGCGGCTGCACTCACGTGCTGAACTACAGCCGGTACGCTGAATTGCTAACTGGCCAATGGCGCAAATTGCTTTGCCGGCAGGGGTAGGATGAGACACAGACGTCACATGTGTGCCTACGATCGTATAACACACCGAGCCCTTCGGCTGTAATAAGTGAACGTTAGCCAGACACCACAGCCGCAATGAATGCGTCATGCCTCGAACGCACGGCAAGGCCTAGGGAACGCACGCCGTTCAGCTGTGAGAACTGAACGTAAGCCGGACATCACATAGGTGCACTGAAGGTGTCATACTTCTACCGATCGGTACTCGGCCTTCATGCAGGTGAAAAGTCAGCAAAATGGTTCCCTGCGAAGTGTGTTGCTGCGTTTGGAACGGAGAGAATCGCATGGCCGTATGTGAAGACCGGTCGATGGGTGCCGTATTTCTATCGCCACAAAAGCTGTTATCGCCTCCTGACTAGCCTCGAACAAACCCGTAGGCTTTAATTAGACTGCTTTCATTGCTAAAGGGAAGCATACTTATAAGAGCACATTGTAGGATTACAGTATTGTTCGCCTCACCGTTTCGATCGCGTGTGTGTTCCAGTTGAAAATTCACCACTCATGGGTGCATAAAAACGATTTCTTTAATTGGCTTGTGGTGAATGCTCTTAGATTTCCGTCTGCCCGGACGCAGTGGTAGTACCGTTAGACAGCACACCTATGTAGTCATGAATGCAACTATTGCTCTCATAGACAAGTTTCACTTTTACAAGTCAATCAGGCCTTCTATAGTGTTTCTTGTGTACAGTGGAGAATATACATTTACTCATTGCTTTACTTATATTTACATGATTGATGTGAAATGTCTGTAAATATCAAGGAAGTAGATATTCGAAGTGCCGTCCATCGTTTTGGCTGAAGAGGAGCATACGCTGAATGGCGTTGACGAGCACTTTCTGCAATGTCTCCAACAAAACCTGCCGTGGACTGGTAGTTGCCCAAACATGTTTCCTATCTTCGACATGCAGGATGAACACCGCCTCATCGGTGAACAAAATGGAATGCATGTCCAGACTGTTTAAAAGCAAGCAAGCGGATTCCAGGCGCTTATGTGAATCGCATGTGTCCAACCCTTGCATCTGCAGTGCGCTGTCCCGCCGGAATACTTTCCCTTCAATATCCATTGCACAGCGTCCGGTGTGGTTTCGCAACGTTGTGCGAGTTGCCGAATGTGGTATTGGCTGTTACTGTGTACCAGTTGCGCAACCAGGTAAGCTTCTGCGTCATCCATGAGGGTGCAAAGCCGTCCGCTTTGTTTGATGTTACAAACATCTTATTCGTTGATATTTACAGCCATTGTACAATTTCCATGTAAATGTAAATAAAGAAATGGATATAGGTTTATTCTCCATTGTACGCAAGAAACACCATCAAAGGCCTGATCAACTTTACAACTAACAATTGTATGACTGTGGGAGCAATAGTTGCATTCATGGTGCTACCAGTGCGTCGGGGCAGACGGGAATCTAAGAGCATTCACCACAAGCCAATTAAAGAAATCGTTTTTATGCACCCATGAGTGGTGAATTTTCAACTGGAACACACACGCGATCGAAACGGTGAGGCGAACAATACTGTAATCCTACAATGTGCTCTTATAAGTATGCTTCCCTTTAGCAATGAAAGCAGTCTAATTAAAGCCTACGGGTTTGTTCGAGGCTAGTCAGGAGGCGATAACAGCTTTTGTGGCGATAGAAATACGGCACCCATCGACCGGTCTTCACATACGGCCATGCGATTCTCTCCGTTCCAAACGCAGCAATACACTTCGCAGGGAACCATTTTGCTGACTTTTCACCTGCATGAAGGCCGAGTACCGATCGGTAGAAGTATGACACCTTCAGTGCACCTATGTGATGTCCGGCTTACGTTCAGTTCTCACAGCTGAACGGCGTGCGTTCCCTAGGCCTTGCCGTGCGTTCGAGGCATGACGCATTCATTGCGGCTGTGGTGTCTGGCTAACGTTCACTTATTACAGCCGAAGGGCTCGGTGTGTTATACGATCGTAGGCACACATGTGACGTCTGTGTCTCATCCTACCCCTGCCGGCAAAGCAATTTGCGCCATTGGCCAGTTAGCAATTCAGCGTACCAGTTGTACGTCAAGACCTGACTGCCCAGGCTCCTAGATCCTGACCTTATTAACAAATCTCCCAGTTCATGACGCAGACCTGTCTGGAAAAGCATCAGACGCCTTTCGCCCTATTGGAGCTCGCCTGTGTTGCGCAGTCTTATGGTCCCCTCCTGGGGATCGAACCCGTGAGCGCTAGAGACTGTGCTAAGCAGCTTGTATGCTAATGGGATGAATGCCTTATAACATTCATAGTTTCTCAACCCACTTCGTGCACCGTCGTTTATTTAGGCGGAAACGCACAATCGCAAAATCTAGCTACTCTTCCCTTGTCATCGCACCAACCACGTGCACATTCTCGCCACGACTATTCACCACGGTAAGCCGCGAACGCCTCCCACGCCTTATACGATTGTTAGTACAAACTCAAAAGAGGTTTCAATTCGTCTCATCTATCGAACTGGGATCTTTTCCTTCTTCCAGCAATTTATCAATGTCAAGACACGCAACGCGTCACTTTTTGTTCTCCAACGGGTTCATTGATTCCGGGATTATCTGCAACGTTTCAGGGTTATAAGGTGCCTGTCCAGATATCTGGATACCGTGGTACTGGTCATTTGCACGTGGTATTTTGCTTTGAGCCTCTGACGAATAATGGATGGGGTAACGGTGGGCTCTTCCAAAATCCATGTACAAGAGTATTCTCCTGGCTTTCTGTCAGAGGCTTGCGACAAGCCCCCCCACACGTGTTGCCCCCTCGGCTCCGCTGATTCCAACATTCGCATCCAACTTCGGCACGTGTTCACGTTCATCTACAGCAAGGCAGCGATAGTCTTCTAGTCTTGCCCATCATCATACACCTTCAGGTTCTTTCCCTCACATCCGGAGAGTGATACGCGTAATGATTCCCTCGCCGCATTCTGCGCGCGTGAAAGTCCAAACACCAACTGTCTAACTCTTGTCGTCGCCGATTTTGTATTGCCATCAACTGGCAAGCATCAGGTCAAGCATGAGGTCCAGCGATACGTTGTTGTCATGGAGGGGAGACCGCAGACTCTCTTTCTAGCAGGCCCCAGCCTAAGATCACACAGGATTTCGAATAGCCTGTGTGGATGTCACGGCTTGCTATCCAACGGACGGTAGCACAGCTGATTCACGCCGGAAGCTGATGAAATCAATTCGACATCATCGCATGCTTGCTATGATGCGGACGTCATCCTAACCATAGCCAGATAGTCTAGACCCATACCAAGGTCGAACCTGTCCAGACAAGATGTGATTCACCTGTGACAGACCGCCTAAGAGTATGAGACCTCTAAACTTAACCGTGTTCAGTTCCTAATATACTTCGTTCTAGCACGCTCGCTGTTCTGATTTGTCCCCGGATGTGTTCGTGTAGCAGAGAACGGAGAAAAAGTAGCGTTGCAACGGTTGGTTAATGACATGATCTGTCAATGAACGCAACGTGTTATCGCTGCGTTAGCTCGTTGTTCCACCGCGTGATGACGCAATCACCAAGTCATACGAAGATGTCGTATGTAATCCACATGCTTATTAATGGGACAACTAGTTTATGCCTTGCCGCCATTCCCTGCCATGGAAATCTCTCAAACTCTTTCTTAGGACATCATCTCCCCCAACATTACCCTTCACTACTAGGATTTCCACCACTAGGCCCCAGGAATCAACAGAGGAACTCTGTATTCGAACATCTTCGTTGGAGTCCGTACAACCTAGAAATCTCGGAATCACGAATGCCTCATGTTGGCACACCACCAATATCAATCCTAGCTAACTGTCTCTCTTAACTCTCCCTGCAGCACCACTTTAAGTATATTCTCCAGATTCCGCTGTTACAAACATCCCTTCCTTGCTACCTAAATTGCACCTCCTTGCAACTTTCGTCTGGCTTAAAACTACCGATTTTCTTTTCATCACTGAAACATGGTGCAACGCCGACATAATTGACTCTCAGCTTCAAGTTATTGGGTTCCACCTTTTCCGTAAAGATTGTCTGAGCAAACAATGTTCCAAATGATATTCCAGTGATGCCTGTTGATCTTCTAACTCACAATGGTCTCGAAGATTCGTTGTGAATAGCAAACCCTTCCATTGACCTTCTACTGGGTTAAGTCTATAGATCCCCATCGCTATTAATCGCCATACTGTACAACTAGTTGATGCCATCAACGGTGCCTCAAATGTTTCCTACAATCATAAGTTCGTATGTGGAGGTTTTAACTTACCGCATATTGACTGGACGACGCCCACAGTTAAAGTGTCAGGGAGTCTCATGGGAATAATCCATAGCATTCAGATGCATGGTTGGACACAGCAAGTTAATCTACCTAAAAGAAGAGTCAACACATTAGATCTGGTATTTACCATGGGCATTCCGTCTGTGCTCGTCACTATTAATAGCTCATTAATGGGTTGCGACCAAAATACTGTGCTCTGCAGCATGCAAATTAAACTGCGAGTGACTAACATGCCTACTCGTTGCATCCATCTTTTTGACTGGATCATATTTGACAATCTTCTCAGTACCTTAACTTGGAACAAATTCTTCTCAACGCAGGTTGTAACCTTAGCCATGAAGGAACTTATACACCATATTCTCACCTGTACAGATCTATTGGCACCCACACAGCGGAACAACCACCATAACAGTAGTAGTCAACACAAGCCATGCTACAAAAACACCGCCAAACTGAAGAAAGTGAAATCCTAATATCGCAACAACAATAAGTTTACAACATTACTGCAAACTCATTAGACTCTACTGAAACTAAATCTTCAGGCACTATAGGCGGAAATCATCAAAGAAAACAAAACGCTAAAATATCCGCAGAAGATACGAACCTTGGTGAATTTCTCAACAATAAGAATGCAAAGCTGAACCATCAAATCCCAAGTGGACATTGGAAGATGGATCAACAACTGATAGCGTTAGACAAATGTGTGAATCAACGAAATCCTAATATGCGACTTCTTTCAATACAGATAACAGTATGTCCCATCGTCTTCTAAAACGGACGACAGATGAAGAACTCTCGAGCATTCCCGTGAGCCAGAGTGATTTTCAAAGGAGTATACTCTCCATAAAACCGAAATTTCAGCCAGGACCCGATGGTATTCCTCCAGCTGTCATCAAATATGGAGGCAACAACCTTCCTCTGTTTATATTGAACGTCTTTACATTATCCTTAACAGTGAATATTTCCCTCCGCAGTCGAAACTCTCGATAATGGCATCAAAACACAAAGGTGGCTCCTGACATGCGAGGATGAATTATCGCCCTATTCATCATACTGCGACAGCCTCAAAGACATTGGATGGAATTGTCAAAATGGTTTTGTTCAACTTTTAACAAGAGTATATCTGATAAACAACGCATAACACGGCTTTCTCAAGAAGCTATCCTGTATAACCTGTCAAATACAATTCGTCGACCGTATAACATCGGTTACTGACAGTGGCATGGCCCTTACTGTCATTCTACTAGACGTGCACAAGGCCTTCGATGGTGTGCCGCATAAGCCTTTGCTGTCCGCCCTGCACTCTTACGGAGTCAGCAACCCATTGATAAACTAGTTTAACTCTTACCTGGTAGACCGGACACATAGCGTTAACATAGGCCATCAACTCTCTTCTTCGATGGAAGTTACAAGTGGAGTTGTCCAAGGCAGTGTCCTTGGACCACTACTCTTCCTAATGTATATAAATAACACATGTGGTTCCAGCAAACATTGACGATCATACCTCTTTACGGACGATATTAAACTCGTCTACTCATTTCAACCTGATAACCTTGAGTTGGGCCTTAAGAACATACATGAGGACATATCTGCGCTGGACTCTTGGAGCAAAACTTGGTCAATGAAATTATCCGCTGAAAAATTCCAAGTGTTTGGGTATGAATGCTGGTTACCGGATGGCTCCATCAAGCAAGCAGCTACAAACATCCCAAACTCCTCTTCACTTAGGCACCTCGGAGTAGTATCTTCCACATCGCTAAACTTTTCCGAGCACATTTCATATCAGATAGCGAAGACAAGATAACAGAATGTCCATATCGCTAAGTGCTTTGTTCTACCCGAAGCGAGACTGGAAATGTTTAAGCTTATCGTGAGACCTATGCTGGAGTAATGCACAATTATCCATAGCCACCTGCGTAGAACGGATGGAATAGCCTTAGAAAACATTCAGCGTTCTTTCAAGAGACTCCTCATTGGCCGGTCCACTACTCTAAACTAAGAAAACCGCTATCGTCGCCTTAAGCTAGACCCTCTATGGCTGCGCTGCATGAGAAATAATCTAGTTCTCTTTTACAACATTATAGATTGCCGGGTGTACACTACCGGAATAGATCTTAATTTCGAAAATTCTTCAACCTATCCCACAAGAAGTAGGGGTTACTCACCACCCGTAAAAGAGGGGAACTTCAACATCCGCTCCAACCTTCCTGGAAAAGTATATATGGAACAAGCTACCATTGAAAGTACGGGCAAGTGAGCTCCTAACCGGATTTGAAGTGAACTTGGGAGATTTTCTCACCATGCAAATCATAATGAAATCCTTCGGTCTTCCAATGTCTACAGATGTGATAATTTCATCAGGTTCAAAAAATATGTGACCTATAATGCAGCCTCACCACACTACATCATACCTTAAGAGGATGCTCGAAAATGCCAACCTTGAAGTCCCACTTGTAGGTGAAGAAACAACAAAAGTGTATCTCTTGCTTTATCTCTCCTTCGTATATTGTAAACATCCTACTGTCTTATGTCATCCGGATAATTTGCATCATCTGGTGCGTATCGAAAGGATAAACCAACTCGTTAATGACGCTACCTGTTATTCTGAATTTCTGCAACATTTGATCACACTCAATCAAATGGTATCCCAAAATGTCGCGAGACATGTTGATTGGCTATTTATTTCGTTGATATTTCTACGTCTTACTCTAACTATTTTGTCTTATGCACCTGTTATTCTGTTGGCCACCAATGGGCCGATCGCCTGTGGTGATGCTCTGAAGTTTCTAAGCCAAAAGGCCTACTGATGAAGATAAAAAGTCCGTAAACATTATTCTGAACTGCTGAATATTTCCCACTCATTTCTGTGATATAGTCAGTTAGACGTGGCTACAATAGGCCTTACTCACTGGGTTAGTTGACATGATGATTAGGAGAATGACATTTTGATCACCCACCGGCCATCTATCCTTAACAGTAACTTTATGCAATATTCTTAGTGTATCGCACAAACAGCTTGTAGCTAACGAGCATCCGTAAGTGGTAGAAGACAAAGAACTGTTGGCAATTTCCGTTATTGAGGAATTCAGATTCAACAAGATTACAGAAAGTAGAAGTCAAATAGGCACTGAATTTGCACACACACAGCAGTTGCACGGCAAAGTCTCTTGCATCAGTTGACGTGTGAGGTACGAACAGGGACTCAATAACACTCAGACAATCCCAGCGTTCAGACAACTATCACATGTTGCCTGGGTACTCCGCTAACGATGCAGCCAATTGCCTCAGCTCAGAGTTAATAATCCCCTGAGTTGAGTTCCGGACAAGCCCTTCACTTACGCGCTGCCGCTGCGCGATGAGATTGTGTGTCTGGTTCTCAAGCCCCAGGCACAGTAACAGCCCGCCTATACCACATCACGTGCGTTGGTGGACACTTTTGCACCATGCTGGCCTACTTGGAGCACACAGTCAAGCCTGGTTTCGACTGTTACAGCCTTTAAGGTTTTGCCCTTGGCTGCCTGGTTATTTTGTCCTCTGAGTGCAGTGAAAAAGATTTCGTCCACAATTGGTGTCACAAACAGTTACCATGCTCTGTGATCCGGCCAAGTTAGGAATCATGGTGTGCTAGGCGGAGGCTGACCGAAGTAGTTCTGAACTGGGCACGATTATTTCACTTTTCCACGAAACTGGCAGACACATATCCAGAACAGTGGTTATGTCACAATTTCGGGGACTGCACATACAAAGTCAGCCGTAATTGCACAATCCTAATTTCAAACACAAGATTATGCAGAATTTAAAATTTGGTGAAAATTAAGTGTTCCTTCCCAAAACAAGATGCATGGGACAAGATTCTTAGATAGATTAATCCCGGTATTCTTAGTTAGTTTTAATATCATGGAATGTTGATTTTCCCCTTTTAATACTACATCAATGAAGTTTCGGTTATCTGAGGTTCTGTTTTTTGGTATTCTGTAGCGCTGTTTGCCATGCAGTTTTCCTCTATTAAATCGTTCCAAGCTCACACTTGTTTCACTTTGAGCACTTTGGAAATTACAAAGTGCATCCTGTTTGTCATTCAGTGTCTAGCTCTCCTGTTGCCTATCTCGTCGGTCCGTTGAAAGCGCAGGGCGTGATTGCCAGTCTGGACTACGTGTTTCGCGCACGGTGGGCTGAAGTACATAACGAACCACTGCCAGAGTCGAAAGAGCAAGAAAGAACAACATTTTTGACAGGATAATCTGATTTCAGCTATTTCGCGTATTTTGTCAGCCATTTACATACATACTTAGCGGATTGGATAGATTGCACACAGAGATCAGCGGAGTGTAACATACACCACGTGCATTCATATAGCCGCTACAGTAATGACACTTTCGTCGTTGTACACACTGCCGAGCAAGCGGAACAACTACTGTTGGCCGTAAGCAACTGTTACCCCGTAATCGAATTTACAGTTGAGAAGGAATTTTACAACGCCTTCCAATTTTAGATGTTCGCTTAAAAGAAACCTAAATGGTACACTACCCTATGTTTGATATTTAGTGTCCTGTGAATTACAAACGAGCTCCGGTTCGTACTATCTTTGCGACAGCTAGCCAGCTATGCTCAGAGGAAGCGATTACATGTGAGCTGCAACACGTCTCTTCTCTACAGTACGCGAAAACGGACGTCCGGAGAAGTTCCTAGCAAAGCACTCAAACGGAAACGCGAAAACCGGGAACGAACGAGTGCCCGACATCCCTAAGTAAAAAGTGTTCATAACGATGCCATTCAAAGTAGACTATAATGGCAAGAGAATCAGGGATCGCCTCCGTCAATCGATGACATAGTACGCTGCTGACCATGTGATTTGACACGAAATTCCGAAATTGCTGTTTAAATCCACCTTGGATATTGCAGACACTCGCGCTTCACTGTAGGCCCTGCCTGCGTACTGTGCTGTTGCATGCACTGGAAATGCATTGTAATCATGTGTTGTGGAGCCAATATCATCGTCCAACAAGGCTTCAGGATCTCGCTGCTTTCTGATGACAGCATGTACCCGCGTAGGTTGCATGTCGGTAGCGAGGTGTGTCACTGTGTGCAAAAATGGCTGCTTGCTTGGCTGGTTGTAATAGTTATCTATGTCAGGTTTAGCGTTCGCGGATCCCGTTGTAAATTATTCACAACAAGTTGCAAGGACGTCGGTAAATGAGCGAAGAACGTTTGGTTGGTTTCCGTATTTACCTGAATTATCCGAGTAAACTTCGTGCGCCGCCACTATTTATTGGCCCTACTTTTCTGCCTTCGGTCATGATGTGGCATTTAGCAAAACGGCAGTTATTGTACCAAAGTGATGTGTTTCGTTGTTCAGTGATGCGACTGGCGAAGACATGAGCCTTGCAGTCAAGTCACCGGATGTAATTTATAGGTTGCATCAGCATTCAGAATCATTGAAATGGTCCCATTTTGTGAGCCGCTTGTGACTTCCAAACTGGTGTGGATCACCGGTCTGGAGTACCTGTGTCCAATTCATACGTTGGTATTTGTATTCCATTGGGAGACAAGTGGACTCGGCTAAACCAGACTTCACTTTGAATGTGCGTTTGGTTTATCACAACGCGCAATGCCTGGACGGTTGTACGTTCTGCAATATGTCACGACGTGTAAAAAATTCCGTCCCAGTCACAGCGTCTATGAACTGAAGGAGTACGCTACAAGTGCGGTGCAAGCCATGTGATTGTAAGAAGTCACCTTTATTCTTCTTCGCTTCAGCTCATCCGGAATGCAAGGAAAATGAGCAAGCACGTGGGGTACATGATCAGCAGGCTTATCGGAGTACATTTTAGTTGTCTCCGGTTTCACACTCCATGTTGCCAGTTACAGTAATGTTATGAGACAAGGTGCTGTAAAGCGCTCGTGTGGTTGACATTATGGAGTTGTGGCAGGAGATAATGCAGTAGAAATGGTATTATATATATGTATATAAATATATATACTTGAATGGAACCAGTTCCATTTTACCTCCTTACATACGCGACAGATGCCAAATATATGCACCCGTAATTTCTGCAAATTCTTCACTTGACCAGATAAACTCAGCGCCAAGTCAACCGCCATTTATCCTTGATACATCAAACCCCTCCTTTCACAAGCTATACCGGCGATCGCGGACGGCACACTACCCCTTCCGACACGGTTATTAGTATTGTTTTTGTGCCCAATGCTCCCACACCTATTCAATGCTCAAAAAATCCGCGTTTGCATCGACTCGGCTGGCCCGATAAAGCAACCTCTTTCCAGTTGATCGCTTTTTGAGCTTGATAAATGGATTGCATAAGTTTCACCACCATGAGAGGTGGCATCTTCAGTGCTGTGATTCTCAAAATGTCCATTCCTGCTGCTTGAATTGTCATTACGTGATCGAGGGGAAGATGACTTTCGAAGCGTAAATTTCGATTTGCTACTCGTGATCTCTGCCAGTTGCAGTGTTGTTACAACTGATTAGCGACAATTATGGGGAGCTCGGCGTACCCACATTATTCATTGTGTCTACCGTGCGGTCGCACTGATACAAGATGTCCCTCCTTTTTGCAGAACATTCATCAAAACAACCGCACATTATTAAGCACACGTTTATTCGGCTAAGATTTATCCGTACTACGAGTTGCATACTTAAATTCCAGATTATCGCTGTCTACACATTTGTGTTTGACGTGCTTTGTTGAGTAAACATAGGCGTGCTCCTACAGTAGATTTAAACCAAACGAAGATTGGAGGGTCAAGTTTGGATTACACGTTGTGTGATTGGATTGCGACGCGCAATCTCAATGTAATGGACTGTGATTCACATTGAAGTGAACCTTAGTCACGGCGATCACTGGGACCATACTCAAAGCAGATGGAAATTGGGTGTTGCCCACCCGAGAACACTGCACAACCACGGGCCTCAGTGCCGCCCTACAACCGAACTGCTACACGTTACCATCACCAAACGACCTCTCTACCATACTCAATGGCGGGACGTGTTTTGCCAAAATAGACCTGGCAGACGCATACTTACAAATCGAGCTGGCTCCGGAGTCACAACCGCTTTTGACGATCAACACACACCGCGGTCTCCTTTAGTACACCAGACTGCCGTTTGGTGTCAAGACAGCACCAGCCCTATTCCAGCAGACAATGGATGCAATGATCGCTGACGTTCCAGGTACGGCCGCATACCTGAATGATCTCCTTATTGTTGGTCCCAACCCAGAAGAATTGAAGAACGTCTGGTCTCGGTCTTTAAACGGATACAGGAATATGGTTTCCGCCTGAGGGCCGATAAATGCCAATTCTTCCTACGGTCAACCAAGTATCTCGGCTTTGCCTTCGGTGCTAATGGCCATCACCCTGACCCCGGAAATGGCGAAGCTATTCACTAGATGCTACCTCCCAACGAAATTCTTCAACTACGGTCCTTCCTTGGTCTCATCACTTACTACAGTGCTTTCTTACCATCACTACACGATGTACGGGCCCCCTCTGAAGCAACTGTTGCAAAAGGATGTTCCTTGGCACTGGTCCCCCGCATGCGAGAAGGCCTTCGCGAGCCTGAAAATTATGCTCCGTTCTGATCTGTTGCGGACACATTACGATCTAGCCTTACCCATTCTAGTCACCGCCGATGCCTCCAATTACGGAATCGGAGCGGTCCTCTCACATCGCTTCCCCGATGGTTCCGAGAAAACGTTCATGCATGCCCACCGCACGCTGACGTCCGCAGAGAAGAACTTCAGTCAGATGGAGAAAGATGCCTTGGCTATCGTCTTTGCTGTTAAAAAAGTTCCACAAAATGCTGTATGGTCGACATTTCCCTTTATTGATCGACCACAAGCCGTTGTTGTCCATCTTTGGCTCCAAGAAGGGTATTCCAAAGTATTCAGCCAGTCGACTTCAACGATTGGCCATCATCCTTCTCGGATTTCGATTTCGATTTCAAAATGCGTTTTTGCCGCACTCATGATTTTGGTCAAGCTGACGGTCTCTCACGCCTCATCCCCAAACATACGGTAAATGAAGATATCGTGATTGCCACTGTCGCCGTCGAAGAAGATGTTCGTCATCAGCTTTCAGACACTATCCGCAGCCTTCCTCTTACAGCCGTTGACATACGTCGCGAAATTGCACACGATCCTGTCCTCCGCCAAGCAATCACTTACGTTCAGACACGTTGGCCTAACATTACCTTCTCAGGAGAACTCAAGCACTTATTGCAGCGTCGGGACTCCCTCTCTGTTGTTGACTCCTGCCTTATGACCGCTGATCGAGTCATCGTTCCTGTCCACCTTCGACAAGCCGTGCTCCGTCAGTTCCATTCTGCACATCCTGGTATCAGCAGAATGAAGGCAATCGCTCGCAGTTTCGTCGATTGGCCTGGGATAGACAGCGACATTGAAGATTTGGTTCGCCGTTGCTCCAGGTATCAACAAGCAGCCAAGAAACCACAGCACCAACCACCAGTCCCCTGGCAACCAACAGAGAAACCGTGGTCTCGAATACATATCGATTATGCTGGTCCAATTGATGGAACCTCCTATCTGGTCCTGGTTGATGCGTACTCTAAATGGCCTGAAGTTGTAACAATTGATTCTCCAACTACCACCGCAACAATAACTTGTCTCCAAGGCATATTCAGTCAACATGGATCCCCTGATGTTCTAGTGTCCGACAACGGAATGCAGTTCACGTCATCCCAATTTGAGGATTTTTGTCGCTCTCACTGCGTGCAGCACCTCCGATCACCACCCTATCATCCACAGTCTAACGGTCAAGCGGAACGTTTTGTCGACACTTTCAAGCGAGCGCTATTAAAGGCTCGAGGGTACGGGACTACAGAAACCATTATTCAGGCTTTCCTGTGCGTCTACAGGACCACACCTAATCCAGCAGTTCCAGGAGGGAAATCACCCGCCGTAGCATTGATGGGTCGGAAACTGCGCACAACACACGAAGTACTAATCCTAACAAAAGTGCCACCGGTGAAATCCAAAATCAAAACCACGTGCAAGGGCTTCACTGTTGGAGCTCCGGTCTTTTCCCCTTTCTAACGGGCTGGTCACCCACACTGGATTAAAGCTACAATAACGGGCCATCGTGGTAGTGTGCTATATGATATCGTTGTAGGAGACGACACCAGGGTACGCCATCAAAACCAACTTCGACCGCGACATGGGACATTCAAAAACCATCTCAGTCGACCGCAAAACACCCCTGCACATACTATTGGATACTTTTGGAAATCCAAGGCAAAAGACGGAAACTGTGGAAGTCGCACTGCCGATTCCTCCTCGCGGATCACAACGCATTCGTCGAACAACCGAAAGAATACAGATCGACCCGAAACTCAAACGGTATGTTCAAACTTAAAGGGGGGATATTATGGGGACCCAACGTCCCTATAATTATTACAGGCTTAAATTACCGTAGGCTGAAAACGATTCATACAAGTGCACATGTACTCGGATCAGACAAAACGCACACGTTCAAACAGCCTTCCAACTCGTGAAACATTCACATTGTTTAGCCTTTGCACCCGGAAACAGTCTTGTTTCCAACCAAACACGCATTGCTGTATCCAAGCAACATTCATTTTTCCGGACAACTCTCGCCAAACTTCCAACATTTCTGCTCAGTTTACGGACTTTGCATATTTACATAAAACCATGTTTCTTGTTTTCAGGGTTTGCTTACGCAAACCCTTCCAAGGGAAAACACCCCTCATCAGCGTTCGTGATATAAAAATGAGACTGTACAACGCTAGAATCCCCTTAGCTTTTGCCAGTAAAAGCGCCTGTGGCAAAAGACCTGTCTTGTTTTTGCCTCAGTCTTGGGTTGGGAAATCGTGCGTAGAAACTTTGCGTTCGGTCTAGGAACCCGTTCGACTCGCGTGAATTACTTCTTTCGCGGCTAAGTTCCGAGAACTCACAGACTTCGAGATTTGTCAGTTACCGTGCTGTGCGAGAAACTAATCCTGAGTCTCGTTCGTTCATCCGACTAGGAGAGTTGGTATCACATTGTTAGAACCTGACGTATTCAAGAGGCAGCATTCAACAGTGACTGAACCGTAGTCCGCTTCACTTGTCAAACATGCTCACTTGACAGAGTACACACAAATGATATGCATGGTTGCTGGTTGACCGTTCGTTTTCGGACGCGTAAAATTATATAACCGTAAAAGTAATAAGTTCATCTACAGCAGGAGCCACCCAAATACTGTCCGCGGCCCGGCTCCGGCCCGCGATGTAATTTCATCCGATCCGCCGACGGTACCCGTATTAGTTTAATGCATGTAGAGAACACGTGATGCTGTGATACAATTTACATTTGACACCGCATGTCACATTTTCAGTGACTATACACTGCACACTAGCGTGAGTCATCTCAGGATTGTAGTATGTGACAAAGTATTGCCGTAACATTAGTGACTACATATCGCTACACATCACTGAGTGATCACGCATGAAATCCATTCGTTGGTGCAACCTGCTGTGTTTCTGTGTGGGATTCGTCCCCTCACTTGAATGATGAAACATATAAAACACCACTAGTTTTTGCAGGTGTCATTCCAGAGCCATACTTAGAACGAATTGAAGGTTGATATTACGAAACTGCGTTGGATAAGCAACTTGTATAAGTTCACATATTTTGGTATTACCAATGACATGTTCTCCCAAATGGCCCCTGCTCCTCAGTTTTTCCGCCGTTTCAATTACTTTTTTACTATGTTTGTGCTTCAATATCTTTCATTGCTCAGCTCCTATTTATTTCAGCGTTTACTGAAGCTACTTGGATTAGAAAAGCGGACACCGAATGTCCTGTTTTCGTTGTCTTTCATCTTGTAGTTTCCGTTCTGGCCCGCAAGTATTTTGTGCAAAGATTATGCGTCCAACTCTAGCCAGTTTAATTTATCCGGCCCGCGTTAGTCATTTTTCCAGTAATCCGGCCCGCGCCAGTCAAAATGTCTGGTTATCCGACCCGCCGTGAAATATGTTGATTGCCCTTGTACAGTATTATTACATAGTCTGATGAAACCGCACAGATGGATCGCATTGAAGAAACAATTCTTTGAGTTGTTTAAGGCGGTTCTCAAAGGCATTTTTGAGAAACTACTGTTAAATTTATTAGGAAAACGAAGGAATTAACCTTAGTACTAAATACATATATAGGCGAACTTCGTATGCAATTATGATAATTGTACAAACGAAATTGATGCGACCAGCGGATCTTTCCAAGTCGAATGATTCTCAGATGTAGC
>OX104063.1:251032556-251111459 GCA_944474145.2 Dicrocoelium dendriticum
CTACACAAGGGCCATCCAGGAATCGTTCGCATGAAGGTGCTTGCGCGCAGCTACGTCATTTGGCCCATGGTGGATAGCCAAATTGAAGACATTAGCCGATCGTGCTCTAGATGCATCAGTGCCTCCAAGTTACCGGTACGTGCGACATTACAATCATGGCCACACCCAGAATCGCCCTGGTCGCGGATACACATGGAGTTTGCAGGACCAGTCGAAGGAGTGCATTTCCTCGTTATTGGTGACACTTACAGTAAGTGGCCGGAGGTAATCGCAATGCAAAACATGTCGGCAAACAGCACAATCTTTGCGATGAGACATGTTTTCATTCTACACGAACTACCAGTAATAATGGTGTCGGATAACGGGTCACAGTTTACGTCCTGCCAATTTGATAAATGTGGCGCACATAATGGGATAGAGCGTGTGAGGACCGCCTCGTATCATCCGCAGTCAAATGGCCAAGCGGAAAGATTTGTCGGTGCGCTGAAACTAGCATTGTTGAAGTCAAAAGAGGAGGGAACCCTGAACGAAGGATGGGAACGCTTCCTGTGGAACTATCGTGTTACCCCGAATCCTTATTCACCAGATGGGAAATCACCGGCTGAAACCTTTCTGGGTAGAAGACTGAAAACCACGCTGGATTTACTGACTCTCAGGCGTCCGCATCTACAACTAAGAAATTCAGTGATGGAGCCCCAATACAACAGGCCTTAAGGGGCACAAAAAGGATTCTCAAATTAGGCGATTCTGTGCTTGTGGCTGCTAATCAAGGACGGCGGATGGCTTGGACACCAAGACGAGTGGTGTGAGGCCGAGGTAAGGTGATGTGGGGTGTTATTGTTTGGTACACAGACATGGAGACGCCAGGCCAATCGGTTGAGTTCACGGTATACACATGGTGCGGTCTTTCGGAAAGCCAACGGATTTAAGGCCAATGAATCGCTGGACAATGGCAAGCTTAGTACCTCTACAGGTGGCGACATTCGTCCCACGGAAATGCTTGGAAATTGGAGTCCGGTACAGGCCAAAGCGAACAGGAAGATTTGTGCAACCTTCCTAAGTGGATCCGCGTCAGAAGAGGTAGGTGACCTTTAGGTAACTCAAATTTTACGAGAGGGAGATGTTAGGATAACAGCTAGTTGACATTCCGTTTTTGGGAACGAGCTTAATAGCCATGCCTTAGTCTTCCAATTTTCTCCTTCTTGCTTGTTATTTAAATGCTCCACTGTGTTAGCCCGATTGGTACACAAACGTCATTGTTAATGAACGTTCACCTTCGTGTCATCTTCAGCAGTGCCATTTGCAAAAATAAATTCTACTGGTTTTTCTCCGCATCACTTTTCTACTTGCTTATGTTAAAGGAATATTTAGTTGACACACAATTATTGTACTAGTTTTTAATTTTTGCGTCTGCAGTTCTTATTCTCGTTCGTTTCATGACATTTGTTTATTCGCTACATTTCGTTATTCGGATTGGTCAGTGCCCATCACTGTAAATGGATGTCCGCTTTACGCTTGGGGTCCCATGATCCCAATTTAAGGACATATGCAATTCGCTCTTGATTACACGGTTTCTTATTCAACCGTTGCATTTGAAGTTCTCCTTCTGTTGCTTGGCTCAAGTGTAAGTTATTAGCTTCCCCTTATTTTGCTTTCTAAACAATATACGCAATGTGATTTCATACATACAAATCATTATTCGGCTCGTCTTTGGGCTTTCTTCTTGTGGTCCTGGAGTGAAGGCGTCAATGGCTACACAACACATCTCGACTACACCAACAGTGAAATGTGTTAAGGTTACTACGTAGCTTCAGTGATCTACCACAAATATTGCAAAATGAAGCCATTAATTGGTTCAACGAAGTGGATGACGCAAAACACCAGGGCTTTACACGATTTACTTACATAGTGACCAATTGTCAATTTCCAAGGGTAAAACTGGAAGAATGACAGTTGCGGACAGACCTGTTTATGTTATTAAATAGCATCCCTAGAGTATCGGTTCTGACCAACGAAACCTCCACTCATCTACCGACACCCTGTTGGAGCTACCAGACGCGCATTGCCTCTCTCTTGTAGTAATGGGGCGTGCATTGCGTATGTAGCCATTCCCCTTGCACATACATATGCGGTACCCAAGTGTTTCGGGGTTATTAGGGCATGTTTTTGGCTCATTGCTGTTTAGCTTCCTGGCATATCTATGTTACTGATTACAGGTGAGGTAATGTCTGCCATTAGACCACCACGACGTTATTAGCTTTCAATTGCAAAAAGTATCACGATTATGCATTGTCTAATGGCAAAGGTGCTGCACTTTTAGCACACTGCAACAAGTGTCACGTAGTAACCTCCTGTACAAGTTAAGTCAAAATCATTACTTTTTTCTGAAGTGGAAATAATTGCCTTAATATTAGAGCTTGTACTGAACGCCTGCGTATCATATCAATAATGTATGCACACTGGTTCTAAACGTGTCATAAAATACTCCCTAGCGAGTGAAGTTTCCAAACCTCAAGCCGACTTGGTAGGCACTAATCTCATTTGAATTTGATGGCAGGAGATATAAGTATGAAGTGGAATCCTCCACTTAAAACTAAATGAAGCTACCGTGTCACGGTTGTAACACAGTTTACGAGATGTGCAATGCTCTGTACATGAAGGTTAGTGGAAACGTTCATCCATACGTGTTAAATTGGTAGACACAAACTCGGAGGCACTTTAGTGATGGATCATTCGCTGACTAGTGCATACGCTAAGGGATCTTGCTAAGTTCGAAAACTCACAGGTCAGAAGGAAGTAGTGAACGGATCCATCCACTATGACTTACTACTCTTCAGTATTTAGCGTTTTATCATCTAGTATATTACTCGCGTATTCCTTCAACTATCTGCTGTAGTTTGAAAATACACAGCAGATTTCTCTACAGTGTTTCAGTCAGTGAAGTATACAGCTCTCGGAAAAAGATTGTAATATTGGCGGGCCGTTTATAACGCATACATTGCATTTTCATTTATTTGGAAACATTGTCATCATCGACACCTCAAGACTCTTTCAAAAGTCGTATGTGTTTATAAGCAAGCCAGTATTCCCAGTTCACAACTTAAGTCGGACACATAATTGCATGCAAATTTCAAATATCTCATTGGAATTGCGACATAGACAACAGTACAATTTGACAATTCACTTACTCCAACTCAAACACAGCACGGTAATGCCAAAATTGTTCGTCTTATTGATGAAATCAATCAGATGGGTGGATTGATGTTCAACCTGCAGACAAGCGGTTTGGAAATTACCCCGGTTTTACTGAGTTTCTAATATGAAATTCGAAGTGAAATTAGCATCGAACTATCCGATTGGTCAGTCTGTGCGAAATGTTGATTTGTATCATTAGATGGATTGTTTTGATTGCACAACGCGTGCTGCGCGACCCCATCGTGTGCTGTGTGATTCGATTCTGCCGCTAGCAAAAATAATCGCTATTATGTTGTATAATAAGGACAACATGGAATATTTCATTGGAGAAAACAAAATCTTACCTGCACCCGTCGACTTTATGGATCCGCAATCTGGTCTTTCACTAAATATCTTATCCGTATGATAAGTGGATCCTCATTCAGAATTTTCACGCCCGCCGTTGTACGGTGGTTTACCGAGTCAACCAGGCACTACCATTTATGCCCGTGAATATTAAACGCGATTGACGATGCTGTGCTCCCGTTTTCCGGGTCTACTTCGTCTTCACTGCGAGAAATGTGGTTTGGTGACCTCGGCATCGTAGCTATATACAAATCGAAATCGAGGTTATCATTATTCCTGCAAACTTATCGCAGATTGCGTGTCAATAGAGCTGTAAACGCTACTTGGAATCCGAGCATCTATTTCTTAGGTTGCATTTTACCACTGAGGTCGGTGTAATCCTGGTACATATAATTCTTCGCAAAAACGAACCCTGTCGAAAACGTGTCACTTAGTCATTTACTCACTTTGATACCATCTCCTACCAAGACTCAATGGCACCTACCTAGTGGCTCTCATTCATCGCCGCTAAGGTCCGTTCCTTCTAGCGACGTACATTGAGATGGTCAACACACTCCAATTCTCAGTATCTTCGCAATGCACATGATTTCGAATACACGATCATAAGGTATTCGTATTCTTCGGGGAACATTTGAAAGCAGCTTTGCTCTGAGTTATCGCGGACGCCGGTGTTGTATCTGGTGCCTGTGACTGATAACACATGAATTATAAACAATGGAAAGTCATCGCAAACAAACATAGGTTTTCAATAATTCCTAGTCGGGCTATTAAAATTGTTGGAACAACAAAACAAAGGAACACAACATAGCGGTCAATAGAATACGCTGAGATCACAACAACTGCTCACCCACAATCACCGTGCGTTAGGTACAGCAGCGGCATGTATAAAATCCCGTTCGTTGGACGTCACAGTTTGGTTGAGCCAAAGCAATCCCAACTTGTAAACGAATCGTTTCGGAGTGCACAATTTCGGCAACTACAAGCGCATAAGGAAAATTCACACTTCATGGGTTCATAAAAGCGAATTCTTACCTGAAGGCCTCGGTTGATTCCGATAAAGGCATACGGACGCACTTCGATTGATTGGCCCGTCCTGATAAATGATGTAATCACACAGATAACTTGTTGGCATGGCCGGTGTCGGTGAGATGCTTGGCGATGGATGAGTTAGTTGGCTTTCGACAAGCAGTCGTGAGCCAGGCGGGGCTGTGTTCGCCAACCTTTCTCATAGGCGCTTCGTCAATTACCAATATTGCGTGCACCTTAGGAATGGTTGGCGGCGTCCAGTTTCGGATTTGCCTGTCACTGTAGCCTCCATAGGACAGCCACAAGACGTCTGCGCCTAGAGAGCGTCGATGAGTGGTTTGCGCTACACCACTCACTGCTCCGTCCACGCATCCGATTTCCAGTGCAAACCCGAAGGAGTATGAATATGAACCAAGCGGGTGCGAGGCAGATTTCTCCAAAGGAGCCCGTCCCAGTCACTCAACATTCAAATAAACTGCATTCCTCTCTAAGTAGGGAATCATGCGTACCAGACCTACACAAGGCGTCGCCTGGGCCCTAGTCCGCTGCACACAGGATGGAACCACTCTTTAGCTTAGCACGGCCACGAGGACTGTACATCTCCTCCCTCCGTCCAGCAAAGATTCTGTCCCCTGGAGACACTAACCGAGGTGGAGTGTGTAAAACTGGTAGGCACACTGTCGACATTCATACCAAGCACAGCCACATCGGGGATATCAGAAAACGACATAGAATTTGTAATGAAGCAAACCTGCAAATTTGACAGAGAATATGCAGCAGAATAGCAGGATTGATCGAACGAAATAAAGTGAAATGAATTTTATCCAGATTAAAGTGATCGAGTTTAAGTATTAGTCGGTTAAGCCCAACTGCGATGAAGAAATATCATGAATGCAACATCAAGCTCAGCATGAGGCACACCATAAGAATAGAAATAATATTAAATGAATGTTGCTTTGACATGGAGAGGCCCCATTCTGACGTAACCATTAAAGGTCCTTTATCAAACAAAGGCGAGTCGATCAAATGGCGTTCGTAGGCCTCTACCTGAATCAGCTTCTACCTTCGCGATCCGGCTGTACTTGCCGGAGATTTGCATTCAGAAACGGTTCGTTCAATTATTAGAACAGTCTTGGCCCAAGCAAACTGTGACTTCCAAAGCAGGGAATTGTGTACCTACCGCAGCTGTGACCTTTATTACAGTGATTGTGAGTGATTAATACGTGTGAACGGAACGTGTTATGTCGACCCTTATGGTGTGCGCACCAGTTTTGTTTACCCACACATTATTAAAACCCTGAATAGTAATCATTGAAAACATATGTCTGTTTGTGCCTCCTTTTGAACACACGACTGATTAGACATCTATCAAGAGGTCGTTAGAGCTCTGGGGTTTTACAATTACAGCCTTTGATTGGGTGTGTAGGGTAAAATATCCGTTTGACCTCGAGCTGTAGACTTATGCATTCTTGCATGCCAATCATTTAAAAGAGCTTGCTGAGGTACCAATTGGTGTAAAACTGATCAATAGCCCCGTTGATTACACGTGGACAGCGTCTGTTGATAGATACGGTAATATTAGGATAGCACGTCAAAATTATGTCAAAATCTTTCGTCAGTGGCACCATAGTTTGTCGGAAATAGAGCGGGGTGTTGGATGAAAGTAAGTAACCCTGCATGGCACAAGTAAAGGCCCAATAGCTATCCTAAAGGGAACGGAAATTACTGGTCTAGCGCAGCTACTGTACCACAGGTGTCCTTGAACAGTATTATGTTAATGTGTGGAAGTCAACTGCCTTCTGATGTAAATCATGACACAATACCGTCTACAAAAGGAAGGGTGGCTCGTGAGGAGGCGGCACGATGGCAAACAGTGTACAGGAGCAACATACTGCAGACGTCTAGCAAACTTGCTGAATGCCATCTTCACATACACAACATCAATCCAGTCTGTGTTACAAAGGCTCTTTAAACCATCCCCTCAATACTCTCCTGGAATCATAACATTTACCGGAAGATACCAGGATGTATAGATACGGACGTAGCTGAAAATTTATCGCGATGCCTCAAAATATACCTGGACAGGCCATTCTGACCATGTTGGAGCAGGGGAGTAGTTCTTCTGTTTTGGAGGCGGTAGCAGTGCAAGTCATTTGCCTAAGACCATCCACTTGGGACTCTTGTAGGTGATGGAAGTGGTCGTCGCCGAGAATTTAGTAGAGTGCATGTGATAATACAGTATCATCGTACCAAAGATATATGAATTCCATTAGCAGATCGCACAAGGTAGTTAGATGAAATAAATGTTGGTGGGACCTGGATGATCTCGCAATAGTTGATTTTTCCAAAGTCTATCACTTCCTGGATTGTTGAGTACCCGTATCAAATTTGTGTGATTATGAAGCCTGAAATTCTATTTTCCGGTGTAATGGTAGCATCACCAATCCGTAGAGACTGCAACTACGTGTTCTACATTACCTTCCAATCCCATTCAGATGGACTGTGGCGTTCCTTGGGGTGCAGCACCGGAGTCACACTTTACTGCCCATCAATGACCTGACAGTTGAGGTGGACTCGAATTTCCCGCTTTTCCCTAAGAGCATAATAAATGGTAAATAGTCACTAGCCAAGAAAATCGCAGTTACCTACAACGGGCTGTTACTGCTCATAAATGCTCGACAAGTATTCTACTGCAGTTTATTCAGGCTAAAATCTGGGTCATCTACCAAGCACGTCCGCCAAATACGCTCAAAAATTTGCAACATACAGATTACTTACTATCATGCAGTAGTGTGCCATTGTATAATAAACTAGGGTGACGTAAGCTGCTTGAAACAATCTGCGACTCCACCAAAAACCGATAAACAATACCTCGTCCTGTTTCACATGACATGAGGTCGATTTGACAATTCTGTTTTCTTCAAATGCTTTCCGCCTGCATGTTCCCAATTGAAACACCCAGTCTTTGGTACATTTGGTAGAAGAGGGGTCTCGAATGCGCTTGAGTTTCCCCAGTGAAGCAGATATGCGGAAGGTATGGGCCTCTTTGAAGTATACTAAATATCCAGTTGGGTTTAGCCATTCATATTGACGCCTTCCGTAACACTCTAGCTAGTAGTCAAAATTTCGTCTTTCGTATGTTCCAGTTAGCATTGAATTTCTACAACGTCCGCCTCAGACAGGCAATTGGTTTATGAGTCAATATGAAACACTGTCCTCATAAATATTGTTGTCATCTCGGACAACTTCTTTATATAAGGTAGAACTACTCTTTTCCTTTGGACTGACTGAGAGATCGTAGCTTTGTTGGCTATATATTGCCGGATAAAGCTATACGGATACCTATTTAGGAGAAATCATTTGGATAGATATATCTTCTTCCGTTTTCGTCTCAAGAGTGTTACAACGTGTTTTAATTCTACGAAAGGGAGTTCGCACGCAGCTTACTTTGTGACATTTCGGGTGATTGCACAAATAATTCAGAAGCTGGTCGGTGTGTGTCTCTTTCCTCTAAACCAATGTTAGCAAATCTCCGTCACTCGTCCTAATGACCAACACAACCATGAATTGGAGCTGGTGTTCTCTCTCTTTCCACTGCGATAAGAATGTTTTCTATGACGTTATTGAGCAAATGGCATGCAACCTCCCCTTGATTACATTTCAGCATCACGAATGTATCATTGGTGTACCGGATCCATAGCTTTGGGTTGAGTAGGAGCAGCAGATTATAGCATAGTTTCTGCATTGATATCTCAGAAAGGAGTAGGGATACAGAGATCCCATCGGCGCTCCTTTCAAATGCTCCTAGACTTGTGCGTAAGACTGGATTCATTTCGCGAGACTTACGTCAAGCAGCTTGCATAGATACCCGGTCAATAGACTTCTCGCTTGGTCCAGCCGTTCGGTGATTGCGTGCTTTGCCTTCTGTAAGTTAACAGATGTAAAGAGAACTGTCGCTAATATCGATAAAATAACTTCATCACAAGCATGCCTCGGCACTTTTCTTACTTATTTTCTTCTCTTATGATAAGTCGTTTTTAATACGTTCTCGTAGTTTTCCGTAGAGTTGGCGCTTGTCTAATAAGGGTTGTTAGGGTTTTCAGTTACTATCTGCACAATTTCCTGACGACGAATTACACTGGATAAATGACGACAAGCGTTAGGGCTCATTTTGAACAGTTACCAAGGAGTAATTTCTTGAAATGAATAATAAGCATTCGTTGCTATATATATATATCTATATATATTTATGAAGAGAGAGAGCGTGTGATCAAGTACACAAATAAATTTGCTGACCCTACCGAAAATATAAGCGGTATATTCTCAACTAGGTGAGACACGGCCCAGCTAAACTGGTCCGATCATAGTTACAAAGGAAATGCGAAATGGTTTTATGAAATTTCTGTACAAATCACTTGTAGTTCCAATTCCATTGATTCTTGCGCCCTTGATTTCGTTTCAAAATGCGTCGAAATCCACGACAATCGCAAAACTTGCAAATACCTTTAGGTGGATGGCTGGGAAAGGAAAGCAAAATAATAAAGTTTTAGGAGGTGAGTGAAAATATGTATATGGAAAATGTAACTTAAGAATTTGTAACATTGGTATATAACAATACTTTATAAATAGAAAAAGTCTGTGAGCAGACACGATAACACGATAGATGTTAAAAGTGAGAACTGCATCCATCATGAAACAAATCAATTAGAACTAACGTCGCACCTCCCACAAGAAATAAGATGTGATAGCACAGTGCAAGTAGAATTGCCTACATAAATGTGGTGGGTTAGTTATGGCTATCAACAATTCACCCTTTCATTGGGTCCATGTCTTGCAAGCACTCATGCCTTTCACCTAGCTGCGTAATAGAAAGGAAACACCATTTGAAGGCTAAGGAAAAAGCCTGCTTATCCAACCTACCAATGTGTGCATATTTTTCAAATGCAATCAGTGGGTCTTCAAGCTACGTTAGAGCACAGTGAGAAGCTGTGTAAATGAAAAATTCAAAGATATATCCAATCTGGCCAGCTCACCAATGTGCCCATATTTTCATGGGTCACCAACGGGTCATCAAGTTGAGTAACACGAAGAATATAGCAGTATAGACTGAGAGAAAATCAGAGATAGCTCACATGTATCCAACCTATCGATGTAACAATGTTTTCATAGGCCATCGGTGGATCTTCAGTTTGAGTAATACCGAAAGATATGACAAAGTAGAAGGAAGCAATGCGAGCCCAATTTAAGTTATCTAGCAAGCGAAGTTCGTGATAAGGAAACACGATATTTTTCTTTGTGCCGACAATCCCTTCTCGCCATATTTATCTGTACACTTACATTGCGAATTCCGTAAGTACTTAGATGTAGTCAGGCCCGTTATCGTACACCCATTCGTCTGTGAAACTGACACGAAACAGTTCTTTAACTATTAACAGTTTACTACTCTTTAGTTGCATCTGAAATGTTCGAAGCGAAGATGCACTTCTGATAGTCTGAGGCAATCTATTACATAACATGGGATAGTTGTGTGTAAACTTGTTGTACTACAGATGTGTGCGGAACGAAGTATTTTTATCACAAAGTCTTTTTTCTTAGGTCAGGCGGTGAAACACCGGCTGAGATTAACAAGAGTATGTCAGTCGATGGACAAATTTGAATAGTATACGTCAATTCAACCTTAATCTTCAAAGCAATAGCGGTTCGATTTTTAACAAAGGACCTCTATCTTGCTAATTGAGCTTAGAGGTACAGCCCACGATTCTTTTGGCAATCGATGTTTGTGCAGCTTCAATTGAACTCGTGTCGCATCTTCTAATGCTACTAAAAGTGGTGACACAGTATTCTAATAATGGTCTGGCGTACAGTTTGTATGGCAGGAGCTTAACATCACTTGTTATAAACAAGCGGCCAAACATTCCAATAGTCTGTCGTGTTTTAGCCACCGTATACTCAACTTGTTCTTTGAAATTCAACGAACCTGAGTAACGGAGACCTAAGTCACATATCGATTCGCATAAAGGGAGTGGGATTCCATACAAAAACAAACATTCAGGTGGAACCAAGCATCCATAGCACATAGTGCTGCATTTCTATGTTAAGAATTTCGTGGAAGATATCACATAGCAGTTTTCCAGGGAAACTAGGTCACTTTGGATGGCAGATAGAAAAGACGGAGATTTAGAATCAGTGGCATACGAAATTTTTATATAATCTGCGAACAGATAAAGTCTACCATACCTTATTTGCAGGGAAAAGATCACTTAAATATATATACAAAAATAGAGGTCCGAATACACTACCTTGTAACACCCCACAAATAATCCCTTGTTTTTGACAGGTACCCCTCTATTTTGACTCTGCTTCCGACCAGTGAAGTAAGCTTCCAACCAGGATAGTAGTGAGCCTGCGATTCCACAAAAGCGAAGTTTATGAATGAACCTTCTGTGTGAAACTCTTTCAAAGGCTTTTTGAACCTCTAAGTGAACGTCCAAGTCCAGGCTGTACCAGAATCTGTCGACTTTGTTAATTGATCAAAGAAATTTAGCTGGTAATTGACACTTGAACGCTTTTGAAAGAATCCTTACTGCAAATGTGACGAAATGTTGTTTGATGTTAGGAATTTAACTATTTCGTCTTTAACTAGGCGTTACATGATTCTATAATTTATAGCCGTGCGTTTATATGCCGATAGTTTTTAATATTATGCCTAGGCCCGGTTTAATGGCATGGTGTCACTATCGTCACTTTCTACTGGTCGGGGTAAAACTCAGTGATCATTGTTGTAGTAAATAAGTTCAGTAGTAAGCAGGGGACATCATTCCCACAGAACTTTACATGTACTGGAGTGATTCCATCTGGACCTGGATGAAATGTAGTCTTTAAAGCGTTAATTTGACACTTGCTTGAATCCGTGTCCAAATCTATGTTAGAGATACGTGGTCCACAGTATTGTGCTGGGTGATCCCAAAGTATATCGTACTCATTAGTAAAAGAATCTGCAAAATAATTTAGAATAGCTTCAGCTACAGCGGCAGGAATATCGATAAGGACAATCTCTGGAGTAATAAGATGTAGAGGTGGGTTTTGTTGTGTGCGACTCCGCTCTTTTAGTAATCGTGTTATTTGAAACACTCAATCAATCAACAACAGCAGTGCATCATGCGTTTGAACTGATGCTTCGCTGCCATACAACAACACTGACCTTTGAAATAAAGAATAATAAGTGGGAGAGAAGGGGGATTTACCTGAATACCTTAAAGCTCTAAGCAAACATTCAGGGTCAAGGCGCCTACACCTTGTGTAGACAACATGCCGTCGCAAATAGCTGGATATCATGCAAAGATAAGGCGGCACCAGAGAGGCATCTTCCTTGCGGCCTTCACTGCCACGCGTCATAATCAGCCATTACTCCGCAGATAACTCAGCACCAAACACAATTAAAACAGGCAATCCGACCTGGATACGGCAGCAGACGCGCCACTGGTGTCGGTTGCGAGCCATGTCCTGTAAAGTCTCGAACCAAGTACAAGGCGAGTCACGGGGACTCCAGCCCGGAAGGCGAGACGGACCAACGGCACCCAGTTTGGTCGTCAGTAAATTCATTTCCTGCTGCCAAGTCAACTTCTGTCCACCTCGAGCTTTGCGCCACCCTACACCTGGCAGGCTCAACAAGGCAGTCCCAGGTAAGCGGGGAGCAGAAATACGTAACAGGTGCCCGAGCCAACGCAACTTATTCATTGCTATCTGTTATTCTAGGGAGCTAGCATGATTATCACCACCTAGTACTCGCCTACGCACATCATTGTTGCGGACACGCTGGTGCCATCCGACTACAGCAATGCTTCGGAGACTACGATGATCAAAGACTCGAATTCGCCTCAGATCTTCAGACCGAAGGGGCTAAGTCTCACTAACATAGAGCAGAACGGCCCTCACTGTGACCTTGTATACACGGCCTTTCAGACAGAGGGAAACTCCCTTCTGTCGCCAAAGATGCCGCAGGTTCAAGAAGGCAGCTCTGGCCTTTGCAATTCGTGTGTTGGCATCAGTTCCTAGGCGCCCATCAGTGCTGTTGCAATTGACAAGATAGGTGAGTTGATCAACCACCTCGGGTTCCTCGTTAGCAAGGGTCAAGCGGTCATCAAGTGGCTGGTGGTCCTGCAGCAACACTTTGAACTTTGAAGGTGCAACGCGCATACCAAATAATGAGACCACTCTGGACAGGATATTCATGGTTGATTGTGCCGCCTCAACATTGTCGAAAAGCAAGACGATGTCATGCGCATAATCAAGATCAACTAATCTTTCGCCGGGTAGCACTTCAACGCCTACATCATGAAATTCCGCAAGGGAACACTCCATGATAGAATCCACAACGAAATTGAACAAAAATGGGGAAATCGGACAACCCTGACGAATGCCACTTGTGATCGGAAAGCTATCCGATAGAACACCTTAAACCCTGACGCGGCCTCTAGTGTTCGAGTATAGAGCACGAAGGATGTTCACATATTCCGTGGGAACACCTTTCCGCGCAAGTAATTCTAAAAGAATGCATCGATCGATCGAATTGAACGCACTCTTGAAATCGAGGAACGCAGCAATTGTCGGTCTGCGGTATGCGTGGCGCTGCTCTAGCACCAGCTGCAAAATGAATATATGATCTATACAACCACGCCATGGGCGGAAACCGGCCTGCTCTTCCCTAATCCGAGATTCCCGTTCCGCAGTGAGGCGACGAACGAGAATCGAGGCCAGTAATTTTGTCACAACTGGCTTAGGCTGGTACCTCTGTGGTTAGAACAGTTTGTGCGACTACCCTTCTTGTTTATTGCCACTATAATCAACTCGTTCCAATCAGTCGGGACATCCTTTTCCTCCCAGATACGTCCGAATAGGGAGGTCCGTGCTTTGCAGAGGACCTTACTTCCATCCTTAAATAGTGCAGGTGGGAGGGAGTCCTGGCCAGCGGCACAAAAACGTTTGAGGGCTGTGGTCACGTTCCGGACATCGGCCTCCGACGGAGGATCTAAACTAACCGTCCATGGCTCGTCCTACTTCACCTGAGTAGGAAGACGTCCGGGAGCAGGGGCCAGCTGTACTGATCTTGAAAGTGATCCACCCAACGAGCCATACGGCGCTCCTTATTGTGTATCAGTGCATCCGCGCGGTCTCTGTTTGTCTCACTGAGGCCTGGTTTCATGGGACCAGTGGTGCAGATAAATTGAAAGAGCTTTCAGAAATTCCCTATTGCTTCTACCTCGTCCATTACTTGAGCCCTACTGGTCCACCACGCTTCCTTGTCAGCGCGTAGGCTCGGCTTTAGTTCGCGCCTAATAGCCCTGCTGGTCCCATTGTGCTCAGAGCCAGCCGGGAGGTTCCTTCTAGATTCCAACAGGTTCAGCGACCTCTCGGGTATCCAGTGACTGGTGCAGTGACAATGGATAGTGCCACAAGCAGATGTTCATGCGTCGTGCATGGCGACCGAGATCCTATTCCACTGAAGCTCAGTGTCATTAGGACAAGACAGCGAAGGTCCGGTATGCAGTGCGTCTTGATAGGCTTGCCTGACTGAGGGCTGAGACAATTTCTCAGTTGCCAATCGTAGGGGACGTTTGGTGCGCTTCCCGGTAAAGTTCATGGAGAAACGACAGCGTACCAAGGCATGATCAGAGTCGACGCAGGTATTCCAGTAGGAGTGGCAATCCAGCATGGAACCATGCCACCTGTAACCTATGGCTATATGGTCACTTTGGGTCCATCGCTGGCCAGCTACAGGGGGACGCCAAGTGGCACTTCGGCGCCCACTGTGTCTAAAAGCAGTGCTACTAAGGAACAACTGGTGCTCTGCACACAGTTGCAGCAGACGCTCGCTGGTTTTAGTCCGTTCGGAGTTAAGCCCATAATTACCACCTAGCTGAGCCTCTGAAGAGCTCAGATGCCCTACTTGTGGGTTCATATCCCTTTCAAGTACTATAATATCTGAACTAGTAGCACTGCAGAGTAGGGTGTTCACTGCGTGATAGAATGTGTCCTTGACAGCGTTTGCACTGCAGTCGGTGGGGGCATGAGCGGAAATCACAGATAACCAGCGTTTTGTACTACTTCGTGAATTAACCTTGGCTGATGTCGTCAAACGGGCTGCACATAAACGGCTAATCACCGTAATCCAATCGACCTGCGATGGCTCAACCTTGGAGCTTAGAATGATACGTACACCAGTTTGACACGTGAGTGCTACATCGGCGTCTCCGGATGCGTGCAATCACTAACGAGAGGACAAGCCGGATGCAGTTAATGCAACAACCTCATTAGGGTCATTGATACTAGTTTCCGACACACAATACACATCAATACGCAGCGTGTCCAAGCTGCGTGCGAGTGCAGCCTGTTGACCTACTTGTCTTAGAGTGCGAACGTTGGATTTCGCCATGGAATCAAGATAGCGTAGCCTTATGAGGGACTATTGCCGATAGGCATCCGATGGGCGCGTTGGGATGGTGGCTGCACACGTTTCTGTTCCAGTGGCACTTCGGTTGCTGTCAATTAACCTAAGAACTATAGAAGGAAGGCTAGTAATGGGGGTCGGGATAGGAGTAAGAGAAACAGGTGAAAAAGATAGAAGGGAGGTGACAGCGGTAACATGTTTTCGCTTATCCGCCCTGCTGTATGCAGTAGATAAGGCGACCCTTGATAACCTGCGCGGAGGCCGATGTAGGGTGCAGTTTATGTTCGAAGAAAAAGTCATGGTTGGATGTTGGCTGAAGTACTGCCTGGGCGCCCAGATCTACGCATGAGGACGATGAGGGTCCTCAACCAAAGCCTGGTTCAAAAGCCTGTCCGCAAGGCAAGGATTTAATTTTAAATGAATGGACGCCATCCCATTCCAAACACCCAACCTGGAGGACCAGGAGACTGAGTTTGTCTGACCTCTCACCATTGACCAACATGGTAGGGGTATCTCTCAATATGCCCGTAGGCACCACCCAGTATAGCTCAATGGGTCAAGGAGGTACGCAAACCGTGGCACCAAGTTAAGACCCAGTCTCGTTGGATTAGCACTTTCATGATTGCTGTCTCTTCGTTCTTGAGACGAGGAATTCGTGGGTTTTCATTTCTTATCCACATTCTAGGATGTCTAAATAGTACTGTAAAGTCATTAGCCTGTTGAAATTGTTTGCAATGATTCTAAGCTTGCGTTCGTGCTGTTTTTCCTGTGGTTGTGACTTATTTCGACTGCGAGCTAAAGCAGGCAACTGTAATTCGATGCATCGAATTATGTTCACGTAAAATGCTTGAACAATTGAACAATTGTTTTATACGGGTAAAAAAGCTACTGCTTTACAGGTCCCGCAGGATGGTTATGGCGAAGCTACAAACTATAAAAAAACAGTTAGCAAAAACGAGTTTGCACGGTCAGTTCACTGAAATACGCATAGTATAGACTGTAAATCCATGGTAAATCCATGAGAAATGACGGCAAATTGGATGTTGGTAAAAGTCATGTCTCTTTCTGCTGTACACATACAAAAGGTGCAAAGGTAGAGGGAAATTTGGCATATGACCGTCAATGAAATGTCTTACAGACATTTGTGTTTACCCATGGGTAATGGGTCTCGTAAGATGGTGCAGCGAAATAATTGCATGGCCAACCCTGGATTTGAACTCTGCCAGCTTGAGAGGGCGTATTGTATAAGCGCTGTGAATCGCTAGCCAAAATAGCGCTAACGATACCTCACACGATCCAGCTGAGAAAGAATGTGCCCACCTTTCGTGCTATCTTCCAAAGCCGTGGAAACGTGAAAAAATGTCTGAACAGAAGTGATGTGCATATGTTACCGGCTTTTAATTGAAATTTATCACTTTTGCATAGCAATCTAATAATTGCATGGCTGCATGCCATTACACGGTGAATGAAAAGCAACTGAGATCATTGCGAAAGGAAGTCAGAATTGTCACTAATACTTGTAGGCAAGAGAGCTGCACGCGGTACAATGAACAATGCATTTATACGGGTTAAGAAGCGTTGCTTTACAAGTCCCGTTGGATAACTGGTGGGGATATCAACATAAAAATAGGAATCATAAGGATAGTAAAACAGTTAATACTTTAAAGATGAAAATAAGGACCCATCGTTTGCTCCGCTGTAGTCCTACGATCCTCTTAGATTCACAGCACTCACAGTTAACAAAAAATAACTCCATGGTATACTCTAGGTGTAGAATGGAGACGTAGTGTTAAGTAACAAAGTATAAGTGGACGAGTGCATTGTCCAAGCGTCTTTTAAATACTGTTAGTGTCGATGCAGTGACGACCGATTCCGGCAATGCATCGCATGGGTGACAGACACAAATGGAAAAGAATTTTCTGCGGCACTCCAGATGACTGTATTGTTCTGCGAATTTTAATGAGTGACCTTTCAGGATTTTATTGCTGCTGAATTGCAGTAAAGGGCGGCACACATTATGTGCGTCTCGCTAAATCAAGTATGCCATTATCAAGTCACCGCGTAGTCTGGGATAGTTTCCACTGAACACCCCCAATCGTTGCAGCCTCTCCTGGTTGGAAAGATTGTGCATTGCAATTACGTTCTTAGATAACCGGCGTTGTGGCTGCTCCAGTGCATTAAGGTCGTGTTTCAGCCATGGATGCCAGACTTGAACTGCATATTCGGCATGGGGGCGAACATACGCACTGAGCATTTGTCGAAATATGGAGCTGTTTATTTGTCCAAACGCCCACCTCAACAGCCCCACGTGTTGGTTCTCGGTCTTCGAGGACTTTTCGGATTGCTTGGAGCAACCCAAGTCATCTTGAACCAGGACACCTAAGTCACGTTCGAAACTTGATTGTTGTAGTATTTTCGTTCCGAGTAGCTGCTCTGATGTCGGATGGAAAGCACCTTGCATTTACTGACGTTGAAATCCAGTAGGTTTTGGGTTGACCATTGATACACCGAATATAGGTCACTCTGAAACACATGTTGGTCAGCATTCGCCCGGATCCTGCGCTAGATCTTGTTATTGTCGGTTAGCATTAGGAAGTTTGAAGCGATTCCCTGTGCAAGGTCGTTAATAAACACCAACAACAAACGTGGACCTAGAACTGAGCCTTGCGGTGCACCACACTCGACTTGTATAGGGTCCTATAAAGAGTTCTGAACTCTGACCACTAATTGCCGTTGAAGTATAAAGTTGTCGATCCAGCATAAAAGAGGGTTTCCGATCCCGTAATGCTGCAGCTTGGATAGTAATATCCGATGGCCTAGACGAACGAAAACCTTGGAAAAATCCAGGTAGATCACATCAACACATTCTCCAGCTTCAGCTGCATTGGTCCAACTACTGTGTTCAATTATTAAATTCGTTGTACATGACCGCTGTCGACGGAAACCGTGCTTTTCAGGAGTGATGAGGTTGCCGTTTTCCAGATAGCACACCAGTGCATCGGCAACTGTGGATCCCATGACTTTGGAGAGTATAGGAAGAAGGGATGCTGGACGGTAGTTGGAGGGATCAGTTCTGCTTTCACCATTGTGAAGCGGGATTATTATTCCAAGCTTCCACGTAGAGGGAACTTGATTCTGGTCTTAGCAGCGCTAAAAATTCTGAGCTAAAGGTCCTGCCAGTTTGTTTACTGCTGCTTCCAGTGCTTCTGGACGAATGGTGTCGACACTCGGCGAGCTGTGTTTGCGTAGAATCGTCAGCTTTCGCAATACAGCCTCCCCGATAAAAGTGATGTGGGTTAGTCCTGGCGAGGAGACGACAAAGGTTGGTAGATCGCATGGTGATAAGACCCTTTGAAAAGTGGGGGCATATTGCATCCGCAAAGCGTTTGCTGCTTCCACAGCCGTTCTTGTTGGCCCATCAGCTATCTTGAGTGGAGGAAATCCTTGCCTCAACTTTCTTAGGCTGTGGACGTGCTTGTACAGCAGTTTGTGGTTAGCACTGAAGGGTTTTACGATGTTGTGCTGATGGGATGCTTTGTCTTAGCAGTTGAGTGCAGTGGTTACGTTGGGCTACGTAGGTTTTCCAAGCTTCTGGTGCTGGAGCTCATCTGTATCCTCGCCATGCTGCGTTACGTACTGTCATCCATTTTCAAGTTCTATTCAAACCAAAGAAACTGATGTACACTATTTGAACACATTTACCTCTGAAGACTCTGCAATCAGCTAACTAAAGTTGTTCACGAACTCGAGTTAGGCGAGTTTCGGAGGTCCTTCCTCAAGGAACGACAAATTGTGCTAATGACATCCTGGGCTAATCAATCGTAGCTTGTGATGGTTCGCACAATCACATCGTTCTCAGTCCGGTACTCTGCATAGGAGACGAAGTTGAAAGGGATCACTGCGACCCAACGGGCAGTCTAAAACCAACACATCAATCATATTCCCCACGTTGATAAGCAAGAGATCCAGCACAGATGGCCTGTTACCTGTTCTGAACCGAGTGGACAAAGGGATGTGATTGTAAAGAGAAACTGTGGTTCCGAGATCTTGTAGGACAGCTTTGAATTGTTCTCCCATGGTGGCAGGAGTTTCTACAAAATATACTTTGAAGTCACCCATGTTAAGTATGTGAGTGTACTTTCGTTTTAACTGCAACTTAAAGCAGCCGTTAGGTGGTAGTCATTTTCGAGTCTTGATTTAGGGGGCGATACACCAAGACAATAAGGCAAGCCTTCCTGCCTTTTAATTACAAATGTCATCAAAGAGAGTCAGGGAACTGGGAGTCTGAATCCTCCACGGCTTCGCACTGTAAATCGCTTCGCTAATACAGGATTACTCCTCTTATTTTTGTGGGCCTGTCGTTTCGGATCAGCGACATGCCCGGTAGCGAAACATCAGCGTCTGTCATTCTCGTATGCAACCATGTCTCCGGAATACCAATAACATCCTATGACCCAGAAGCTTGGCGATCTTTCAGTTCGATCAGTTTATTAAAAAGGCACTGAGCATTCGTATACAAATAGACCAGTTTGTTGGTCTCTGGAAGTCCACAGAGGGGTGCAGAGGTCAAATGTGAGAAAGTGCCGACCGATGGGAAGTCGGCAGTTAATGGATGTTTTAAAAATGGGATAAGGAATTCTCGTTTACAACTTGAATCGATCAAGTTGCTTTCCAACCTTCGTTTAGAACTACGGCAGAATCAATTAAAGCAGCAGTCCAGTTACGCTTCTGCACATGCGTCGGTATGCTTGCTACTTCACGTGCTTAAATATTTGAGCTGTGTAAAGCTTCTGCGATCTTTAACCGAAGTTCAGAAGGAAGACGTTTCTGATTTCTCCGCCATCAATCCAAAACATCCGTTGCTTGTTGCTCTGATTGAACCACAAGTCTTAGGATTCTAGGACCGCATCCTCTATACATTGATGAGAGAGGTATCCTGGTGAGAGATAGCGCTACAACATTATCCAAAGAAAGTGTTTCACGTATGAACCGCCTTTGTTTTAAATCGTGCTTTCCGCTCTCTTGAACATCTTTAGAAAGATGTTCTGGCACGCCATGTATGAAGGTTGTGTTTATGCGGTCTTGATTGCTGTGTCCCTCTTCGGTGTTTCTTTTTGACTATCGCACGCTCTAAAGAACATAAGAATAGATACGTACCCCACAGCATCCTTCTTTTAGCGCGCTTTCGGATAGCAAAATGTTTTCCACGTCGGTGGAGGATTCTAATGTTACTCGAATAAGTCTGGGTGCTCCATAGTATGGCAAGTTCAGATGATGAGTAATTCGTACTAAGTTTATGGGCCTTGCGTTAACACTCATCTGCACGCACAATGAATTCCATTGGTCTTGGTCATCGGATAAGTTATCCTGCAGTGCGATGGCGGTCGATTCAGGGACATTTGAGCATACAACAGTCCGAGCACCATTGTTGGATCCCTTTTTCGCTGAGCTACAAGGTATGGTACTCAGTTGTACTGATCTGCTGAAAAGAGTTGATTGTTTGCTCTTTGTCCCTCTATTCGCGTTAACGGTGTTTACAACAGAAGAGGCCACAATGGCGGCATTCCGGTGGACCTTTGCAACAATCTCTGCATATGTAACTGATGTTCCGGGGGGGCTTTGTCTCGACAATAGACATTTGAGCTACGGAAACCGAGGGTTGGCGTTCGGCTACGTCATCCTTGTTAATGCTAGATATCAGGTATAGTGGAATTCGCTTAACCAAACGTTTCGAGTGGTGACTGATTTCCGTTGCCGTGAGTACTGTTTTACTCTCGTAGGTGCGGTCTGTTTTCATCCGGCCTCCTACCAAACACTACCGCTGATTGCGGTTCATGGGAAGCGGATTGCGCAGCATTCCTTTTTTTAGAAGCCGCTACGCTTCCGTGGTTCATACTCGCTTCCATTGAAGTAATCTTACCGTTTATCCTCTGCTCGGCTTCTGCGGTTAACCGGTCGCACTTCTGAGCAAGGATAAGCAAGCACTTGACGAGTGGGATGGTGGAGCATGCAGTGCAGAACCAAAGTACAATTGAGGGCTATTTCGCTCTCGTACTTGTTGTTGAGACACATTTGCACATTTCGTATGACACTATTCCAAGGAGTGCGAGCAAGCCAGACCGATTTTAACGACTCGATGACATTTTCCTAACCGCAAATGTCTTTCGCTTGGGGCGTTTTGGGATTCGCGTTTTTGCTATCCAAAGTGGCGTCGTTAACTCACCCAGTGGGTTGGTTAGCGTTCTGTACTGTTGCAGCTTTGAGAACAGCATACCTCGGTCAGGCGAGCGTGGTGGTTGTAAAATCAAATGAGCGGTCAGCGTGGTCGCGCGGTCCGTGTGATGGGTTATGCAGACGTACTAGCTGACAAGTTCACAAGGAATGGCGAGTGATTGGATCCTGCTAACTGAATCTGAACGCAGCGCTGAACACGGATTGACAGATCACAGATTCTTTCACAACTGTGTTGAGAAACACTGGATCGGAATAAGCTTAGGCTTTTCGTCCTGCCTAGCGAATACTTTATCGGATGGTGTCACACAGAAAGGCAATCGGCTCAATGTGATTAAGTTAACCGCTTGCGCTTAATCACGAGTGCCAGTGAAAACGGTTAGTGATGGCCCAGACTCTAGTCGTAGAAGATATTTCCAAGTATGATGTATAACTGTGTAGGCCTAGTAAATCGGGTTCGAATGAGCCTACAGTAGCAATACTGCGCGAAGATGGAGAAAGGATAGAGGGGAATAATCCAAATGAACCAGGAGCACGCACGTCAAGCGTGTGTGGGGAAGACGCGGCGCGGTTTACAGCTGGATTGGCACGACTAACTCCCTTGTGAATAGGAGTAATCATCCCGTGTTTCCACCTGTGCGGCGTGTACATTTCCTCAAAACAGTGTTGGGAGAATCGAGCCAAAGGCTTGGCTAAAAGCTGTCCCACCGCGGTTAGCAATTTGGGGGTGTATTACCAACTCCAGGAGAGCTGCGCTTCTGCATGCTGAACAGCTTTTTCAGTAAACATTTACTGTGAAGGATATGTGAGGGATTTTTGGGGTGAAAAAACATTATAATATGATTATGTGACCAGTGATCGCACTGAAAGTTTGCAGCATATTGTAGGCGCACGGTTATTTCCACTTCCTTCGGTGTCCGTGTGGGTCCGTCAGCTGTTTGTAGAGGAGGAACTCCCTGTTTCACTTCACATAGATTGTTGACGTGTCGATACAAAAGCTTGTGGTTTGAAGCCATGCGCACTGCCAATTTCCGTTGGTACGCCAGTATGTATTCACGAACAAGCTGAGTACTGTGGTTGCATTGGATCATATAGGCCATCCAGTTCTCGATGCTTAGGAGGAGATTTTAGGTATGCCAGGCTGAGTTTCGCTTCGCTATACACTTGCGGGTCCTGCTTCACAGAGACGATACCAAGTTTCTCGGGCGGAAGGTCTTAGTTGCTGACGCTTCGGCAACCAGAGGGTTAAACTGGCTGACGAAATGTTCCCATGCATTATCTGGTGCATGTCTGTCAGGAAGGTCCAGTTCACTGTCTCACGTAATAGAACTAATAGGTCGTAGCGCATAATCGTTTTTGTTGCATCGGCGATTTCCACGGGATATTCTGCATAGTAAATTATTCGAAGAGTAGAAATACATGATCGCTGCAGCCCAACAGGACATCGACGACCACCCTCTAGACCATTTGTTCTTCCTTGATGAATATCCTATCCAGTATGAACGGTTTACTTTCTCGGAATCAGGTGGGAGTGTTGATGTGGCCATACAGCAGAAAACTGGAGACAAACTCTCGTAGATCCGCCTTAAACTGTTTCCCAGAAAATGTTTGGGACTCCAGAGAGTGGATGTTGAAATCGCCAGTAATGGGAATGTGGCTGTAAATTGTGTTCACTACCGTCCTTATTGTGAATGTCAGATAGAAGTCCATCTTAGGCGTGGAGGAAGGAAGGTGGTAAATGACGGCCACTAAGCAAATGTCATCGACTTTTAAAAGTAGACGGCACCAAAGGGGCTGTTGTACCGTGCTGACCGGATCCTCTGTGAGCTCACATTGCAGGCCATTGCGGAAGTATAGAACCACCCCCTCCAACATTGCTGGGTCAGTCGTGTCGAACAATGGGTATACCTAGCAGTAGAATCTACATATCAATTATGTGAGCGCGTAACCATGTTTCGGTTATAGCGATGAGGTCGCAGGCTTTTGATCCTTGACGCAGCGCCACTTCGGAAAGTTTATTCAGTAAGACTTGGGCATTGGTGTACATACAAGAATGCTTCTCAGTTGTCAAAAGCTGTTGACTAGGAACACATGAATGATGCGGACTTGTGCCGACCGATGAGAGGCCGGCATCTAATCATTTTTGGGTGAATTGCCAAATCACAATAGGAATGCAACCTGTCATTGGTCTCACTTGCACCTGCGGTTTGTAGTCCATCGACAGCCTTCTTGATAGCTATGAGTCTTAGTTCACAGGTTTCCGAATCGCCGTTGTGGCTAGATTTAGTTGCGAGTGGTGTCGTTGTTGCGAGAACAGCGAATGACTGCGGCTCTCTAACTGCTGTCTTCAGTCGTAATTCCGAAGGAAGTTTTGCGTAGTAACTGCCATCTACGGATTAAGCTCACGGTCATCTGTTGTGGCTGTATCGTTACCTTCAGTATCTTCGGGCCACTCCCTTTGTGATTTGGCGATACGAGTAACCGTGTACTCGACTGAAGTATGATGTCGCTCGCACAGAGAACTTCACGGAGGTAACACCATTCTTCCCGACCACGAGCGTACGCTGCTTCGTTGCTAGTTCTCTGTAGCTCGGGCACGCCATTAACTGGAAAAGCTCTTTTGTTACACTTTGCGTGGTGGTCGCTCCATGGAACATTCGGAAATATGCGGATTTCACTGTTTTCAGTCCGCAGGCGACATGCCGACAAAAGCACCGTCTCGACATCATTATTACTTTAGCTGATTTCTATTTATTGAGCCAGGTGGTACCTGGCGCAGACAAACGTTGTGTTCACCAATCCCACGAACTCGGGGTAGACGGATATAGCTTTGTGTTAATGTTGATAATATGGTGAGTCCACTGATGCATTTTCGTCACATTTGTGCAACTTTTTGTACTAACTTTTTTGTACAAACCATCCTACAGGACTTGTCAAGCCTTGGCTTTCTTATCCGTATTATACCACTGTTCCATTGTTCCGTCTATTAATCCCAATGTTACTCGCATTAGCCTGGACTTCCATAATGATTCGAGGTTGGATGTCTAACGATGCGCACTATGTTAGTCGGACTGGCTTGAACTCCGAGTTAGCACAAAAGAAATTCCATTGCTTTGCATCATCCATCTGTTTACCCCTTAAGTAGTTCGCCTTAGACACAGGAATGTTGGTACATACAAGTGTCAAGGCCTCGTAGTTCCGCCTGTTCTTCGGTGACGTAGGATGCACGGTTAACGAGGGATTTAGTGACGTCTCTGTAGGTTGCACCTGTTTCTTGGCTCGTTTTGTTGCTGCACTGGTTGTGACTACTGAGGTCGCGCTTTGATTAGGGCGAGCAGCAACGGTTGCATAGCTAGATCGCTCTTTAGAGCGCATCTGATTTCGTTGGTCCATCGGAAGAGTGGGTATTACCGATGTTGAATCAGTCACTAGATTGGATATGAGGATGCGGGCGGTGGGGCTAGGCATACTTCTATCGGTCGCGATGACAACTTGGTTCGTGCTTCCCGAGGTTTCTAGTATTACGTTGCCATATAAACGCCTAGCAGTTTTCCTTTTATACGAGGCAGCAATTGAGGAAGAAACATTCGGTGCAAGATGCGCTATTGTCGCCTCGAGTGAAGCAGTTTTTGCATTCAAACAATGTTTAGTTTCGGCGACTGGGCTGTCGTACTTCTGTGTTAACTTTGGGTGCGTGGAATGATAAGATGAAATCAGTAAAGTCGGAAGTATGCACAAGGGTAGTAATGTTTCTCCAGGTTATTCTACCATAATTACACACGTGTCTAAACGTAACTTTAGGAGTATATGCAGTGTTCCTTTCGCAACTGAAAACATTATGATCGAAACAGGTTAGACTGGTGAAGCGCGATAGAGCTTAGCAAATCAGAGCGAGGCAGAAATTGATCTGTCTTAATCGATATATTGGTCGATCTACTCAAGCAGCGGCTACCAGAGTACACATAGGCAGACATAGACACTCGCACATGCCCATGAGACATAGCACATGCTTTTCAACTGGTTGCCCGATGCACTCATTACCCGTTGGTTGTCAGCGTGTGAGGTGAAAGCTGTTTGAATGTGGGTTGCCCTCAGGACAGAAGGAGCGCTTGAATAAGCGGCCGCTGAAATGGATTTCAGATCTGCTTGAACCTGTAAGTCGCGTGTTATGCAATTACACTGTGAAAGACATTCGACTTTGTGAAACATGTAAAATGCATGAGATTAAATGGGAAATTGTTGTTCTCATTCGACGTCGAATCACATTTTGCGAACCTTCCGCTGATAAAGACGGCTAATTATACTTGCAGTTACTTCAACCAAAGAACATAAATGTGGGTATTCCAGTGCAGAAATTGAAGAAATTAATCTAACGATGCACTTTCAGTTAACAGTTTTATTTGATGTAATCTACTACAGACAGATCGAGGAAATCGCGTTTGGGTCTTCCCTGGGACCGTTTCTTGCTGACGTTTGCCTTCATATACTCGAACATGGGCCTATAAAACCCATCATCTCTCCATTTGATTTCTATTGTTGATTCATGGATGGCACGTTTATGGTCTGTGATTTAAACACTGATGTTTCCACTCTGTTGATCCGGTTAAACAGTGTACATTCATCTATGAAGTTCCCTAGTGAAATCAAGAATGATGGTAAACTGGACTTCTTGAAGGTTTTACTAAGGAAAAGAAGGCGGTTCACTAGAAAGAAGTATGTTTCGGAAAACGACGTGTGTCGGTCAACGCACGCATTTTCGCAGTTTTATACACTTGAAGTACCAATGGAACCTTGTTTGTTGCCTCTACTTTTGCGCTGCCACAATTTGTAGCCCGGAGATAGTGAAGGCCGAAAAGAAGCGTATTTTCCAAACGCTGCAACTAAACGGTTACCCAGCCCACTTCATCCGAAAGCATGCAATGATTCATGATCGTCATGAATTGATTACCACTGTTACCAAGCAAGATAGGTTTCTGTCATTTCCCTTCAAGTGAAGTATTGCTTTCGATTGCTGAACAAAGGAGTTTTCGCTGCAGTAGCTTGAACCTTTCCAGCTGCATATTCACACACCATTGCCGAAACCGCGTCGTTTGTTGTCCAACGTCTCAAAGACAGACTCCCGGTCCAGTCCGAATCTTATATTCTGTATCAATTTACTTACACCTGTGGTATGAGGTACGTTGGACATGCGACTGGGCGTCTGTCTCAACGGATATCGGGGCACTGTGCTACGGCGTTGCAGAAAGGTACTGTCGGTTGCCTCAAGAATTCTATCCTAGAACATCTGATCGAAAGTGGACCACAAAGCAAGCCTACTGATGCTTTCGAACTGTTTTATGTTGTACCAAAACGCTACCCCAAGCGGCTTAGGAAACGAATGTTATGGACGGTCGAAGCTATTGCGATCAGGCTTACACAACCTGAACTATGCAAACAGAGGGCGTTTATTCAAGCGCTCCTACTGCCCTGGGGTTAAAACACTTCCAAACAGCTTTTACCCCAAGGGCTGACAACCAACGGATAATGAGCGCATTACCCAACCAGTAGAAAAGCACGTGCTCTCTCCTGAGCAAATGTGTGTGTCTATGTCTGCCTACGTGTACGGAGGTAGTCGCGGCTTGAGTTGCTCGACCAATAATCGATTAAAACAGTTCAATTTCTGCCTCCTTCTGATCAGCTACTTTCTATCACGCTTCACCAGCGCATCGTGCTTCACATTTCCATGTTATGATTGTAAACGCCGGATAAGATTTCTCGAAAAGTGTGCTCTTCGCAACCTTGTGTTTTAGCTATTCCATGGAAACATTTTTCGAACATTATGGTCACTATCGTGTTGAAAGTTCATTACGTTGATAATAGCAATGATTGGTCGTCCAGAACTGCAAATGTGGTCGAGTGTATGATACAACTGTGTGGGAGATGTTACATGCTGTGTCAAGCCTCCCTCAAGCAGGCAATTCAAGTTTTTATCTTGCTTTCCTCTACATTCGTACTCGATCCGTGAAATGTTTACTAAGTTGAAATTGCCTCCAACTACCTTAAAGCGAATAGGAAATGCAGAGGCATGCCTCATCGCATTCTGAAGCAATCCGTTTTCAAGGGCACTAGAGATCAGCGGTAAATAAACACAACCGACCAACATTCTATTATTACCCAAGGATATTGTTTTCCAGATGAACTCATCGAGGGATGAGAATTTCTCGTCACGGCATTGTGAAGCACATAAGTTGTTCATACAGCAAATGATAGAACCACCTTCCCTGCCTTGATATCGGTCCTCTCGAAAGAAATAATAACCTTGGATAGAAATAAGGTGGTCCGTAGTCTCACCCGTACACCATGATTCGGTTATACTAAAGGGCGACGGAGCAGTGCATCTAGTACACTAGTACACTTGGTACACTAGAAAACGGGTATTGATGAGCACCAGTTTGAATGTGTCATCATAAAAGTTATAATCCATGCGTTTACATAATATACTATTTAAGCGACCTTTTCCACTGGGACTGTCATGTGTTAAATGGCTAGTGGAGGTGGAGGGTGGGGCAGTGGATTTAAGAAAAAACCCTGTGGCGGGGCGCAGTCAACATGAAAAAATGTATTCCGAAATGGCGAATATGGGAGTACATTGGTAGTGCCTTAATGGGGCAGATGTATTCTTATGGAGATTTATCCACCTGGTTAAATCAGTGCACGCGGAGGCATGTCTCGGAGTATGGTGACGAATGCAACAAACCAAACGATCCGTTGGATGACATGAGGTTTATTATACCTAAAGGTAGCACAGCATTATTAACTGATGTCACCTCGGAAGGGGGGCTCGTTAGACGTTGGCATTAATTGATATGTGTTGGCGGGTCATGGTCTGAATTTGGAGTGAGGTTAGGTCTTTCAGCTATGGCGGGGAGAGTTGCTGAAGTTTGTCATAAACAGAGAAACCGAAGGTCGAAAAGTCGGCGCCCGGTGTTTTCAAGAGCAGCCTAAGCTTGCTGATTGGCAGTGAGGATGATAAATTAGCTAGGTTATACCAAACTCCTCAGTACTACTCATCCGTAATATACAAGCTGTCCGTACAGCTATGCTGAAATTCCTAGCTCAAGAGGCTAGCCACTCTCCTCCGCACAGGTCATAACTGACATGGCAGTGGAATATGAGTCGGGCTATATCTTACGCAACTGTCAATCACACAGGTCCGTGGCTGTCACCCGTAGCGAAATGGCACTAGTTGCTGGCATCCTGAACTCATGTGGGCGGAATTCGGCAGGGGTCCGCTGGGATGCGTTCCACTGATGAGACCCAGAATGTCAAAACTCCGGCGGCTGGTGCCTTTCCAGACTAGGCTAAGCCTGGTGATTCTGAGCGACGAGGATTAATTTACTGAGTTGAGAGAACAATTTCAGCACGTTTAGCTTTTTCCACACTGGAGTTCTAGGTACTCAACAATTGTCGTGGGAAAATTATTTCTGTTTTCAATGTTTGTGGGTGCAGCAGCTGTGGGCGGTTGATGGATTGGGTGGTGCAATCGAGATTTGCTTACACTTGCGGTGCACTGGTTAACGGCTTCCCCAAGTTCCCCGAGGGGATGCAGTGAAACTTTTACTTTTAATGTTAGGTTGATGTCTGACGTTAGCGAAACTATTTGTGTAGATGTTATGTTAAGTGTTTGTCATAGAACATCTCAGTCTCACTGAATTACTGGTCTGATTACTATCAGCCACATAACGTCTGGTAAAAGACAGCGTAACCGTAGCTTTGTTTTGATTCCGACTTGCGCCCAGTTTACATTGTTGTTCCAACGCGATTTCGTGTTTAGTGTTCTAATTTCATCTGCCTTGTCATGTTGCCGGTAATCAGCGAGAGGCCCGTTAGATGCCTTCTGAATACTAAAAGGAACTTCGCTGTTTCCTGCGATCGCCGAGCACTTAACGTCGTCCATTACAATGCCTATATTATTGGTGTTTGTCTAAGAATAACTATGGGCAGTCTATCTACAAGACTTCTCCAAGGCTATATTCAAGGTAAAAGTCATAGTGCAATCTGAACTTTAGAACCACACTCTCAAAGGGACAAATCTAAATCTACAGTAGATTGGTCTTTGGCTTCTATAATAGTTTGCTGACTAACGATATTACAGGGAGTAGGTTTGTCCTCGGATTTTACATGCTTTACCCTAATTTCCCTCTGAAGGGGCGTCTGATCAAGTATGATCATGATACGCTTGAAATCAGGGTTGATAACAGGTAAACTCCTTCTCTTGTGAAATAGTTAGGCATGGGTTCCTTCAGTAAACTTCAATAGGATTGGACACGCGTAGGTCAGGGCTTGATTTTCTTAGGCGTATAAAGTGACAGTTCGTTCCGCTCATGCTACTCACATTGAGTAAGACACGCTTCACAGTTTCCAGGTATATTTTGTCTGGTAGATTAAAGATGACAGCATTTCTAACCCGAGTTATCTTACCACGAATTTCCGTGGTGAGCGACGAAAAGATGGATGCTCCTGCTTGCAAGTGATTTGCCTTCAGTTTATCAGGCATATTCACTAAGCATGATATTGATGTCAGTTTTTCCAGTAGCTGACTGACCACTTTGAGGTTTTCCTTTAATACGGTTACCTCATTTTCTAGATTGTAAATTCTGGTGGCAAGTTCAGATGTTAGGAGTGGAGCAGTGCCCTTATTTTTAGCAACCCTCGTTAACCGGTTTCTGCTATTTTCCATGCCATCGCCTACAACCGAATTTACATTTTGGTCAGGAGAATCTAAATATTTTTGAACACTGAGCTTAACAGTACTCGGCTTACGGCTGACTACCTGACTCTTGTTTCCTGTTGTTTTCGAAGGAACCGATGGTTTTCTCGCCATCGTAAAGAAAGAAATCGGATGACAAACTAACATCGAAAATCAGCCAGACAAACTCCGAAAGATGTAAGAAGAAAAAATGCTTAATTACAGGATATGGATGGAACCAAATGTGGCGCTACTCTGACGTAGGATTAATACGACAGACAAAATACAACCGATGGAATCCGTTTTAGTACCACGAAATGGTAACGCAAATGCCGAAATTCATCGGTTTCAATTTTATACCGTCCGATTTTCTCGCTTATTTTGGTTGGTCACTTGCCTTTGCACCAAGTATGGTGTCAGTCGTTGACGCAACCATGTGGGTGATGAGAGTAAAGTGCGGCTAGTTGGGGTCAGGGTAACGGGTTCAGACACCATGATCTGGCAGATGCCGGTCCTCCAATCGCCCGCGCCGATGTGGGTCAAGCGGTGTTGTTAAATCACGTGTGGGGGGGTGGTGGAGTAGTGTGATTTTACTTGAAGCGTACGTGATTAGGAACCTCGATATCATAACGAAGCGGTGGGTCAAAGGTAACAGCTCCAATCTTATCCGATCGGTAGATGGATGACTACAAATACCTGTCCAAAAGTTCAAGACTTTCACGATTTTCCAACGCTGATAAGTTGCTCGCTTTGAAAGTTGATAGTTCATGTCAGTGGAGGAAGAATTAGTAAGACATAGACATGCGAGTACTGCTGTGTATTAGGCTGTCTATCGTTGTTAGCTATTGGTTAGTCCGATGCGCTTAAGAAAATCGTGTGACTCCGCGCAATTTGTGCATCATCTTTCCTTCCATTTTATGTGAAATTGCTAAGTGTCGTTCATACGAAGGAATACTGCTTGCAGTGTAACCGAGTTTGCCTGAAGTTACTTGGGTGGAACGCACCAGCACATCGCGTGGTGGTACTGAGTCGACGACTTTCCTTTATTGTATCTGCTACTTGCTATTCTCGACTCACACTACCGTGCTTTCATTTAGCCACCTCGGATTTACCAGCGCGATTCAGTTAACCTAACACTGTAGCATTGTCATGCACAAACCATTGTTGCATCCGTTATTGCAATTTCAACGGATTTTCACAGTTATCCAGACACACATCAAATTTATTTTCGACTACATATCATCATTTAAGCCGTCATTCCATAGAGGACTCTTAGCGCTATTCAGCGATTCCACCAACACAACCTTTGAACAGACTGTTTGATATCTATCGCCGATTTACCAGCCAACATCCTAACATTCGCCTAGCGGGAATACTACTACGCTCACTAAGACTTAACTTTCCACCAAGGCGAAGCTAGGCCCGATCGATGGCCAAACGGCCACTGCCCACACCAAAATAGTCGCGCGCGGAACTCAGTCAGTTTTATTTGCAAATGTGGTCGCACCCGTAAGATGTTGGCAACTGACATCGTGCGCCTATCGCCACACACCCGGCGCTAGCAAGCTACGCACATGACTGAGGCCTCGCAACATAACAACAAGGAAAGCAATATGTACATAATTCACTCAGCCGCAGACTAACCTTCTTTGCGATTCAAAATTGTGCTCCAGTAACATTCGAATCGGAATAACATGCCGCAACCTCAGTATGAAATTCCATTTTGGTGCGTAAATCTAAGTGTAGCGAAAATGAAAGAATGCACATCACACACCACACTCTATTTGGTTCTGTGCATAGTGTATGAGCAACTTACTCGTAAGGTGCACCGCCGTGTTGGCTCAGAAATTTTACAAGCTAGATGCTATTGTGCAGCATGCGACTACTGGAATAACGGTCACATCGGGACCAACTGCCTCGGAACTCGATTAGCGTTGTCCAAATATATGTTTAAACTTGAACAGAATAGCCAAGACAAGTGTGTAGTTAAGAGCGTAGAGGCAGCAACCAAAATCTCGTGAACTGGTAAACAGTCTGTCAACCCGGGCGATCCCAGGGGTGTATCTGACTCATATGGCATTCTACTGCATTCGGCTTTACATAACACTACCGAAATAGGACAACTTATGCATCCCTCGTTGCGGCATGCAGACCTATGGTAAAGTTAGTGGCAACAGCTGCAACTACTCAAAAGAGTGCAAAATATGACAAGAAAAGCAAGGCGGCACCAAGGAGATTGGCCACCAAACTGCTAGTAACAGCAGACACTGTCTTATACAAATTTACGAAAACTAAGAAGACGCAGTACTCGACGAAGATACTACGCGCCAACGTGCCTGAGTCAAAGGCAGACTCTATCAAAGACGATCTATTGGACGTCGTAAAACAATGGGTATCCATAGCTAAGCAATGGAAATCCAGGCGGAACAAGCTAGTTTGTGTTTCTTTGTCCATCACTCAAACTGAGTTCAATATGTCGAGCCAAGTCTAACTCAGAGACATTTCAGTCTGGAAACGAAGTATGAACCACTTGTCAGTTCCCCGTCTTCGTAATTCGTCATGCGGCTGTCGTATATCCAATGAGATCCCTTGGGGTGAGCGTCGGTAAGGGAAGTGGAAGCTATGAACAACGAACAATGATTTATGACGGGTAAAAAAGTAGGTGTTTGACATGTCCCGTAGGGTGGATAGCGTGACAAAAAAGATAGCGAAGGGATAATGTTGTCAGTTCGGGCGCTTACAGATGTAACTGCATTTTCGTATAAGGGGGTTCGAAACGAGAATGTACGCACACAAAGCAACAGGAGAGTGGTTATTGTTCACATAATAGGCGAGAAGAATACCGCAAGCTAACCGATGAAGATCGAGGTTTGTGTACTGTGTCTCAGAAACCCAGTCTTCTGACGAGTTTCTGGCCAAAGCTCATGATTTTGAATACTAGTGGTAATCTATGAGACCCTCTCTCAGCACAAATTGATTTCCAACTTATTGTCAAGTTTATCCATATCACCCAACAATAAAGAAAATTGTCCAAAGGTGCCAAAACTCCTGCACTACTCTAAACAAATACTAGAATAAATGGTCGGAAGTCCGCACAAGTTATGCATCAAAGTCCCATCAGAGAAACAGCTGAATGTGGTCGAAGCCAGGCTACCATTAAAAGAGGAAACACGAAATCAACGAGAATTTGTCGCAATTTACGTTGTTTGGATTTTCGAGCAGGAGCGGAGTGCAACACCGCAGTCTTATGAGGAGGAGGAAGCAGACACTCCGTTCCAATTCGCCTCTGCAAGATTAAGTAATGTTTACTCTATGCAACGGAACAACAGCAGCCCTGAGTGTTTCGGTAAAATATATATCAAGTAAACGGATGATCACCCGTCCCACAAAGGTCGGGGTAAATTCACGGCAAAAGTTTGTTTGTTCAGGTATAATTTTTGCATCCGTCGTTATGAAACGTTTGCATACAAATGTGCAAGGCCATCTCAGCAATTTGGCCGAGCTTCGATTCCGTCAAATCTCGAGTTGGTAAGACCTCACGTTGGTAACCAAGATATGGCTGAACGGCATAATTACCGATGTCGAAATCGAATTACTTGTTTTGTCACTCTTGTGCAAAATGCGACCCAAAAAGGGAGGTGATTTAGTTCTTTACAACCGTTCAGGTCTTCTAATTGACCCTGGGACCAAACCGCGGAAAAATTATGGTTCTGTCTACACCTACATGCTTAGCGGCCAATATGTACCGCCAACCAATAATATTTAGAAATGAAACAGGCCCTAACTTCCGCTACGAAGAACCTAATAGGAACGATCTTACAGCCACTTTCTCCTTCAATTTGCAAGGTCTAGAAATGCCGGTCATTCAAGGCGGAAGTAAAGGATCTAATCGCTCGTTCTCTACTGTAAAACAACATCACTTCTCCAAGACGCTTCAGGATTGGCTACAACCCGGCTGCCTTGGACCCCACTTTGCCCTCGAGGAACTGTTAAACGACCTATTAACAACGTACGCAGAATATCCTAAAAATGTACCGAGAAATCTCACGTCGAAGCCAACCAAGATAACCTGTCCGAACTCATTTGTGCAGCAATGCTGTCTTTCCTACTCGAATGGTCCCTTGAGATGACCTGCGGGGAATTTGTCAACTGATTCAGCAAGCTCGTTGCAAGCACATATGTTATTAAAATCCACCGACCAAAAATGATTAAACCGTTCCTATGGACCAGAACGCAGAAATGCATGGCACTGAGAGACTTAGTATCACTCACTGCATAGTCAGTCCTAAGCAGGACATGTAGGATGTCTATACAACACAACGGAAACACAGCGTCAAACTCATTCAGAAAGATATATTAAAGGACCAACAAGACCTTGTGGTAAAATTTTGCTCTAGCCCCAAGCTGCCACAAAAACACCTGAGCAATCTTCCCCCGGTTTAGCGCGGAATTTCTGCTCCGCACACAGCATGTGGGTTAGCACAAACGGACAAAGAGGCGGACAACTTTCTTGGAAAACTATTTGGCAATACCCTCCATAGTGCTTACGCAGATCATACAGGCATCTGGCCTTAATCACCTATTTTTTTACAGCCACAGCTGTACTGAAACGGCTGACGTCTTTTTGTGAATGCAGCTCCCAGAGTGCGGACAGCATTCGCTTGACGAGTTGAAAGTTGTTGCCATTTGTTTATCTGTACCGTTAGCATTACAGTTTCAGCGATGTTTTAGCATGATGTACGTCCCCACGATGTGGAAACACGGGATCATCACTCCAAGCTACGAAGGTGGTAGCCGTTAAGAACCAGCAAATTATCGCCTGAGCGCACTTCTGCCAGTGATCGCCAAGATCATGCAGGTTATTGTGGTCCAGGAGCTCATGGGGTATTAAAGAATAACAAAATTCTCATTCCGAAGCAGAATGGATTTCGCAAAATCAGTTGTGTACTGCTAATCGTTTCGACCACCGTTGTTTTCACAGTTTGGCTCAATTCTGCCTGGAACACTGTGTGAGCAGTGAGCATGTTCGACGCCTTGTTGATGGCACACGAAAAGCGGAAAACTCAACACCTTTATTTCACGCACCAGGCTCCTATGGCTGGGCCACATATTACACATGCATCTACCGGCTCCCGCGACGTAGGTTATTTGCGCGCCAAGGGTGCCGATGGAAGAGGAGGAGAGGTGGCCACGCGAAGAATTAGTCAAGAGGAATGAAGGCCCTTACTTGCAAGTTGGCCTCAGTTGCAGCCTCTCGACTCTCTGGTTGGCGATCGAAGAACGATGAAAACGTTTGGATGAATATACTAGTTGACATGCCCAGGATCCAACCTCAATGGCGTTTGTGTTGTGCGTTTCATTGTCCGTTCCCCCACTTTGCCTCCCTTTAACCGCGATCTGAAGTATTAGGCATAATATGACCCTTTCGGCACGATAGCCGCCTGTTAGCTCACCGGAACAATGTCCATCCATTACCGGTAATTCAGTCAGGGTGCGTATTAGGAGACCAGCTATATGACATACATTTCTAGTGAACGAGCCTAATAGCTATCCTTTACTCTTCCTATTTTCTCCTTCTTGACTGTTGTTTAAACGCTCTACTGGGTTAGCCCGATTGGTACACCCAGTTATTGTTCATGGACGCTCATCGTCATGTCCTTTTCAGCAGTGCCATCTGCAAGAACACATTCCAGTGGTTTTTTCGTCTCATCACTGTTCTACTTGGTTATGTTGATGGAATATTTAGTTGTCACACGATTATTGCACCAGTTTTTAATTTTTGACTCTGCATTTCTTATTCTCGTTTGTTTCGTGACATTTGTTTAAACGCTTTATTTGGTTATTCTGATTGGCCAATGCCCGTCACTGTAAGTGGATGCTCGCTGTACGCTTGGGTTCCCATGATGCTATTTTTAAGGACATATGTGATTCGCTCCTGAGTACACGGTTGCTTATTCGCCCTTTACATTTGACCATTTTCCTTCTGCTGATTGGCTCAAGTGTACTTTAGTGGCTTCCCTTCATTTTGCCTTCAAAACTATATAAGCAACTGTGATTTCATGTACACAAATCTCTTCGTGGCTCGGCTTTGGACTTCTTCTTACGGTCTTGGGGTGAAGACGTCAGCGGCGACACAATAGTGCCTCAGTTGTATACCTTCCTTTAGATTTTATGTATTACGGCACAATAGCAGAGCTATTCTACACCTGCAGCTAACGTGCATAATGAATGAATGAATTTGTTGCTAATTCCTGCAAGCTGGACGGAATTTGTGGACTATGGTTTAAGAGTAGACGCAGCCTACCTGGATTTCTCAAAGGCGTTCGACTGCATGGTGTTATAATTGAGGGAACGCCTCCATTATGATTGTGTAACGCCTGATAAGATTGTCGCCAGCCCGGTTGGAACACGCCTAGGGTAACGACCTGGAACGCTGACCAATCAAACGGATTTGCTCTGACCTAATGGCGTTAGCTTAGCCCGAGGTACGCGCTTGTGATACGGAAATTGAGCAAGCGTGAGAACGACCCTAGCCGCACTTATTCGGATAGATGTTGAGCCCTCGGAACGGACGCACAAGAGAGTGGGTTACGGTAGACGCGTGCTAGTGACTTAAACGCGAAAGCTGCCCGGCTAACGACTCACACAAAATCACGTGACCCGACCGGCTTCCAACTAACGCGTAGAGGAAGAAATGCAAGTGGTTCTCTGAAGGCTCTTATACGACCAACAATGGGCAAATCACAGCCAATGCCATGGGTCATTAAGTTAGGGAAAATAGCTACCACGACGGGGTGGTAGTTTGTAGAATAACCTTGTCAGCAGGTGCGCAGTTGCGCCGCGTCTTGGAGTGGCTGAACGCTGATGCGTTGTGGGGAGGAAGTGGACCTTGTTTTCCACAGCCATCCTGCCGGGGTTTCTGGCTCGTTCCTGCGGGAATATTTGACGGGTGTGCAACACATGAACCATCGCATTCTACTACACAACCCAGAACTATGGAATGGGCGATGCCATTCTGGTCTGAATAGGCGGCCTTCTCTTTCAACGTCACCAGATTTTGAGTGTTTGCCATACTCTACCGGAACTTACGGAAGTTCAGTGCGGCGTATTTCAGTGCTCAGTACTGTGGCATGCCTGTTCCGGGTCTTGGTAAATTATTTCAGAATCAAGCTGTTTTCAAACCATCTGCAGTTGACCGACGACCTAAGGATATGCCTTGCCATAGCATCAGTGAATGATCACACAGCCCTACAGGATGATTTGGACAAAGCATACACATTATCCATCGAGAAAATGCTGCAGTTCAACGCCACCAAATGAAAATGCTGAGCTGATGCCATCAGAGTAGTAAGAACAACCGGCCAGGACCAGAAATACTACAACGCAATTCTCATGAGTGCGCTTTCGACTTCCTTGTTCAAGCTGACCTTAGTTGTTTGACGCAGACTGCAACTTCATCAAAGTAAGCAAACAAACACTTCGGCCATATTCGTTGAGCGTTCGGAAAGTTACACGCCTCTATCTTTCTGATAGTGTTTGGTGCGTACGTGAGGCCGCACGCGGAATAAACTATTCGAACATGGTAATCCTCGCATAAACGTCACCTCACCGCACTCCATACTGCACAACGCAGGTTAGCGATAACGCCAGAGGTTTGTCCTACCTTCCCTACCCACTCAGACCGATAACCCTCGAAAGGTAATTTGGGCGTTACTGGTCTCTACGAGGGGATCTCATAATGGTGTAACTGATCCTGAGACACGCACACCATACTTGCCACTCTCTTTTGCATCTCAGTCAAAACACATCTCTTAGGAATAATCAGTTTAAATTGGCCATGCAATACAGCCGAATGGAATGTCGACGCAAGGTTTTCCCTTCAAGTGTCACAGTCTTGAAATGGCCTACGGTGCACGAACGCAATACCCCTAGTTTATAACCTTTTAAGATACGCCATGACGATCCCCTAACGCATTTACACTACTTGATATAACCAATGACTACCAGGTGATGACATTAGTGCATTACAAACAGCAGACAGCATTATCACCGTCTAAATTCCAGGCAGACCTACTCGTAAATATGCTACTTTAAACTCTTTGTCGAATCATGTATCTCACCTCTCCATTTACTGAAAATGGTTTTTCAACTTTGGTAATTGTTACCCTAAGCTTCCTGCAGGGTAATTCAAACATTCGCTTTTATACCCTGCATAAAACATTGCTTAATTAGATTCGGGTTATATAACTAAAATTGCGTCATCTCAGCAAGCTGGGTTGTCCACATTGTATACCAGGATAAATTGCTGCTTAAATGGCTGCTTTTCCTAAGAGTACCAACCATAGAACTTCTTGTTGGTGAAGGTCATTTCTACACCTACACTGCGGATTTGTACACTAAGATAATCAATCATTATAATGTTATCTCAGTATAGCCTTTGTAGTCCAACTGGCAGCATAATGTGAGTGAGCTATGAATTCGTCAGTATGATCCGCTGGTATACGCACAAGTTGATTGGCCCACTTGTTATTTATTTCTATGTTTTTACACCCACGATATTCGGGCATATTAACAGTCCACATTTATATTGAAACAAGTCACGTTACATTATTCTGTTTGCTATGAATTGTAGATGGGGTAAGTGAAACGAAGGGAGGCGTTGACACCAACTCAGGCACAGAAGCTTCAGAAGGAGCCCGAACATATATTGGTGAACCAATGTACATCATGTCTTCGGAGGTACACAACTTACAAGCGGTATCGAATCTCCCAGTTGAACCTCCCAAAAACGATGCAGAGGACATCGAATACGGTGCGTGCACGTAGCTTTTTCTGTGACTAACTACATTACTGTTCGCTTTAGTTCCGGGTTGAATGTGAAAAACATTACTCAAAGCTCCCATTTTTCTTACATATTGAAAAATTGAACGATATATCAGTGGTGGCCAATACTTGGTGTACTCGCAGCGCTGTACTGCCTCCGGAACTCAGCAAAAGCTGAAGTCAGCCAAGTTAGCAACAGTATATTTGAGGAGCAGCCAACGAAATGGCTGCAACTAGGGTCAAAATAACGGACATCTATTGTTCGACCCAGGAAATTCTCATCCGTTAATCGTCAAGTGCAGCTGCCAATCGCGGTGGTATGCAACCGATCTGGACGGACATGATGAACGTGAAAGTATTTGAGAAAGCTGAATGCTCCAGTGCACACCAATGGCTCGGATGGTTTTCCCGATAATGTATTTAATTTTCCAGGGAAATTCTACTACATCTCAGGCAATATATATATATATATATATATATATTTGGTTGGCGGCATCCGGTTTCGGATTTGCCTTCACTGTGGCAAGCCACAGGACGCCTGCGCCTACAGAGGGACCATGGATGGCTTGCGCTGCACCACCCATAGCTCCAACCACACACCCATATCCAGTGTAAACCCGAAGGAATAAGACCGGGAGGTATGAGAATGGGAACCACGTTTCATCAACGAAGCCGGCCCACACTCCTTCACAGGCAAACACAAGCACACACAGGCAAACACAAGTATTTGGGAATCAAGCGCACACAAGGCGGTGGCTGGACCGTAGGCCGTTCCACACAGGATGGAAATACCCTTCTAGCCTAACACGGCCACAAGGACCGTGCACCCCGTCCCCTCCAGCAACGACCAACTATCTCATGGAGCCAGGATGGACGAGGTAGTGGGTAATAGACAGGTAGGCACCTTGTCAACATGCACATCAAGCGCAGCCAAACTTGGGATATCTAACAACAGCCAATCACTTGAGAGAGAGAGAGAGAGACAAAGAAAATAACTCGATTAAGGCATAAGGAAACGGTAACATTAACCTTAAGTTAATGAGCATATGAAATAAGTTTTTTACAAAGGAATCCTAGATAAGTTCACGAGGTCAGAAAGTATATTTTACGGAATGCCAAGAAAACACAAGAATGTTATGGATATCGAATACAATTGGCTTAAGCGAGGTGTGCAAGTTAGTAGAATAGCGTTCAGGTAGACAATTATGTGAGAAAGAAAAGCACTAAGGAAAAATTGCCAACCCACCACCTGAAATAAAGAGACTTAGCATGCAAGCATGCGGTTAGTAAATCGAATGCAGCGTACCTACAAACGCTGCGCCGGTTCTGCCTACGTTATCTGCAGAACCCGTCGGCGCTTCGGTAGTAGTTCCGAGTGGCCTCGCTCAAGGCTCACTAGACCTACCTGACTCAGGCACTCGCGACCGCATATTCTACAGCACCATGCGCTTGATGTCGATGGAGAACAACCCATCGGTGCTTGCCGCTTCCCCACTTGCCGCTTCTTCTCGGCATGCACGAGGGCTTTCTCCTGCACCTCGGCAACTGCCTTCCTGATCAGATCGCACCGTGCACGCCGATCAACCGCCTTCGACTCCCATGATCTGCAATCAAGATTAGAACGTGTGAGGCTCACTTTAATCGTGTCCTGGTATCGTAACTTTTGTTTCCCCACATGCCGCTGCCCAATACTCAGCTGATCATATAATAGCTACTTGGATATCCGCGTCGAATCCATACGCCACACATGACCGAGCCACCTCAGATGTCTCAATAAAGTATGCAGTCCACTGCATACATCCCACTTCGGCGCAACACTTCCGTGTCTGCAACTCTGTCGCCCCAGCCGATGCGCAAAATCCGTCGCAGACATTGCTGATTGAACCGCTCGAGATATCGCACATCCCGCCGGTACATCGTCCACGTTTCACTGCCTTATAGAAGAACGGACAGCACCATGGATTTGTACACCATCAGCTTCGTGCCAACGGTAAGCTGATGGTTTTTCCACACTCCGTACTCAAGCTTCCCGAATGCCACCAAATATATATATATATACATATATATATATATATATATATATATATATATATATAGGGGCAACTATTTCCATGACACAAACGCTGTACGATTCATAAGAGCGTAGTAAAGTGAGAATTCGAAAAGCCGTCAATTATCCACTTGCCTGACGCAAAGCATACAAGATCATAACTGATGTAGCATAACAACAAGTTGTTAATAACGGTGATATGGATTGAATTGGATAGCTCGCTTGGCACTATTTGTGCCAGTCACTCACAGCGAACCGAGCGCTTAATTCGTCAACACATACAATTCTGCTACACCAACGCTCACGACTTATACTCTAAGCCACCAAAAGTGCGCCTACGACATGAAACATCAAATTGGGACATCGTGGCAGTGGCTGAAACATGGGTCTCGGACGACATACTAGATCCATAGATTAAACTCAGTGGGATGTCAGGTATTCGAAATGATTGTCTATCTTGCGGAGGTTGGTGTTGTATTTATTATCGGGATTAGCTTAAATCTGAGGTCATTGCCGTACTTGCGCTTGTTGTTCTTGACGCAGTATTTTGTCGATCACAGCTAGCTGGTCGCGATAGTGGAGCACAGAAGAAGACGAGGATTATTGTGTCTTAGCAGTTGTCTGCAGTCCAACGAACTCCTCCGCAGACAGTGATGACATTCTGTTCAACACATTTCACTATGAACTAGCAAACGTTTCTCTCAATATCTTATGATAGACGATATCAACGTACCTACAATGGTCTCCGTGTACCATAATGGGGCAGCATTTAAAGCAAAACTCCTTGAATTGATGAACATAGCAGTTTTGTTAACCCATCGGCATCGATCAATCAGATAAAAGATTCAAACAAGCCATCATTCCTGGACTTAATTCTGACAAATGAAGAAATGACGGTTGAGCCATCAGCACATGACCTTCCAGTAGGTAGTAGCGACCACCGAGTTGTACCACTTGATTCGTATGTGTTGTGCCACATGGACTGATACAGAACTCGAAACCCAACGAACTACTACTAATGATTCCAAGCTTCACAACCAACCATAAACTGTTGGTTAGGGCTGACAGACTCATAGCTCTGCGAAAAACGCGTGGAATGCTTTAGAAGGTAAAATTAATTGCGTCCTAGAAGCAGCCTCAAAGGTTGCACCATTCCGGATATCGCACTGAATCAACAGTTGTATCCGAAGTAGAACATGTAAATGGAGAAATGGAAAATATTTGGAAGCAACATATACTTATCCCATGTGCTACCACATGGCAGCATTACAAAACAATTAGAGACCACAGACGATACTGATTAGGACAGGCAAGTATGAATGGCAGGAGACGACGGTGCGCCAGTACTGGAGTAACAACAAATTGCTGTACAGGCATTTGAACGAAAAGTTAAAGGTTAAAGCTGGTATACCATCACTCAAGTCGGCCAGTGAATCAACGACTACTGCCAAGAAATTCGCGAAAGCATAACTTCTGCAGTATTTTCAGTAGCTGCAAATACCATAGAACCAGTGATCTATAAAATCCCAAATAATATCATCTGCTTATCCTGTGTGACCTTTGCTCAAGAGGGTCATGAAAATTTGTGTCACTGCGAGGGAACAGTGCCTCGATAATCGACAAAATAAGTCCAAAAGTACTAGAAAACCTTACCCCAGCATGGCAGTAACACTAGCAGCATTTTCCAGGGTCTACTATAATCTTATACACTCCCAACTGAGTAAATACGTCGACTCATCACTGCGACATATAAAGTACCGGTGTTTTGATAATCTACTCCGGAGCTAGAAGCGACTGCATTCAGGCGCTGACGTAAATCGGTCACTGGATTGTTAACTGTCCAAAGGCGCAAACTGCTTTGTCGGCAGGCGTGAAATAGGACAGACGTCACATGTGTGCCTACAATTGCATAACACACCGAACCCTTCGGCTGTGAGAAGTGAACATTAGCCAGACACCACAGCAGCAATGAATGCGTCATTATTCAACCGCATGGCAAGATCTAGGGTACGCACGCCGTTTAGCTGTGAGAACTGGACGTGAGCCGGACACTACTTAGCCGCAATGAACGTGTCATGCTTCGATCGATCGGTAGTCGGCCTTCATGCAGATGTAAAGCCAGCAAAAAGGTTTCCTGCGTGGTGTGCCGCTGTGCTAGCAAGTGAGGAAAACAGCCTGGCTCTATGTGATGATCGGTCGCTGGGCGCCGTATTTCTATCGCCACAAATGCTGTTATCTTCTGTGACTGGCTTTAACTAGGCTGCTTTCACTGCTAAAGGGAATCATACTGCCAAGAACACATTGTAGAGTTACAGTAATGTTCGCCTTACCGTTTCGTTTGCGTGTGTGTTACAGCTGAAAATCCACTACACATGAGTGCGTCAAAACGATTACTTGACTTGACTTGACGTGACAATGCTCTTAGATTTCAGTCTGTCCCGACGCACTGGTTGCACCATTAGGCAGCACAGGAATTTAGTCATTCATGGAACTGTTGCCCTCAGAGTCAAACAATTGCTAGTTGTAACGTTGATCAGGCCTTCGATAGTTTTTCGCGTGTACAATGGAGAATCTATACTTATTCATTTCTTTATCTATATTTACATGCAATGTGTGAAATGTCGGTAAATATCAACGACCCGCTGCGTCGCCATTTTTCATCAGAATACGAGAAACCAGCTGGGCCTTACCGTTGCACTACCGGTATAGACGTCATCAACCGCAAAAGGAAGTTGTTTGGCAGCAGTATAATTCCATTTAAGAGAGCAGTGTTTGCTTGGTAGCTAACTTGGCCAAATAGTTCAGAATGGGGTCAACTAGCCAGGATATACTTGAATACGGATGTCTTTATGATGGAAGACCTTCCATGTCTTACATAGAATACTTGCCCATTTGTCAGCTCCGCCGTAATTACTTGGTGTTTTCTAGAGCATAGTCCATGCTATCCATTGTTTTCTCGAGCAAACGGAGCATGTTACTATATTAATCACGCATCTTTAAATTTTTTGAAACATCTGCTGACCTTTGGCTTGTGTCTGCAAATTTGCTGTGTTGAATTGGTGTATAGAATGAACTTCCTCCTTCATCCTGTAATGGCTTCGCCATTATGAAACAAGTCCGAACACGGGCTACTATCCCTACGCCAACAAGTACATTAAGCTAATGTATTAAGGCATCAAGAACTGCACCGCTTATCATGGTCAACGTTTTGCTGTTTTCTGTTTCGATATTGTAATTGGATGGTTCTTGAACGATACACTGTTTACCGCCTTTTCTCAGGTGGGTACTCGTCCGACTAACACAATTAAAGTCTGCCGTCGCTGTAATTCCAGCGCATGCACTTCTGACAAAGCTTATGCTCTGCGCTATAAGATTCGCATTCTTGCTGTTCCTAATAGCTCAGTTTGCTACTCCAAGCTCCCGCGGACTTCCCCTTGAACAGCAGCTCAGGATAGTCCTTTGGATAACTCACATAGCTAGTTAGAACCTTGACCAGGATACTGACAAGCAGATTATTGCAGGTCAAATCAGCTTCGATGCTTGTAACACATTACCTCATTGATAAACACAGGTTACTTAAGGATGTGGAGCTTACATTGCAACTGTATGATCAATAATTGTTAAAAGTAAGGGAGTTCAGTTGTCATACACCGGTACGCGTGATGCGTCTTTCATAAGTGACGTGAACGCCCAAATACATAATGAGGCTTAGGGTCACCGCTTGGTACTATTTTGCAAAAACTGCTTGGCTTGACGTCAGCCCTTGGATAAAAACTAAATTAGTAACTTCAGCTGCCTCGCTTTCTGTGCATTTATTCATCTTTGCCGTCATTAGTTACCAATACTCCAAATATCAGCTACCATCCTAGGGTGGTAAATGTAGCAGTGTGCAAGTGATAGAAATCCTCTGAAGGATAGCCGTAGCACTGCATAAAATCCTCATATATGCATACGTCTAAATGCGCCGTACAGATGAGTGAGGGAGTTATCCGGGATATTATGGTCGCAGAGAGTGCAGTGCCGTTGTGACAATCTACAGTATGCACAGCTCCATCCAGCACTCTGACTCTTGTTAGACAAGTTCAATGTTGACTTTAAATGTGCGTTTTTATAGTTTTGTCCAACAATTTCACTGCTGGTTCGGGGGGTTCCGGGGTTGTGCGTTCCCAACACTGCGATACCGATCAACAACGAGACTACTCTACTTTGTCCAGGGTACTAGTGATCGGAATGTCTACTTCAAAGCAAAGTAAGGTACTAAAGTTAATACCTGCCGAAATCCAAAGACGAAACAGGTATCCAAAAGTCCAACTTTGGTATTTTGCATAAGTTTAACTGCAATTCTACCTCGATTATTTTTGCTTCATCCAATTATTGTACTTTACGCGGTCATGTTCCATCCTGAGTTTCGAGTTGTTACTGAGCAAGCGTAAGAGTAAAATTGATCACACATCACATGCATTAGACAATTACCACTGTTGTGATGTTATCTCATGAATATTTGCTTCACCTATTGATTACAGGATTCAGTTCCGCTTTATGGAGCACCCCAATCTCCTGGATGACGATAGCATTTTTCATGGCTCTATCCTTCAGGTGAGGTAACGCAAAAGCATTGTCACACTTCAGAACGAGCTGAATAAAACACTGCTCTCGTAATATTATCGCATTAAAACTTATGTTCATAACTTTTATTAAATGATTCAGTTCTAAAGAAGTGCTGCAGCCATAGATTGCGATGCAGTCAACGACTAATACGTTAAAATCATTTGACTAAGGATAAGCGAAAAGAGCAATTCTTTTTCTCATGGTGCCAGTTCATTATTCCATATAATTGCCCCTTACCGTAACCAACGATAAGTGTTGTAGCCAGTGGGCGGAAATTGTGGCGCCTACAAAAAATTAGCTAACAAGAACCTATACGTAGTGGGTCCTCGCCAATCTACAAACTGTGGAGGCAGAGCTACCTGCCAGTTATGGCTTAAGAATATCAAATTTGCTGAAAATACTTCGGCCGTATGTTCAGTGACTCATTGAGTGACCGAGTAAAGGTGACACAATCCGAAGCATATTGATGCTGCCGCTCTTCGCATTTCCTCCATTAGTGTTTGCTTTATTGGAAATTGCTTGGAATGGATCTACTCAAAATACATATTCAGTTGGCGCCATCTACTAGGGTGTTGATTGGTTTGCTGAGTTGGTCACTTCAGTTGTAGATGCTTCACCACCAACTGACCTGGTACCTTACTTGCGTAATAGCTCAGTTTTCTCGGACGGCCACCATTGGTTAGTGTGAGACATGTTCCGAGGTTGATCGGTCCCTTTCAACCTTACTGGCGAATAGCTGAACGGTTCGTTGAAAAGGGCTAAGCAGATTAATCTGTCCATTATTTTGTCGTCAAGATTTGATGTCTTAAGTGTTGGTTTCCATTGTACACAATTTCTTACATTCTCAGTTGCTAGCACCCAAGGGCGAATTTTACCTGCAGGCTTTGGTGTTTCTTTTTAAAGGGCCTTGCTATACTCCTCAAGCAGCGTCACCTGATATTTGCGTAAATGGACCGCAAATTGTAGAAAAATCTGTATAGATCGAAACAAGTAACGGAATCAAAAGTGTGCTGAAATGTCCTGTACATCATACGGTGTTCAAATTATGAGAAACACCGTGTGAGTCAACTAAGGTTAAAATATCCACGAGAACACAAGGGCACAAATGAATTTGACGAATGTATTACGCAGCGTTTTGATTTCTACGCAGGTGTTTAATCAAGGGCACAACTTTCGCCGAACCAAAACGGCACTTCTGTACCAAAAGTAATAGACAAAACTTCAGAGGATATAATGAGCCAGGTTTCCCTATGGCAAGTTCAATATACCTGTAAAAGGAACTCGATCTTGGGTAACAACAACGGAGAATAAAAAAATTTGTGCACAGTAGAAACCAACGTTTTAGACATCAAATCGTGGTGACAAAACAATGGACAGATTAGTCTGCTTTGCCACTTTCAATAACTCGCAAGGCTATTTTCCAGCAGGGTTGAAAGGGACCGGTCAACATCGGAGCATGCTTCACCCGAACCAGTGTTGACCGTCCGAAAAAAACTGATTAGCGTAGCAGATAAACACTTCGGATGAAGCTCATTTATTGCTGCTTGAATTGTATGTGAATATCAGTCGGGTAGGATTCAGCAATGTTCTCATGCTTTGGCTGAAGCTCGGTTGCTGCTAACAAGCTACTACGCACGGAAGTTACCACGTTAGTTGGTGATGAAGCGTCTAAAACCAAATTAACCAGCTCAGCGAGAAAAAAAACAGCACAAATGTCAACTCATTGTACCGATGTAAAGCATTTATGCAGGAACTGCATACTGTAGGGAATAGTCTTATTTCCCCTAAAGCGCCAGTGTTCTTGGAATAGATACTGGTTGCCTTTGTACTATGGTCACTGTGTCATGCGATAAGGGTGAATTAGGTCTCAACAAGCGAAGAAGTTTTGAAGAAAGTGGTTTCACTTTCATATGAGCGCACTTGTCGGTGTGCACTTGAGTTACTTTCTCACACTAGTTAAATTTTGTTCAGGCCTTGCATATCGATAAAGCCCTTTGAGGAAGGCATTATATTTAATTTTAAAAACAGATGATTATTGAACTTGCGGAAATGCTACGTTGTACAAATATGACCTTAGGAGGCGGGTATAAGTACAGTTAAGGAGTGGTGAGCACTGGACTATACTGCGCAAGATTGATCTAAACCAAGACTAATAATCTCAGTTGGTACTTACGTAGCAGTTACCGTTTTGTTTGGTTATATTATGTACCAAACAAGTAGAGGAATTATATTCGATTTCCTTGTTACGTGTTCCAACTTATGCACTTTATGAGCAGATGCATCCTTATCCGGATCCTGAAGGATAGCCACTAAATTTACTCGCATATGGAGTATAATGTTAAATTTGTAATACCAGACCTGTCAAGATACCCATCACAACAACTCAATGACAAGCTGTTTACAACGAGTTGTCACTAATGAAATAATGGTTGAAGTTTCACGCAGCCCCTGCATTACAACCAAATGACTGCTCATGATATCCCGTTACGATTCACTTATCCACGCTTTCCACTAGATGGCATTTCGTTATAAACGGAGATCGGATAAGTGCCAATGTGTAAGTAATGTGCTGATAGGCACATTTAAATTCATCTACAAAGACGGTTGCTGGCCAAGCCACTTCGATTTTCTAATTAACTGTGGATGCCAATGATACTGTCCGCCTTCACTTTGCGTTAAACATTTTTTGAGGCAGCAGCGGAAGTGACTAAAAGCGGAGACTATTATCTCACGTTGTGAATTATTAGCTGCGTTAGGTTACATACTGGGTCAGTTCATTTCTACTTCCCGAAACTAATAAAAATTTACTTTCTTTTTCATTTTCAGCTACACCATTTGTTGGCTAAGTTGAAATAATTGTGTCACTCTGAAAGTCTCCAGGCTACAGGGAGGGGTTGTTTGTTTTTGTGAGCAATTTACAAGTCCATGAAATTGATGTTTTTGAGCGATTTGTTTTTAAATAAATTATCAGTTATATTCTACTTGTTAAAAATATGCGCAAGGCGGCATTTGATAATGCAAAATTGAATGTAAAAGTATGTCACCGGGAAACACAGCAACAATTTTTGCTAACAATTTCCATATAACTATAACGTTTTGCTATTGAAATGAACCTTCACTTGCTACAACGAAATATACGTCAAATCTTCCTTCGTTATTACGAGTCATATGCATCTTTCTGGCAGTATCTCGTGTAATCGGAGTCAAAACTGACGACACAAATTAAAGACGGAGTTTACCCGCCCCGTACACCAACCGCTACGTCACTGTAACAGAGGATTTGCTTTTATGTCTTATTGATGGTGATGACCAACGTTGCTTGTCTGCTTTGGGAACATTATAAAAGGCTTTCACTATTGCTGTGATTTGGTATATGTACCTGTAGTTTGGGTAGCGTTAGAAAACAAATACATATCTTATGCATTTCATTTAAATGAAGGAATGTAGTATCTGTGTTACGACCATCTGTAAACTAGAGATACTTACACTGTCCAACAACGAAAATTATATTTTCTATAACAACGATGCCAATGTCCCTACCTTATAGAATACACACCATTGATCGTAGAAATGTATTCCGATGTTACTTAGCACGTCCAGTTTAGATAGTACGAATTAGCTGTAAATGTACTGAATCACTATAAATAAATCATTCACGTATGTGGTAAACAGGTTTAAAACATCATTGTATCACTCGCCCCTAACTAATGACTGCAGTTTGGCACTGGAAATGATGAATTAGCCGAGATTCTCACTTGTGTGATCCAGTGCCTTCAAGCTACAGAAACTAAGAAAAGGCAGCCATCATAGACGGCGTGTGCTCAACACTGTAGCGCCGTTTCATGAATGAAATGTTTTAGTACAATCGCTCACCATGTTCATCAATAGCAGATCCCATGTTCTTGGGGCAAAAGTCAAGGTGCTTCAACAGAAAGTGAATCTTGAGTAATATTGGAGCACCAACAGTCTGATAATCTGCCCTGAGTATTTTATCAGGCCTTTGTAGTTATCTGCCTTCCTTCTACCCAAAACTCCTGTGCAAAATGTCTTGAATAATTTCCACACCAGTAAATCAAATGAAGTCTACTGACATTCGAAAGCACTGTGTACCGTTAACCGGCGGATATCAGGACCAATAAGCACCCCCTTCAGTGACCTTCGCATTATTGAACTTTGAAAACATTCGTTTCAGGTAATGAAACGCAAAACCCTCTCACTTAAGAGCTTTGACGATGATTTAACTAAACCAAGCTTGATGTGCTGGGTGGTTGATGGATATGGTTAGGTTGCACAAAAGGTCTATGCCTTACACTAATTTTTCCTGCAGCATACTCCGTCTTATCTGGCTAATTTTCTGTTGAGTAATGCTGTTTATTTGGTTTACTATTCCATAGACACTAGAAACAGCGATATGTTTTGAAGACTACTTGCCTACCCAACACGAGTAAAATGAGTTTGAAGTCACCAGAGCCTTTCCAACTCTACTTAGTACAATGCAGCGAGTGTCTCTTGTATACCTTCGTATGTGTCCTTCATACTGGCCGTATGTAACAGAGACACAGTTGGATACAGATTTCCATTATAGTGCAATATGTCCTTAAGACTACTATTGGACGAGTCAGTGAACAAACGCATTTCATAACCGATATGCCTTACGATAAGCTTCTTCATCAACACTTCCACGTCGGAACATTAACAAAAGGTTTCGGTCGTGTCATGGAAACCGGACAAGGTAACACTGCAAATTCTGCGCACAGTAACTTAGTGTTTGCAACAAGTAAGTGCCACCGCCTTGTCTTTAAGCAAACGCAGGTCACGTACTAAGTCATCCAGCTCTGGTTGTTTAATAAGATGTGAGTTGATATCATCAGCTTCAGTGTTTACACAGATGTCAGAATCAGGTGAACTTAAAGATGCAAAATCACTACTCATCATCAGTGACATGTTCACTGGAGGCATTGGAAGGGGTAAGGTAGAAACATGTGAAACAACTCGAATATCTGATGAAAGATCTGGGTAATGAATCTTGTCCTTCGTTCGGTTGGATAATCCAATGATACCATACCAGTTCTCACTTGCTAACATCCTTAACTCAATCGCGTACATGCTTAGCGCAGAAGCTATCATTCGTAGTGCAGAAGCTTTCCACCTTAATGCAAAGACTATCATCCGATAATCATCGCACTTGCATCCACGTAATATTACGTGGACAGAGGCTACCAGCCAATAGAATTCGGTATAGCGTAGAGACTGAACATAGTTACGCGCAGAATACTCACGCTTTCGGAGCTGGGTAGGAAAACTGTGACACTTGCGTGAGACTAACGTGGTCCAACTCACATGGACGGCAATTGAGACTTTACTAAACGGAGCTCAGCCGGTGCACAGTGTGTCGCGCGTCCGCACTGGACAATGGGGGTGTGTGAGACATCCATTGGAGCGCGTACAGTCCCTGAGGGAAGGGAGACGCGTGCGCTCAGAGAAACGGGTATAAGCCTGAAGTGTAGTCAATCCCCTTTTGTAACTGAGCAAAGGAGATGTCTGAGGCTAGGGCGCAAGCGATGCATGCAGGACAACAGTGAACAATGTTGGCTTGGTACTAAAAATGTGCTCTAAACAAGCGGCGCAGATAGGTTGCGTCGTTTTGGTGGGTATTCAGGCTAGTTCGGTCGGATAGTTAAAGTCGCAGTAGAAGCTACCGTTTGACCTCGAAATTAAGTTGTCCGTAACCTAAACAGCGGAACGATCTCCGTCGCAGCAGAATGGATACCAATCACGACGGTGATATATAAATCTTCGCCAACAATTTTGTCTCAATATCTTCTGCTACTTCCTGAATCCGCCGAGTCATGTTGTTAGCCGACAATGGCACATGTGCTATCATTGTAACCACAGCCTCTCCTAGAAGTTCACTGCAAATGTCTAGTGGAGGTCAAGCTAAATTCCTCATCGAAAGTGAATGGCCTTCTAGCCTTGGGAATACGGCCAGTCGCCAAATATAATGCTATCAGTGCAGTCTCCTTTATTGACGTGGTGTCACAAATTTCTTCTGCTCTTCATATTCCCTTTTCTTCCCCTCAAAGTACTCCAGTGCCTTGTCTTTAATCCGGGATGCATGACATGCAAGTGGGGAAGCAGTTTTGAAGGTTTTATTGCCTCACTTGAGAGCCTGTCGCCACAAAATATACTTTATGCAAGTTCAATACATGGTATTGTGTGGTTGAAGTTTTGTGTTTCTTTGATGTTGAAAGCTATTCTACTGTCTCTTCATCGGGTCTTTTGTTCATTCCGAGGAAAATGTCTAACGAGATTTCTGTCGTACTTATTTATGCTAAGTTGAATGTTACATTGGTGTGCGCAAGTGACCGGGTTATCACAAAGGAATGAACACATCGTTAAAATCAGCTAGTAAATGTGGATGAAAAAGGGCAAAAATAAAACAAATTTACACGTACACCTTGCCCTACTACATATGAGAAACTCCCGGTGAACAGAGAGAATAGTAATGCACACTCCCTCTCTACCAAAGCTACAACGCCATTGCCACTCGCAGCTGCTATGCTCCTAATAACCCTGGTCCATGGAAATTCGCACAATTCCGAGAGAAGACGTTGCAATAAATGAGATGAAAATAAGTAAACGTTTCTTCGGCGGTCCGGTGCGATTTGATCCAGGGATCGGTACCGGTGCACGGATCGGGGGTTGGAGACCACGGCTGTGCGGTTCGCCAGAACAAGGAGTACCCTCAGCGGTTTTGTGCGGAGAAGAAGCTTAGCACTAACAGATTCCACAAGATGTAGAGTTGAGTTTTGTCAAAAGAAAAGGAAAAAGGACCGAAAGTGGTGGACCAGCGGAACAACGTGTTTTCATTTGGTAGCTGCACGCAGTCTGCCGAAGCTAGGAGCCACTGTCGAGGCTATATGTCATCTCCGTAAAACAAACAGGGTGAAGTGATTATGTTACATTGTCACTTCAACTTTCAACTGTAGACCTAACAGGTTTCCTACTCAGTGTATGTTAGGTATTTGTATGTTGTATTTAGCCTCATGAGGAATCTGCGGGAACAAGCTTTTCTGCTGTTCTGGATTTTCATTATATTGACGAGAACTAATCACCAGCTGAAAATCTGGAACATTGGTGATCGGATATAGAACCTTGGAGCATACCATATTGCACGTGTATTGGAGTTTATATTGGATTGCGTAATTTCAATTCCAAACGCGTGTGCTAACTGATGTTGTTAACATACTATAGGGGGATTACCAATGGTGTACCCCTGATGGTTGGCTAGAAGCGTGCGATCATTCAAACGACCGCATACCTTAGGGACTTCGAGATGGACAACATCAAATCCTACACCAACATCCACTGTATCAATCCAGTCGTCCCGTGTTAACAGTAGATGAATATTGCATACTGGGCCCTGGCGGAATCTATGTTGCTTTTGGGCGATGTAGTCAAGAATGAGCGCAGGTACAGGCATCTGTAAGTCTAGGAAAACAGCTTTGCACTTGGATGGGGAAAAGTCATCCAAGAATTTGACGCTTCAATCGCCAAGTGGTCTGTGGACCGTCACCCAGCAAGACAAAATCATCAGCGTAGTCCAAGTCAACAGCTCGGCTACCTGGGAGGAGCTCAACGCCAGCGCCTTTACCGAAGTCCACAGAGCATAATTTAAGACTTCCTTAATGGGAAGGTTATTAAGATACTTGCACCTACACTGTCCCGGAATATCCCGGATGAAAGTTTCAGCCAGAAGTTACGCATAGTGGCCTTTTATTGACAACGCTATCCATGCTTGTGTCGCCACATGTAGCAAAGGTGCATCAGCAGCGAAATTTCCATGCAAATTCATCCAACCCTGGGTGCCAAACTCTCAGCCATGGGGAAGAATTCACCTTGATTTCCCTGGTCCCGTTCAAGGCAAGTTTTTTGAATTGTGCTTGATGTGTATACCTGATAAACACAACTACGACAGCGGCCACGGTACGAAAATTACAACAGTTATTTGCACAGTTCGGTTCACCAAACACCTTGGTTTCCGATAACGGTTCGCATTTTATCTCCGACGATGTTGGTGTTTTTTGCCAGTGTAATTGTATCAAGCACTGTCGGTCGTCTCCGGGGCGTCCCCAGTCCAAGGGGTAAGCAGAAAGATTCGTGGATACTATCAAACGTTTACTTCTAAAGCTGCGGAGGGAAGGAGCCACAGAGGAAATCATACAGCTGTTCCTGTTAAGTAATATGGGCTCGCCAAACCCCGATCAACCAGGCAGCAGATCCCCTGCGGAAACCATGTTCGGGCGTGATGCAGTACACCCTAAGGTTAGGCAACGGCTACTGGCGTCAGGAGTGCACAGACGTTTTCTACTAGGGGGAGCCGGTGTGCACGTTCAAATGCATGGCCGAACCATCAAACCTGCGGTGGAACGATAAAGAATATTCTCTGTGCTGGACGTGGAGTCTGTCGGAACGTTGTCTGTCATACGGGACCTTTATCAACGAGGCAAACGACGGATCAAACAAACAATCACTTCCACTTTCGAGTTGCCGTTTGATATATTGCTGGACACCTTTGAACTACCAACAATTGGAACCGACAGAGACGTGCGCAGATGCATGCGATGGAGTCACTGGGAGAAGTACGCGGTCTAATAAACCTATGCAACGTTTACAGGTAAACCCAGCGCTCCATTCATATGAGTCTGGAGAACGTGTTTTCAAAGAGTGAGCTGTTACAATGGGCAATTTAGTGCCTTAAATGTACAACGTCGTCCCGCACACCTGACCGTGAAATTCACTCTCACGCAATGGTCCACTGTGGTTCATATCGATCATGCCGCCTCCAGTCTGAAACACGCACCGTAAACTTTGTAGTCGGCTGTCTTGTCCGTTCCATGTGACTTGCGATCTAGTCCATACACTGTCCGGTGCGGTGAAGGTCTTTGTTCTGACGGCCCTAGGCCCCACTAATCGCAATTATAATACTTAGGTGAGCGACTATGCGGGATGGAGTTTGCGTGCCGTTCCTAGCCATATGTCCGTTTTAATGACGGTGCATTAGAAATCCGTAGACTATGGGAAGATGGCGTCGCTCGGAAACAATGCATTTGTATCGGATGGACTGATGGCGTTGAACAGCAATGGACAAGTATACTCCCTAGACGTCCTCTAAAGTCCTCTCAAAATATAGTTAACATGTGCTACTGTTCAAGTCTTTGCTAGGTGCCCTACACAGGGTTTAAGGTGTATCTATCTGGAAGCTTACAGACAGTCGACTTGTTGCGGGCTGATTCGCTGCAGGTACATCTTGCGTGGTTATTCTAATGCGTTATTCGTTTGCTATCATGTTGTTGTATCCGTACGCCATTGCTGTGTACGGATTCGCGTGTAGATCGAATTCGACAGAGGCTGAATCTGTCTGCAGTTTGAAAGCAACCGGTAAAGAATTTAACGCCCCCTGCAATTGCGTTAGGATCAGTGAATGCGAACTTTCACTAGTCCCTCAACCGTTTCTCAATTCGTGTCTAGCCCGCCCACATATATGCCTGCAGACATCTCTCGGCTCTGTGAATACCGTCTGGGTGTAACGTCCCAGCGGTGCAATCACAATCACAGAGGTGACCATAAGTGCTGTCGGTATACTACTTTGACTCCTTCTAATCCCTCACAGCTTGACCGTTATGAGTGGTTGTACCGATACTTCTGCCTCACTTGTTTGATTAAGAACATAAATCATGCGTCGCCCTAATGTACCATGCCATAACAGTGACCGGATGACGGCATATGGGCTATGCGGACATAAGTGTAACCCGAATGTAGGAGATCATGTTTACGAGCCCGAAAACGCCAAGGTATGACAGGTAACGCTCAGGCTGATGTCCACACATATTAATTACAGAATGAACAGATGGACTGAATGTACTACTTCCGGGATTCCAGTTGCACTATTCGTGGTCATTTGTCGTCGGTCTATTTATGTAGCCACCAAACTGACTTTATACACAACCTAAATATGTGACCTCAGCTGCTGATTCCACTAGATCACAACCTGTTACTAACGCAGCAGGAAACAGCTGTCATCGTATCCTACTCGAAGTACCTCCATGTCCGAGGGAACCACGCAGGACTGGAAACAATAGCAACTGAGTGCCACTGTGCACCCCACTTAGGTTGGGCCAACAGATATTTGAATAATAAAACCAATAGTGACAATTAGCGTGCAATTTATCAGTGCTGTTGAAGTATTTGCAGATCAAGTAGGCGTAAAACAGCAGCATACTTTTGCCCTACAAATGCACCATTTGTTGACAGTGGCTCAGTGTCACACAAGCGCGTGCATCCGCAACAATCTGCTCCAAAAACTTCATCCTCCACTTCGTCTTGCTCAGAACACTAGCTGGATCTCCTTGGAGCATTACGCTACATCTCCTCCTCATGTATTGTTTAACCTAGACTTTAATGATGCACCAAATACTTCAATGGGGTTCAGTTGTGGAGAATACGGTGCGAGTCGTACCAGTGTTCCCGAGGTGTAAGCTTCCTCTTGAGAAACACGCTCCATATTAGTGTGACATGGGGCATTCTCACAAACAAGAACACAGCTGTCAGACAAATGTCTATCATCTCTATCAAACCATCTGCCGCAACCAGCGCTCACATCTTTCCTTATTGTAACTGCCCCTTAGAACGGAATACCCCAGCAACCTGTCCGCGGTCATTGTGCTTATTAGGTGAAAAACTTGTCCCGTACACTGCGCACGGGTGCCGCGTGCCGATCGATCCCTTGTGCGCGCGCAAAACAGATTGGTCTCATCTATCCATACTGCTCGCCGTCCTTCAGCCTCCAATCTCATAAGTGTCAGGACGTAAACCTTTCTTAGCCTCTTGTTCTCTATGGTATTCATAGATTCAGATAGTGAATGTAACCACTTCATTGTCATGAGCCGACCGTCTAGGTAGCGAGCAATGGTGCTGACGCTTACCTCCACCTCGAACTCACCCTTCAGTCGTAACCGAATAGTTTCTAACCTCACTGGTGGCTCCGATTCAACCCATTCGACTAGGCAATCAATCTGACTCTCTGATTGCGACCTTCGACGCTTCCCGGTAGCAGTACTTCTCGGCTCATTCAGTTCCAATTTTTTAATCCAACTGCGACAGGTCTTCACGTTTACCTGTAACACAGATGCAGCATTCTTCCAGTCGTCACCTTCCTAACAGGTTTTCAGCATAATAGCCTTCACGTCAGCCGGATGGTGGATGCGCGTTCTTCTTTGTTCCATCACGACTGGCCCAAACTAAAGGTAACAAATCATGAAAAGGTAATGAGAGACAAATCTTGCGTCGTTAAAGGAATCTTTCGAAAACGCTCGCTGTCGCAACCTAGACCTATCTCTACGCAATGCCTGGGAAAACCAGAAGCGACAAGTTGGCTGACCAGATGGCGAATATGCTATCATTAGGCATGTCCCTGTTGATATGTCCAACATCGCACTGGCACTTGAGCAGTAGGCTTCCACTCCCGTACTCGAAGTTCCTCCTTTGCTGTCTTCTGCTTCGGTGTCTTGGTCAGCACATTACGTTAGCCGCGCGTACGAGAAAATTTTTAACCTTTTCAGGCCAGACGTGTCCGGCCCCTTTTGTAGTTTGCCCCATTCTCAGCCCCAATAGGTGGTTCCATACTCAAGTGCGAGTGCTTCTTAGGCGAACGATCAAATCACCGCTGACCAGTGTGCATTTCGTCTCCGCTGCCACATCTGTTAGCGGTGGTTGTAAAAGTGTGAAGCCCCATCCAGCATGACTCATCTACTTGGAGACACGGCCGTCCCCAACCGACAACGTTCTCAGGTCTGACTTGACAGGCCCCTGCCCGACAAGTCCCGCGACTACTCCGTAGTTCGACGCTCGAAGGATCATAACATGTTGGTCCACGCAGTAAAATTTGTCGGAGCGTGTGCACAATAAGGCCACCTTCAGCGTCCCATATTCAGGGACTTAGCCGAATTGCTAACTCGTCTCATGTTGAAAGGCTGCATGTAGTCTAACGCCACACATATATGTGTGCTGCATCTGACTAGGTAGGAAAATTGACCGAAATATATTCCGGCTACACAGCACAAGACATTTTTAATTCACATGAAACTGCTTTGCTATTCAAAACGACGTCGGATAAAGGCTTTGTGCAAAAGAATAGAAAGCGCAGGTGGGAAAAGAAGCAAGGCGCTTATCACAGTTTCACTGTGCACTACCACATTTGGAGGAGCGAGAAGAGGTTGCAGTGACTTGGAACTCAGCCAACACTCGAATTTTAGAAATACCAACATGAAAAGCTACCGGCAGTCTACCAGGATAATAAAAAGGCACGGATGATTACAGCTATTTCCGAAGATTTAACAGCAAAATACAGAAAAGCGCAACAACATACCTTCGCTCGACAAAGCCGTTGCCCACCCTAATTCCACCTACTTACTATCAAATTGCAGTTCCTGTCATCCCGCACCAATATGTTACTTCAATCCAACGACCAGGGTGTCATTCAGGCGCTTAAATGGAAGTTTAGGAGGAAAACAGCTTCTCCATCTTATAACCATCAAGGAACCCCACAAGGATAAATCCGGGACTGATTTCATGTAGCAAGTAAATTTATTAGACGTCGTGTTCTACATAACTTCTACCTGGAAGGAGGTGCAGAACTCAACCATCACTTTTTTTTAAACCGGGCTTTCCTTGTACTGCAGAAATAGATTCTGAGAGAACAATGCAAACTCGACCTGAGACATATGAGCAAGTTGTGCCTCCTTCAAACGCAATTGCTATGGATACTATCTCAGAGGAATGGTTTGGATTCAAACTGGCTGACAGCCATCTGATTGCTTCTTATTTCAAAACTTGTCACACAACAGAAATAAACTGTGATCTGGCAACCACATCAATTTTAGCAGCTGAGGATGTGAATAATGAATCTGACTATCAGCAGGAACAGGATTCTACAAACGTTCTGAATACTTGTACATTCACAGACGCACAAGGTGAAGTTGATATTTCGCGCTCCTACGCACTACATGGAGAACACACTGGCATGCTTGCACTTCTTCTGGACCTGAAGGAAAAACTAAATTTCTTTCATTTCAGTTGTCAAGGAACAGAACACTATATTTGCTATTTTTCATCTGGCGGATAATGATTATGACAATAGAAATGTGTGCATGGTTTTTTAAAGGTTGTGGATTTCGAAGATTTGCAGGTCAGTTTCTAAACTTTGACTCACAATCTGTGAGATTATCCCATTATTATTACTCACCTGTCCCACATTATGCACCAATACTGAGGTTGCAAATAACGGCGGCCTTGATAGTACATCCGTGACAAACAACTTCACCGGTGTTCTGCAATTAAAGTCAGAGTGAATTACGCGCAGATTGCTATTTCTGATAACCTAGCTGTGGGAAGCGGGGTTTTTCCGCAGTTTCAGCAGCCGAACCAAAACAACCAAATTAACTGGATTTAAGCAACACACATCAGGCGTCATTGTCTCCTATTTGCCTCAAATGCGGCAGTCTCGTTGCAGAGGAACACGCTCACAGTTGTCCGTAATTTAGAGTTCTTGTGTTAACGTATTATATCACTTTCTATCTATTTTTTGGTGTAAGTGGACTTTGTTTTCAAGGCAGGTTCAATCACAATCGCAATAAAATTGTTCACTCAAAACAATTTGAAATGTAAACGTTCAACAAACCCCCTCAGCAGGCCGGGGTACAATTATCAATCGCCGACCGGTTCACGGCGATGCTAAGGTTGGGGACCACTGCCGTAGAATGCACCGGCTCGCAATACCCCATATTTCATGAGACCAGCTGCTTATCGTGTAATCAGTTCGCAACAAAGTATTACATGTCTGCGTACTTGCGGAACAAGAAAAAAGGTAATATAATTCACCGTTTAACATATCCTTTGAAAGGAAATTGCAAGGCTGCAATCAAACATCTATCACATGCCTCGTTAATCCCTCCATTGGTGATTATATCATTCCACCCGGGAACTGTCCTGTCTATCTTGATCAGATTTGACCTGTGTGCTTCGTACGGAGGCGAATTGTTTGGAAAATTAACTTCTACTCCACGTTCAACTTAGACCTGTGGATCGGCCACAATAGTGATACTTCATCGCATAAATAAAGAAGTTACGTGTAGTGACTGGTATCCATTCTGCTGCGACGGAGATCTTTCCGCTGCTTATGTTGCGGACTACTTAATTTCGAGGTCAAACGGTAGCTTCTACTGCGACTTTAACTATCCGACCGAACTAGCCTGCATACCCACCAAAACGACGCAACCTATCTGCGCCTCTTGTTTAGAGCACATTTTTAGTACCAAGCCAACGTTGTGCATTATTGTCCTGCAAGCATCACTTGCGCCCTAGCCTCAGACATCTCCTTTGCTCAGTTACAAAAGGGGTTTGACTACACTTCAGGCTTATACCCGGTTCTCTGAGCGCACGCGTCTCCCTTCCCTCAGGGACTGTACGCGCTCCAATGGATGTCTCACACACCCCCATTGTCCAGTGCGGCCGCGCGACACACTGTGTACCGGCTGAGCTCCGTTCAGTAAAGTCTCAATTGCCGTCCATGTGAGTTGGACCACGTTAGTCTCACGCAAGTGTCACAGTTTTCCTACCCAGCTCCGAAAGTGTGAGTATTCTGCGCGTAACTATGTTCAGTCTCTACGCTATACCGAATTCTATTGGCTGGTAGCCTCTGTCCACGTAATGTTACGTGGATGCAAGTGCGATGATTATCGGATGATAGTCTTTGCATTAAGGTGGAAAGCTTCTGCACTACGAATGATAGCTTCTGCACTAAGCATGTACGCGATTGAGTTAAGGATGTTAGCAAGTGAGAAATGATATAGTAGGCAGAAGTAACAGACCTTCGGCTCTTTCTGCACCTGTTGAATTGCAAAGGGCTTTTACCTTCGCGCTTGAGTCACTGAGTCAGATGAAGTTTGCTCGGCAAACAAACAATAAGTGACGCCCGCTTCTTATCCTGATCTCCCAGTTTCGTCCCGAAATATGCGTAGCACGCAGACTTCAGTAGAGAAGAAATAGGTCTGCACTGCGATTATGTATTAACCCGTTCACAAGCGTAACAAAACTGGTTTCGAGCAATGACCCAGCAGTGTTTCTGAGTCATGATTCAGATATCAAGTAAGGAAACACAACTGTCCGTCGACTTTCATTATTAGGTGAATACTATGGCGAAGATCACTTTTATACAGTTACAGGGAGTCAATGGGCCAATCGCAGGCGAGCAGACGATGCATGGAAAGCACTGCTTAGCTGAAATGAAAACCTGAAATTAAATAAAAGCTGGACGTAATAGAAACATCTGGGTTGCATATTTGTAATCAGCTCAACTTGTGCTACTAGAAACACCGTATATTCTAAGTCCTTTGTCGTACATAGACGCTATGCTGAAGTCCTTAGCTCAAGGGGCTAGCTGTTGTCCTCTGCACAGTTGGTAACTTTCATGACAGTGGCAGATGAGCCGGGATATATCATTGTCAATTGTCAATCACGCAGGTCCGCGGCTGTAACCCACCGTGAAGTAGTACTAGCTGATTGCATCCAGAAGTCCTGGGGGCGGAACCCGGCAGGGATCCGATGGAATTGCACCAATGACGAGACGCAGAAGTTGGAAACCCTGTTGTCTGGTGCTTTTCCAGACTTATTAATGCCTTCTTGCTGAGAGTGGTTCGTGATGAATTATCTCTGAATTACTTCATTTCTGTTATAAAAATGATGTTGAACAGTGTTAGTAACCATCATCTCATGCGATCAGATGAACAGCGCATGCCATGGGACAACTCCTATAAGAAAGTATACGTTTACTCTCTTTACCTCCGTGCGATGCGCGCTGAAATCATACTTGGCATGGGCGAATGAATTGACAGAATGGTAGCATTACCTTACCACCACTAGCACACCTAGCAGAAACAGCCTATCTTGTTCCACTTTTCTGGCAGTTCATCTACATGTCACTGTTAGCTCGATATCAGATAAACCCCAGCCTTTCCTTGGGACATCAATCTTTTCCGCCTACCCGGTCTTACTAGCGCGAAAAATGTCCTTACACCTGAGCATTTTACCGGTGGGTTTGTTTTCACCACTCCCTTATTTAACCACTATATCTGTCATTTCTCCTTCCCAATCCTTTGAACTACTCACCGAAAACGTTTTGGTGCACGTCTCATTTTCGCTTATGCTACTTAACGCAAGAACCATAAACAATAAGTTGCATTTTGTAAGCATGCATATTCAACTACGCATCCCACATGTAATCTTCGTCACCAAAACATGGTGCTCCTTTGATACATTGCATGCTACTTTAGATATTCCTAACGACTATCTATTTCGAAAAGATCGCTGCACAAAGAAAGGTGGCGGGTGCATCGTATGTCTCCATCGGAACTTCAGAGTGGAGTTCATTGATGACCCCCACTTAAACAATGTCCCAGTATCTCCAGGGCTATCAGTCGCTGCAGCCTCCTCTAAAATACTTCTCGGTTGCATCTACAACCCTCCGAAAGCAACAGCCAAAGATATCGCAATGATTTTCTTGACAACCTTAACGACCAACCTGCTATTTGTGAAGCGTTTAGCACTTTCTTCGCTGCTTCCATGAACGTAGAAACCGACCCTATACCTTGCTGCACGGAACTTACAACAAGCGGCATACATAATGTCGAGATTCCGCTTTCGACCATTCAACAGGTTATGATATCCATCAAACCGTCGCTCAAACCAGACTCTCATGGCATCCCCCATCAGTTATTAAAGATGGTGAACCTGACATACCACTGCTTTTGCTGAACATGTTCACCTTGTCCTTAGAATCTAGCTACTTTCCCGATCAGTGGAAAACATCATCTATTGTCCCTCATCATAAAGCGGGGCCCAAACAGCACGTTTCTAATTATCGACCTATCCATAATGCTCTCGTCGTCGCTAGACTACTCGAAAAATGAGTTAAAAGTGGAATCATGGACTTTTTCATCGTCATGGGCTATTGAAAAATTCCAGCTTGGGTTCCTCGACAAACGTTCCTGTACAACATGTCAGTTACACTACCTGGATTACATCACATAAGCCATTGATTCGAAATATGCATTTATAATATTGTTTCTGGATATGCAGAAATCATTCGACAGAGTGCCCCAGAAGTGGCTACTGAAAAGAATCGAGTCGTTTGGAATCAGAGACCCACTATTTGGTTGGTTGAGATCATACCTAAATGAGTGCTACCAGATAGTCACTCTGGGTAATCATAACTCTTCCCCACGTCCAATCACTGGTGGTGTCATCCAAAGGAGTGTACTTAATCCTTCCATTTTCCTGCTCTATCTTAACGATATCACGATGTTCATAAACCATGGCAAGCCATTTTGTTCGCCGATGACATAAAGATTGTTTATAAATTTCGACGAGACGAACTCAATAGCGCAATGCTGTTCGTTCAAGAAGACCTCGATTCACTTGAGAAATGATGCAACACATGGATGCTAAATTCCTCAGCCCGTAAATCATGCATTGTGTCACAAGGCTGTTCAATCCCTGGAGAGTCTTTTAAAATGAACAATGAACGTATTTGTGTGAAACTATCCAACTGTGATCTAGGCATACGATATTCTTCAAACTTTAATTACTCAGAGCAAGCTGAGTATCAAATAGCACGTGTGCAAAGATCTGTGGCTAAAATTTGCCATAAAACCTATACAACCCCTGCCAGACTCGAGCTTTTTAAAACACACTTTCTGTCCATGAATACTGCAGCATCATCTTTGGGAACACGCGAATGGGTGACAGGAAAGCTTCAGAAAACCTGCAAAGATCATTCACCAAGCGCTTGTTTAGTAACTCAACTAACTTGAATTATCAGGATCGCTGCCAGCAGCTTAAGCCCGAGCCCCTTTGGTTGTGACGACTGAAACATAACCTGATAGCAATACACAATCTCTTAAACCAAAAGAAATACTCCAACCTGTGTACACTTAAAATTCAACATAACTCCACTCGGAATGTATGCAACAAGAGTTGCACATTATGTGTGCCGAGAACCAGGACAGTTATCCGATCTAACTTCTTCCTCGTCAGATACGCTGTCGTGTGGAGTAGCCTACCAGCCACAATCAGGTTTTGCACAAATGCAAGAGCATTCCACATTCAGCTTAGCAAATTCCTTGACCAGAACTCGATAATGGCCGTGTTTCCATCGGGTAAATCACCACACGCGTTCTTTCAGGATGGACCAAGGAACATATAAGCAATGATTAAAGATGGTACAAAGAACGCAGCAACAACGAAAGGTACGTAATGCCGAATTATTTTGATTTCATACACCCCATATTAAATATTTCACTTATGCATAGCATGTTAATTATTGCACCCATGATCTATCTACAATCCAGGGACAGCTTCTCATACCATCGGGAAATATATGTATTATTATTATTAGTAGTAGTAGTATTAATATTCCAGTGTCAAACCGGATAATGCTATAACGTTTCACGTTCCTTTGGAGGAGAGAATATGCAAAATAAACCGTTGTATGAAAAAGCAAAAACGTAAATCTTGGTGAGTAAGCTTTCAGTGTCCTATGATATTGCGTTCAGCTAACCAATAAAAGACCGGGAAAACAAGTTACGGTTGATACATAGGATCATGGGATTGTGCTGAGCAGAAGGAAAAATCTTTTGTCAGCTCCATCGCTTACCGATCATTGTGTGGAGGCCGCGAATCTTTGCTAAGCGGTATTCTACAAGGGACCGTGACAGCCACAGTGGAAACTGTAAGGACTCGTCGTACTCAAAAGGTAAGAATACAACATTCGCTTGAAACATTCCTCGGTAAGTCCTTCCAATCGTTGACTACGCGAGTTATTAGAGCGAGATCAGGATGAAATCCGAGCCTCGTGAGTTTAAACAGTTTCCATTTGTGACTTCGAGTTGAATTGTTTGCATTGGATTGCAAGAATGCCTGCAAATCCGTCCCTATCTCTCCTCTCAGGATGTGCCTGGTGAAAATCAGCTCACCGCGAATTCGGCGATAATCTGGAGAGCACAGGTTCATCCAGCGAAGTATCATGCGATGAGGCAAGTCCAGTAACTCCAAGATGTATTTCGATCCCCGCCGTTGGATCTTCTCAAGAAGGTCACAATCGAAGTTGAGGAGATTGAAGACGACAGGTAATCCGTATTCGAGAATGGAGCGCACATGAGAAGTAAACAGGAGGCTGAAGGTATCTAGAGTCTAACGCGAGAAGGCTCTTCGTATGGCTTGGAACACCCTGTTGTCAGCATCAACCTTTCGTAACATGTCCTGTGTAGTCCGTAGATCAGATAACCAACACACCGAGGTCTTTTTCATGGATTGAGCTTCTGAGCAATGCCCCACCAATGTAGTACGTCCCAAAAGTCTCAGGAGCACCAATGGGGAGGACCGACCACTTATCGCCACTTATTAGCAATCACCATTTGACTGACCACTTATGTAACATATCAAGTGTAGAGTGTAACCTGTCCGCATCGTCAAGATAGGATACCTCCATCCACAACTTCAAATAATCAGCGTAAATCATGCAATCTGACTGAAGTTCCGATGAAGTTCTGATAAAGGTCTTGAAAGGTTCTGGGCGAAGGACCAATCCCTGCTGGACACCACTAGTCATGAGCACAGGAGCAGAGTAAGTCTCCTTCACCTTGACGCGCATTATCCGGTGATCCAAAAAATCAGTCATCCAAAAGAGAACGTTCCCAGAAATACTAATTTCTTGCAGTTTATAACTGAGCCTTTCATGAGGAACCTAGTCAAATGCCTTGCTGAAGTGAACAGAAAGAGCATCCAGGCATTTCCTAGCGTCCAGCTATTTCGTCCATCTTTCACGGGCCACAAGCAAATTCGAGGAACATGCGCGTGCTCGCCGAAAACCATACTGCGCACAACAGATGACGTTTAGGTTCTCGAGGTGGAGAATTGCCCCCTTGAGAATTCTCGTAATTACCTCGCCCAATATTGACCTTAAACAGATACGTCGATAATTAGCGGAAATTCGACGATACCCTCCTTTTTGTATGGGTTTAACAATCTTCACATTCCAAGCAAGCGAGAGTCGTCCAACTTCAAGGAATGGCGAAATGCCCAGCAAACAGGAGCGACAATGAATTCGGCCACAGTCTTGAGGAACATCGGATACAAACCATCAGGACGCGGCGAGGAGTTCGGATTTAATTCACGAATACCTTGGCAACGACATCAGCGCGCATTTCTACCTGCTCCAGCGAAGACGGGTGTATTGCCGATGCGTCACTGGGGAACGACGCCTCCATCAAGTAATCAGATAAATATTGCATAGACTGGAGACTGAATTTCGCAGCGTCATCGTCAAGTAAACTGACATACGCCAAGGAACACAGGGCAGGAATACACTGTCTGCTCTTCTACTTCTCTTCAGGTACGAAAAGGGTGTCTTGGGAGTCGTCTTGGATTGCATAGCCAAACCAAGTTCGGACTTATGCCATTTTTCTCTTTATTACAGGTTGCAGATATCCCTAGCCACTTTATATTCCGAATATTCCGACTCGGAGCGCGTGAGTTTGTATTGCACCCACAGTTTCCGTCTTTTGTTTATGAGACACCTCAGTTCTCGATCAATCCGTAGAGGACCTCTTGAAATAGGTCTTTTTTATACAGGAATGACCGGCTCAACGAGCGAAATCATTTTGGAGTACAGTAGGTTCCACACATCGTCCAGGTTCAGAGGTTCGGGTATACTCCAGTCCACGGTATGACGGCCGTTTGTGGGCGTTGGGGATCAACACGCCGAATATTTCTTCGGAGACAACCTTGGTTATGAAGAGTAAGGTGTCGAGTCCAAATGAGTACAATCACACAGTGATCGCTTTTACCAATGGGCTGAGGAACAGCTAGGCCAGTTACATCTGATTGTGCCCGTGAGAGTACAAGGTCAAGAATATGGGGTGTTTTCCCTGCAATTATACGAGTTGGTATTGTGACATGTTGGAATACGTTACATTTGAGAGCCGTCTCTAAAATAGTAAAATCAAAGGCCTTGAATAGGGCACACAATGAAGTAGGTCCAAGTCGATACCCGGGGCATTGAAGTCCCCCAGTAATAAACAGTCCTTGCGCACACCATGCATTTTGATCGCGTCCACCAGGCAATCTCCGGAACTCAAAGGGGCCCTGTTGATAACACCGACCATGCGAGATCTGCACACGTCAAGAACACGACACTAGAGAGTTTCGAAGTTGCCATCGCTACTACAGGTAGCTTCAAGCAAATGAGCCTTGAACTCCGCCTTCCAATAGAGTATCACACCACCCCCAGTTCTTCCTCCATGGCGGTCTGCCCGACAAGAGTGGTCTCCAGGGATCTGCATCTCGGAGTCCAGAATATCCGAAGACAACAAGGTCTCGGTGAAAGCTATAAGAACCAGCTGACTCATGGAGGCAAGAAGCTGAACTTCGTCTATTTTGTTTCTGAAATTGCGCACATTGGAAGAAATTACGCGCAGTCCGTACTTCAACTGTAACGCCCGGGCATGACAAGGAATGGTCTCCAGCAAATTCTTGACGATTTTCAAACTACGCAAAAATCCACGACACATAGGTCCGTCTCATCGTTATCACGACGAGATCTGAGTTCGTCAACCGCTTTCTTCATTTTTACTCGATCCCTAGGATAGAGGCCTCGTAGTACATCTTTAAGATACGGATCTTGTCCGGTAATGCGACGGATTTCAGCATTTCTTTGACATACACTATTCAATGGACGGATCTAAGAGGAGTTCTCCTGTTTCTTGCCAAGGCGGAAAGCGGAGATGATGTTGATTCCTGGCTCACCTTCGTCGAGCAGTAATGAAATAATCCGTTTTAAAAATTTGTTCATCCGTGATCCTTTCAGCTGGAGCGGTTTTGGACAACTCAGGAATATTCATGATGATTAGGCAACGGCCAAGAGAGGGTGATTTGTTAGTTTGGGGAGCTGCGGTTCGTGGGGAGGCGGACCATCCTTATGAAGTGTTTCCAGCTGGCCGACTCTATCCAGAACCAGCTTCAAATGCTATTGTGAAGACAATGGTTTGGGTTTCAACTTGACATCTGTCTTGCCCTTACTTTCAGCCACTCTACTGGCGAGGACAGTGGCGCACAACCCTTCGCTACGGATGCATAAGTCGTGGTACTCGGGGCTTCACCGTGGTCAACCGCCATCGGGGTCGCAGAAATTGAGGTACATTGCTCCCGGCCTTGCTTATCAGTGGGGGTAACCAGGTCAGAAGCAGCTGACGAGAAGCATGGGGATGTCAAGAAGGCAGTATCAATGATGGGCTCGGTTGGAACAGAAGAGAAACGCGGGTTGAGGGCAGGCAGTACATCAAGCCATGCAGTGTCGGTATCTGCCTTCTTTGCTGGAGTTAGACAGGCCAGAATATCCTTGTCGTTGGGGGGCAGCAAAGCATCCTTTTTTTCGCACAGAATGCAGACATGAGGGACTTGGAGTGATTGGAGGTAGACCCCTCTAAACGCGACTGACACTCAGTCCAGCTCGACATGGGTCACAAAAATACAACGACAGGGCAAGTGGTCCTCTGCAGTGGATCGTACAGATCTGGACCGATGTTACCACATGCAATGTGCAGCCACCCGTCGCAGAAGCAACATTGAACAGCCTTCGACCAAGAAGTGACAGCTTAACAACAACTTAAGCATTTGGAAGACCTTGTATCCTTTACTCATTAACTTCAGATTGAATCTTTCTGAGATCATCGCTGCCTTCGCAGCTTAGCTCATGTCTGGTGGGAACACTGCGTGAGCAATGAGCGTGTTCGACGTCGCGTATTTGGTGCAGGAAGAGTGAGTGAACCGCTCAGCACGATTATATCACGCACCAGGCTCCGATGGCTGGGCCACGTGTTGCGCATGCCAGCACACCGACTCCCACGACGTGCATTGTTTGCGCGTTGTGGGTGCGGTTGGAAGAGGAGGAGGGGAGGCCAAGTGATGACTTGGTCGCGAGAAATGAAAACCCTCACTTCGAAGTTGGCGTCGGTTGGTGCATCCCGACTGCCTGGCTGGGGTCCTAAGGACGGTGAACACGTTTGGCTGGACACACTTGCTGATATGGCTAGGAGCCGGCCCCAATGGCGTTTGTGTTGTGAGTTCCTTTGTCTATCCCCCTCCTTTTTAGCATCCCCCTCCAATCACGATCTCAATCGTTAGGCATAATATGACTCTCTTTTACGGCAGCCAGCTGTTAGCTCTCCGGAACGATGTCCATCCGTTACTGGGGACTCAGCGGGCGTGCCACTGTTTGTTTTTTCTTTTCTTGCCTTTTGTATTGCGGCACAATAGCTGAGGTGTTTTCCACCTCCAGCTAACGTGTAATGATGATGATGATGATGAATCTTTCTGACCCAATGCACCCATTTCACGTAATCGTCAGGGATTCAAGTTCAAAATGTAACTTGTTTGAATCTGACTGCAAATGCCAAGGTTTAAACAAGAAGACACCGAAACATTGTTGTCCAATCATTATCAAATTTTGAGAGAAGAAGCCGCTCAACAATTCCTCCATTGTGGACCCATCCTAGCCGTGTTCACCAAATTTAATGGTATTTTGATTAAATCAGATAGTACACCCCACATAGGTCGGAAACTGGCACTGGGCTGCGGACACCGGAAAAAATAACTAGGCTCTTCGAGAAATCTCAGACAAACCTTCGAAAGACGAGTGCATCCAAGCTGGATACTAAATGCATTGATTTAGTTCTCGATAATTTAAAATTATTGTCAACTAGCTCCAACGCTGTCCTACCTTGTTCTACTGAAACTCCCTCTACACAACAAACGGATAAGGCAGGTTCTCCAATTCCTGTCAACAGCAATCGCATTAACTTAAACTCCACATGCATAAGAATTAAGCAAAAACCTGAGTGTTTGGAACAGTGGAGCAATGAGAAGTCGTTGAATATATCACAGTCCAAATCAAACCACCAATCCATGTCCAAGTATAGACAACCTGATGTAATTCATTGTTCACTGACACCCAAGGACCACTTCTCTAATCCAGGGATCTGTGTATTTAAAAAATTCTGGCTACCAACTACTCGACTGCACCCAAAATTCCCTATCGACCAATCTCCTACAACCATCAGGGAAAACAAGCTTCCCTGCTGTATAAGACCAATAACAACTGTCTCTTGACTACGTCTATTTATCATCCTACACTGCACAACAATCATTGGAAGTGCACAGATAATGGAAGGAGATCAGCCAGTAGGACTGCCTTACTACCTGCTCCTCTCCATATTCCTTCAAGCTCTCACGCGGCTTATACAACAACCAATTTTTAGCGGCGGCGGGAATGGAGTCGCACTTTCTCCCACCATAGATACATTCGGCGGAGGACTACCTTTGGATTCCACTCTTCCTCCAATTTGTCCAGATGACAATGGTAGTTCCTTGCCAAACCAAAGGCAGCCTAAGCATGACACCTCGGTTCCCACCGTGCCCTCCAACTTTCGCGATCTCCACATATGACACGCTAGCCATATCAACAAACGTTCTGGTGATTAACTCGGGCGCACCATACTTGCACCTACCTAGCAAATGCACCATGCTTGAACCCAAAAATTCAGACGATCATACAACAGACAGCGATAATTTCCAGTGCTTAGTACATTTTTAGGGATTCTGTTTACTGCCAGATATATAATCAACAAACTTCATTTTATAAAGATATTTGCACAGTTCAATGACCCACAAGCGATCCGCGTCACTGAAACATAGTGTTAGTTGGATACGCTCGACTCTACTCTGATGATTCGAAACTACCACCTACTCAGTAAAGACCGTTGCGATAGAAAAGGTAAAGGATGTAGTATATTCGTGCACAAAACATTTACTACCTAAACCTATAAGCCACTCACAATTGGGAAACGTCCCTGATTCTATTTGGCTATCAACTGCAGGTGCCTCATCTTACACACTGTTCGCATGTATCTACAACACACAGAATGGGTCTAACTTGGGTATCACCAACATCACTTCTGCATTTGAGTTCGCATCAGAACTGGCACAAGCAGAACAAAATTGCCGGTGATTTAAACCTACCAAAATTACGCTGGTCATTCCACCCAAAGTCTATCTTGCATGCCACTTTTCACTCTTCCATCAGCAGGGGGGCTGAAGAAAATGGGTGACTAGTCCAATTAGGTCTGCCAACGTATTGGACTTGATATTCATATTGGGGGTAAGCAGACCACAGACTGATATCTTAACCAGCTATCTTGGCAGCGACCGTAAAATGGTCCGATGCAGTTTCCACATTAAAACGATCACTAAACTAGCCTGTACACCGCTACTTGAAGCCCGTAAAATAAACTGGGAATGCTATCAGTGGTTCCTTCGTTCCTTCGACAGGGATGTACTTTTCATCTCTAATAGTGTGTACACAGTTGTGGAGCAGTTCTATAAACAAATTCATCATTCTATAGCCCTCCTTGCTCCACAATGTATCCACAACACTCATGTCTCCAAAGATTCCGTCGAGCACTTAATTAGCAAGAAAACTAGAAAATTAGCTACGAGAATGACCCAAGACTTATCACTTACCATAAAATGCACGATTTGAGCACCTGAGTCAAACATGCGCAATTAACAAGACAAAAAATGAAAAACATATGTACCTACGAACACGTTGCAAAGCTAGGGAGCTTGTCAACATACTGCGTCATAGAACCGGTGACCGCTCTCCTCTGATTACCGAAAATGTTGACAGTGAGGGCCACTTATCCCATGACCCAGCTAAAATCTGTGAAGTATTCAGTGACTTACTGCCACTAAACTGACTCACGAACCTGACCCTGCGCCTGTGTGTACAGAGTTTACAGTAACAAACCTCTTAAGCGGAATCCATATCTCTCTCAACGATATGCATCAAGTTCTCAAGTCAATCAGGCCATCTTCTAAGCGGGGATCTGACGGCATTTCGCTAACTACCATTAAACTAGGAGATCCTGATATATACCACTGCACTTGATGAACATGTTTGACCTATCGCTGGAATCCAGCCAGTTTCCAGACCAATGGAAAGCGTTATTTATTGTGCCTCGGTACAAAGGAGGTCCAAAACAAACGATTGATAACTACCGACCAATCAACCACACACAGATGATCGCTAGGCTGTGAAAAACTGGTAGAAATGAGATGATGAATCTTGTCGTTTCTATTGGTCAGCTCAATAATTCGCAGCATAGTTTTCTTAGCAAGCGATCGTGCACCAGGTATCAACTGCATTACCTGAATCACATTTCAGAATCAATCTATTCCAGCTATGCAGAAGTAATGCCGTATTTTGACACACCAAGCATTCGACCGAATACCTCACAAGCGAATTTTACGAAAGTTGGTGAACTTTAGGATTCGGGACCCATTCCTATGATAGCTGTCATCATACCTGTGTGGTCGTCATCAGGTAGTCAACCTAAGTGACTATCGCTCTTCTCCACGCTCCATCACAATTGGGGTCCTTCATGAGAGCGTACTCGGTCCTTCAATCTTTCTGCTCTACACCAATAACATCACCAAATCTGTGAAACACGGTCGGCCATTTTTACTTGATGATGAGATCAAGGCGTCTGATTTCCGCCACACAGAGCACTTTCTGTGCTGCCGAATTTGTAATCATCGACGGAACTCATAAACTACCGTCGTCTCAACTGAAAGAAAGTCAGTCTATTGGGGCCAGCTCCCACTACGTATGGCAATTCATATGTAACTGCGGAGGTAGTTACATAGGCAGAACCAATAGAACACTGAGTCCCCAAAGAAAGGGGCATGTACCAATATGGGTTCAATGCGGGATTATTCAGCAAGCAAGCCCAAATCAGACTACTTGTGTGCGCACGCCGCCGGCACCGTCGATCGGCAGACCATAATTAACATCGTGTCACCGAATTGAGGTCAACAAGGTGTTTAGGATTCTGCTGCGCCATACTAATTCCCGGCTCCCCTGATTTGCCGAGGCTATTGCCACTAATCGGATTAAGCTAGTGTTTTGTGCGCAAAAGCAGTTATTAGTTAGTCACAGGCTGCCCTGGTTGTAGAAGACACCTGGTTTTTCTTTCGCTTGTTTATATGTAGGTCTGTACCCATAAACTGTTGTATACAATTAACGGTTATCGTTAGCGGCACTGAGGAGACGATACGAAATGCATGCTTCTGACGAACTTTGTCTTCTAATTGTGCTTTTCAAGTTACTAAGGGAAAATAACCGTTTTAAAGATATCAAGATCGTCTATAAGCTTTGGTGTGACGAGCTTCAGAGAACACTACTGCTCATTCAATATTATTTACGTTCCCTTGAGTCATGGGGTCGCACATGGATAATGAACCTCTCGGCTAAGAAATCAAGAAACATCTCTTACGGCTGCTGTATCCCCGGCTGATCTATCACCATAAACTATGAACGTGATTGTACACAGATGTCAACACGAGATCTTGGAAATAGGTAATCGTCTATCTTCAATTTCTCCGAACCGGCACAACGACAAGTACCGCTTGCCAGATAATCGATGTATGATCCATCAACCAATTTCCACACGACTCATACTCGAGCTGAGCATTTTAAGCTACTCACTCGCCCCAACCTCGAATACTGCACCAGAATAAACGAAAATATACGAAGTGACGGAATGGCTGTGGGGCACCTGTAGAGCTCATTTGCTAAACATCCGTTTGGTAAACACTGCTTTGACTTCTCGAGAAGGCTGCAAGGAGTTTCAACTGGAATCAATTTGGATTCGCCGAATGACCACAACTTACTGCTGCTTTTCATTGTGTTACACAAAAGCACCTATTCCTACCTACCTACACACGAATTGCAGCGTTGCTCAACTCGAGCGATTCGCAACAAAGCGTTTACACTGAATATACCGAGGACTTTTACGAAGGTTCGCTCGAATATCTTCCTGGGAAGATATAATTATTTTGACATAAATTACCGATAAAACTCAGGTCAGGTGACACCGTGATAACATTTAGAAGCAGACTCTCTACTTACCTTGATCGTAATACCATAAGCAGTATATTCACATGTAAAACATCCCTCGTTGAGCTATTCCAAGAGGGGCCAAGAGATTTCCAAACACCAACGTTTTAAAAACTGATCCTTTGTCTTAACCATCCTCTGAAACGTTACTACATGAAGCGTATCCCCCAATATTGCATCAATGCATGTCAGTCATGCAAAAGTATGTATACTTCTGTACAAACTGATCCGTGCCCATACAGATACAGTTTCCAGCATAGAAGAAATGTACGTATGATTATTATTATTACTACATGTTAATATTTCACATCGAAAGGGTGTGCATCCCTCTAAGCGCATATTCAAATAATCGTGCTCCGCTGTGTGGGCCCCGGGGCATCAGAAGTCAACCGTCGTTGTCCGTCTGTACGTAGATTTCCGTTCAAAATATCTAAGCATTCGAGTAAGAAATCAAGCAAGCTTAAATATCTATAACTACTAAAAACAAAAGCAAATGAATTTTATGCATTCGTAGCCAGAGTGAAGCTAAGACATTCATTTGTACTTGACTGAACAGTTTAGACTAAACAGCCTTCAGATTTGATCGACTGCAGTTGATCGAGTGGTTCGTATTTTGTCGGGTTAAGATTATCCCAAACTTATCACAAAATCTCGCGTGCAAATCACCGTTAGTACCAAAGAATCTGCAACGGTCTTTCATCAATCCTTATTTTTAGCTCTCACAAATAGCGAATTTAGGCCATAGGCCATTTTGTATTAAAACTACTACGGTGGATTCCTAATGAATTTTTTGTTTCAAGATGTATTAGTCTGTTGGTGTTGACGCTGCCGCAACCATCCTGGATCTATAGACCGATGTGAAACAAAAGGGCATACTTAGGGTAACATTTTACGCTTGAAAATATACAGTGAAATCTACATGCCGTGTTTTGTGCAACGCGATACTCGTGGAGGGGAGGTGAATTATGCCGAAAAACCAAAGAAGAAAAGGTCTTTTATGGAAGAGCTGATATGTGGCTATTTAAGAAAGTACATAATTTAACTAATTGATGCATCCATAGCTGTTCGTTCCCAACCTTCACTGCGGTCACTGGCCCATGCTGCCCTGTATAGTTAAACGCAGGCTTAGCACTCTGCATTAAGGTACGCAGTTACCCCATGAAACCTTGGTTGCTCGCATAGGAAATCGGTCGTACGATATACATCCATTACTGAATTTGTCAATAGTTGCACTCGGGTGTAAGAGAATGTCAGTAGAACAATAGAACAATGGTATACTACGGGTAAGAAAGCAATTTTTATCAGGTTCCGTGGGAAAGAAATTATTGACAAACTAAAATGTATGGTAAAGTAAAGAGTGTCTTGTTGGATTCACCATAGTTGTTGTATTCAGACACACCTAGAAAAACCGATATGCTCGCGTATTAAAAGTATAACTCCACCGGTTAGAACTTCGGAAACACCATATTATTGCGTTATATGGTCTTTTAGCTAATACAAGTTATAACATGAAATGTCAATAACATAACGCTTCGCCGTCGTTTGGTAAATGTCGTTAGATTGGGGCCAGAGACGACTTAAGATGAGTGAACGTTCCACGGCTGACATACATAGAGGGAGGAGAAATTCCTACGGTATTCCAGCCGCCTACACTGTATTGTTACTTTCAGGGATGACCTCTTAGGTTGATGTTGTGTTTGCGATCCAGAATCGGGCTGCAGTTGTGTTGGATACTTAAGGCTCTGGCAAACCATTATGAGGCCCCCGTAGACACCGATGGTGAATGCTGCACATTTCTAGGGACTTTATTCTAAATCCTTAGGCAAGTGTAAGAGACCCCTGACATTCTTGCTTCCTCCTACCGTGATTAGCACGGGAGCAACGACATCCTCTTTCTGTCATGATTGCCATGCCAGGACGACGTATAACACTTAGGGTAACAGGTATGCGTTAAGCATTTCTGGGAACATTGAGAGATCAGACAGACTCAATGCTCTGCGGAGAAAGCCACAGTGTTGACTGCCGCTTCTCGATGCCTTTTCTGAGTTTTTGAGCATCCTAGATTGTCACGCTCCCGATAAGGCTTGTGAAAGTTCTGGTCTCCAAGTTTGTAAATGCTCACCAGCTGGTTACGCAACTTGATCAACTTGCACTTTACTGTATTGAACTCGAAGGGTTCCTGGTTGAACATTCGTGAACGTAATCTTGTTATGTTGAAGGAAAACGTGAGCTTCCTTGCTAATAATCGCTTGCCATAGCATAACGTTCTCGCTGAAAAACATAAAATTAGATGAGATAACTTTTGGTAGTTCGTTGATAGACATAAGGAATAAACGCGGTCAGAACACCGAGCCTTGTGGAACACCCAATTCCACCTCAGTCCGGTTTGAGAGTACTCCTATAACATGCCATTGAATCTTCAGTTGGTGAAGAAAGTTGCCAATTCAACCAAGGACAGAACATTCCATCTCATAGCTCTCTAGCCTGTAAAGTTAGATGCAGTGGTCCAAGCAGTCGAAAGCTTTGGAGAAATACAGATAGATAACGTCGATTCCAGCCCCACCGTCAGTCTCTTCCGCCCAACTACCCGGTGCCGTCAGCAGGTTGGTGGTGTATGACCGGTGTGAAGACATTACATATTTCTACATAGTCAACTAGAGCCTCAGCGACGACTTCTTTAATCGTCTTTGAGAACACAGGGTGGAGAGTCACTAGGCAAAGTTTGCAGAGTCTTAACGCCTCCCGTGTTTAAAAATTGGGATAATAATAATAACATGCTGCCAACTAGTGGGGACTTGCTGTTCATCGAAACTTCTTTGGGAGAATTGTGATAGTGGTTCGGCTAGCTTGGTGGCTTCAGCCCTCAATAGCTTTGAGCGAATGTAATCAATTCCAGGAGAGATATGATGACACAAGGACAGCCATTTGTTTAGCACAGTTGCTGGGCTGGAAATTAAGTGTGCGAACAATGGAATTGCCAAAGTGAATGACAGTATGTGCCAAGGACAAGCTGTGAGTTCTAACATCGGAGTATATTGTAGACGCAGTTCATAGGCTGCATCGTCAGCGCTTTGTACCCTGATGCCTGCAATGAAAAGTGGAGGGATACTATGCTTTACTTTGTGAAGACCGTTGACATGGCTGTAAATGTCTTGTTGTTTGTAAGAAAGTTACTTTGTTGTCACGGTCAAGTGTGGTGCAATGCTTACGATAGGTGAGGGATTTTGCTGCAAGTCTCTGAGTTTGTATTAGCCTTGCGAGCATGCCACGCTGCATCACTTTGTCATGAATATTTATTTCTGCTTCTGAGAATTGACGGCAATTTAGCAGAACGAAGGTGCTTGGTTTCTGATGATTTGTTGACAAAATCACTGAGTATTTCCACCATTGCCCAACCGCTGTCAAGGGGACTGTAGCTGTAGAACTCCCAAGCGGATGCCTCGACAAATTCTCGCAAGACCTGATATTGTGTGGTTCTATGAGTGAATTCCAACTGTTCAGAATGATAATCTGCATAACAGATATAAATATATATAAAAAGGTTTTTATTCTCAACGATGCCGAACACGCCTATATTGGCATCGTCTGTTATGTTCATACTTCATAGAACCTTGATAACAAGTGAATCAGAAGAAGTGCATATCAAAGGAAATAAGGAGGATTGCTATAACCACCAATAGATAATGTACGTTTCATTGAATTGCATTGATTTTAGCTGCATTTTAACTGTTCTGTCACATAAAATGTAGCTGAACCACGGGATAGAGTATGATGGTAAAATATGCACTTGGTCATATAAAACCTAGACCCTGCTGGTGTGCTTTGATTAATGTTATGGAACCATCAAACAGTCTGATTCGGTTCTATACAGACAAAAACCTGCTGTTGCTTTTTCGGAATTCGTGTTCAAGAGTGCACGAATTCCGGATGCTAGCTTTTTCGAACTCTGGTATACCTGTGAGGGAAAAGTAGTTGGACCTAGTGTTCCGGGATTTGCATTCTACCATTGAGTTCTGTTTTTTCATGTTTGGTAGACTGTTAATTGTATTAATCTTATGTTTAGGTTGGAAGCGTGTATATTTCTGCACAAGAAGTTGAAGACTAAGACTAGGTTGTTTTTCTTCGCCGTAACCAGAGCGGATCAAGCTTAAGCTTACCACATCGTTCAGAATATTCCAGTTTTGAGTAAGCACCTAAGACACACTTGTGAATGCTCTCTGTACTTCTCTCAGTGCAATGCGTTCGCGTTTTTTGTGATGCTATACAACAGTGGACGATGTTCCAAAGTGAGCCGAACAAATGCTGCATAAGAATGAAATTAATGCGATGAAAAAGTGTTGTATCGCCGCTGACGCTTTCACCCCACGACCGCAAGAAGAAGTCCATGACGAGCCAGAAGAAGACTTGTATACATGAAATCACAGTTGTTTATTTAGTTTTGAGGGCAAAATGAAGGGAAGCTACTAAATTACACTTAAGCCAACCAACCGAAGGGAAAACGTAAAATACAACGGTGAATAGGCAACCGTGTAGTCAAGAGCGAATCGCGTATGTCCTTAAAAATAGCATTATTGGACTCCAAGCGTAAAGCGAACGTCCATTTACAGTGACGGGCACTGGCCAATCAGAATGACGAAATGAAACGTTTAAACAAAAGTCACGAAACAACCGAGAATAAGGAATGCAGACACAAGAGTTGAAAACTAGTACAATAATTGTGTGACAACTAAATATTCCTTTAACATAACCAAGTAGAACAGTGATGAGAAGAAAAAACCAGTAGAATATGTTCTTACAAATAGCGCTGCAGAAAAGGACATGACGATGAGCGTCCATTAACAATGACGCGGATGTACCAATTGGGCGAACGCAGTAGAGCGTTTAAACAACAATCAATAAATAGAAAAAAGGAAGAGTAAAGAATAGGTATCAAGCTGGCTCACGATAAATGAATGTCTAATAGCTGTCCTACTAATAAAAAGTCGCGAATACCAATGTATTATTCTGTATTACTCTCGTGGTGCCGTATTCGAATGCTCATGGAAGTTAAGTGGGCATAAATTCCTGGTCTCTAACCGTAAGATTGGGATTTAGTTGTTTTTGCCATCAAAAGCCATGCCACCATGGGCCAAATCGAATTTTTGGGACAGTTCATAATATTTGTCAGTAGAGAAAGACAATTTCCACTTTGAGCACCAGGTTTCAAGTGCATGGAGGTCAAGTCGGATTATGTTGACACCATCACTGGAGGCTTCCCGATTGAAAGTATAGTATAATTTAATGTATGTATGTATAGTTGTATGTATGGTGCGGTTGCTGCTTAC
>OX104063.1:251111897-251362680 GCA_944474145.2 Dicrocoelium dendriticum
ATCCACCCTGGACATGACAGACGCTTGCACTTCACTGTAGGCGCTGCCTGCGTACTGTGCTGTTGCATGCACTGGAAATGCAGTGGAAGCATGCGTTGTGGAGCCAATATCATCGTCCAACAACGCTTCAAGATCTCGCTGCTTTCTAATGACAACATGCGCCCGCGTAGCTTGCATGTCGGCAGCGAGGTGTGTCACTGCGTGCAAAAATGGCTGCTTGCTTTGCTGGTTGTAATAGTTGTCCATGTCAGGTTTAGCGTTCGCGGATTCCGTTGTAAATTATTCACAGCAAGGTGCAAGGACGTCGGTAAATGAGCGAAGAGCATTTGGCTGGTTTCCGTATTTACCTGAATTACCCAAGTGAACTTCGTGCGCCGCCACTATTTATTGGCCCTGTCGTGCTGCTTTCGGTTATGATGTGGCATTTAGCAAAACGGCAATGGTTGTAGCAAAGTGATGTGTTTCGTTGTCCAGTGGTGCGACTTGCGAAGCGTTGAGCCTAGCAGTCAAGTCACTGGATGTAATATACTGGTTCCGTCAGCATTCGGAATCATTTAAATGGTCCCATTTTGTGAGGCGCTTGTGACTTCCAGACTGGTGTGGATCACCGGCCTGGAGTACCTGTGTCCAATTCATACATTGGTATTTGTATTCTGTTGGGAGACATGTGGACTCGGTTAAACCAGACTTCACTTTGAATGTGCGTTTGGTTTATCACAACGCGCAGTGCGTGGACGGTAGTAAATTCTGCAATGTGTCACGACGTGTGAAAAATTCCGTCCCAGTCACAGCGTCCATGAACTGAAGCAGTACGCTACAAGTGCGGTGCATGCCATGTGTTCGTAAGAAGTCAACTTTATTCTTCTTCGCTTCAGCCCATCCGGAATGCAAAGAAAATGAGCAAGCACGTGGGGTACATGATCAGCAGGCTTATCGGAGTACAATTCAGTTGTCTCCGGTTTCACACTTCATGTAGACAGTTACAGTAATGTTATGAGACAAGGTGCTCTAAAGCGCTCGTGTGGTTGACATTATGGAGTTCTGCCAGGAGATAATGCAGTAGAAATGGTATTATATATATATATATATGTATATATATGAACATGTATATATACTTGAATGGAACCACGGCCATTTTATCTCCCTACATACACGGCAGATGCCAAATATATGCAACGGTAATTTCTGCAATTCTTCACTTGACCAGATAAGCTCAGCGCCAAGTCAAGCGCCATTTATAATTGATACATCAACCCCCACATTTCACAAGCTATACCGGTGATCGCGGACGGCACACTACCTCTACCCACACGTTATTAATATTGGACTCGTTCCCAATATTCCTACACATATTTACCGCTCAAATAATGCGCGATTACAATGACTCAAAACAACAGAGACGCGAACGCTGATACCACCATTTATGGTATGTTCTCATTACTGTTGATTGACGCCATATGGATTATCAACAGACTGTATCTCCCAAGCATGCTTGCACATTTAAATGATCTGCAAGCAATCCTCGTTACCGAAAGCTGGTACCCACTGATATATTAGACTGTAATCCAATTACCCCTTTAACACCTTTTTCGTAAAGAACGCTGTAAGAGAAAAGGTGGAGGATGCCTTATGCAACTTCATCACATATGTACAGCTGAGCGGTTTGATCACCCACCGCTGGCAAATGTCCCTGATTCTCTTTGGTTCTCCGTCTCAGTAGCCGCCGTTTACTTGCATCTATCCGCAACCCGCTAAATTCGTCAACCATGAATGTTGTCCGTATCACTTCACGTTTCGATTTTGCATCAGAATTATCACATAAACAAAGATACTTGTAGGTGATCTCAACATACCGAAAATATACTGGTGTTCCCAAACCTTCTTGTCTATACACAGCCTTCATTTATTCAGTCAGAGTTGGTTGGACACAGTGGGTTATTATGCCAACTAGGTTGACGAACACATTAGACGTGATGTTTACATTGTGTATGGCCAAAGTACTGAGAGACGTTTCAGAGAACATCCCTAGTAACGACGGCAACATGCTACGCTTAACCTTCACCGTTAAAATGGCCACCAAACAAGTACCTCCTTCCTACTACGCCAGCCACAGTATTATCTGGAATCCCTTCCGTCAACGAATGCAGTCCTGCGATTGAGATGCCTTGTTTCTCTTCAACAATGCATGCACAGCCGTGGAGCACTTCTATCATTAGTCTCAGCGAACCATCACCCTCGTTGCTGCACAAGTAAAAGGAAGCAGTGACGTATACAAAGTAGCAGCCAAACGTTCGATGAGTCAGAAATCCAGCAGGCCGATCGCGCGCTAAAAACGGATAGACTATTTTAACATGCTTCCACAGATGTACCGACTCATCTCTGAAACCAAGCACTTATAGTTGATGGGGAGAACACATGAAGGGCAAGCAACCCTACGAATGACATGTAAAGCAAAAGATTTGGTCTGACTTCTCCGTCAACGAGCCAAGAAACACTTTTCATTAATCATTGAAATGGTGCATGATTACAGGCGCATTTAGATCTTTCTTCTCCACCTACATGACTCTTGACACTAAGGCTTTAATTAAACTATGGATCTATCTAAAGTGTTATTGCTCTCCGTAATATCCGCACAACAACACATTTTATTCAACCGTAATGAATTCTGGAATCTGGTGGCATCCACCATCCGCCATGAAACTGGGAGGGCCTGACACGTCACTGCTCCTTTTGGATATGTTTGCCGTTTCACTGGGATCCAAGTAATTTGCATATCAATGGAACATTTCATTCATCAGCCCTCGCCACAAGGGCTGCGCAAAACAAAAGATGGACAATAACAGGCCAAGCCAAAACAACCTTTTACTAGCCGGATTATTCGTGAAATTAGTAAAACTGTGTGAGGAAATTCATCAATACAATGGAGCTGATTGACGGGTTCTCAAATGGTTGCCTTGACTAACATGCTGGTAGCTGCATTACTTGAACTACATACTGGACTCCATTGACTCAAATTATGTCATATTAATTCTATGCTTGCACATGCAGAAAACCTTCGGTCGGGTGCTTCACAAACGATTACCGGGTCATGAAAATTTCGTTGAAGTGTGCCACACAGTAATGGGTTGGCTATCATCATTCTGGAACAGTCCCGCTAAAATAGGCACCTAAGGCCTCTATTACGCTTCCACGGGTCCAATGAGCAGCAGGATTAAACAAGGATGTTGGCTCGGTACATTAAGCTCCCTTCTTTGTGTCAATGCTAGCAATTCGGTTAACAAGCATGGTGTGCCGTATTTATTTGTCAATGATATAACAATTGTCCACAAGTACCGAGTAGTTGAGCTTCGGAAGGTATTACCACACATTCAAGCATACATTTATTCGCTTGAGACTTGGTGCGACAGGTGGATGATGGTGTTTTAAACACAACAGCCAAGTATCATATTTTGCGGTCGCTTGACACCCGAATTGTCCATCACACGTAACAGCGAACGCATCTATATAAAATGGTCTACCCGTGACCTCGGAATCAGACATTCTTGTACCTTCAACTGCTCTGAACAGATTGAGTAGTGGATAGCATGAGCCAGACAATCCTTCGATAACATCTCTCTTAACATGCATACAATCACAGCTACAGTTGGACTATATAAAATCCTTAATCCTCCCATCCTGGAGTATCGTAGCATAATCTGAGACAGTATGAGGAAATCAGACAGCACATCGACCAAATGCGTTCAACGGTCATTTACCAATCAATTATTAAGAAAACATTCCATTCTAAACTCTTGGGAGCGATGCCAGCAACTCCATCTCTATCCGCTTTGTCTGGGAAGACTAAAAGATAACGAGACTTGTACAAACTGATTCATGGCAATATTCATTTTAATCGAATCATCCTTAACATTGCGGCACAATTACACGCAAGAGTTAGGAAACAAAGACCTTACCCTGATTATACTATGAGGCAAGCCAAATTTGCGGTCGAACTTTCGTGTCACCATAAGTGCTTTGCTGTGGAATCCGTTGGAATTCACCGTCAGGTCACGTGAAACTGTGCAAATCATTTCGCAATAACTTGGGGAGCTATCTCTACCCGGACACCATTATGTCGGCCTTTTCGTGGGGAAGGCCATTTGAATCTCCATTCAATAAAAGCCCAGATAATGTATACTAAGTGTGATATCACCAATTCACGCAATGTAATTAATCCTCATTATCTACAACATATGCTAATTGCAAGTTTGCCTCCTACCATCGCATAAGACAAACATATTGGGAAAATAACTTGTCAGAAATGCAGACAAATAAGAAGATAACATTATATTGCTCTTGCAAGAACATGACATCACCTGTGCGCGTATGTACGGTGTCAAATTTTGCCACAGCTTGTCATTTGAGGAGAAACATGCCAATTATGCTTTTTATTATTATTATTATTATCTTCATGGGGTATATTGTTTCAACCAGAGGCAATATTAGCCTGGATCCTGAATGTGCCTCTGTTACTGTGCACCTTGGACTGAGCACAAATTGGACGCTCGACACGTTTCGGCTGCTAGGAGGGCGTTGGAAATTCGGCACAGGGACATCAGCTACCGGCCGGGTCGGATTACGAGCCAATGGTAACTCTTTCCGAAAAAACATCTGTTAAGGTAGTGCTGACGGAGAACATATAAACGCCTCATCCTAGGTTGACCAGCTACAGTCAGAAGTATTGTTTGTGACCCCTAGCACTGACACTCTCATCCCTATTTGCCTTCCATTAACAGCAATGTGTCATCTAACTCTGGAGCATAGCTATCCTCCACAGACGCATACATCTACCCCTGTGCATGCATCTAGGCAGTCCCATTGGTTAATGTCCCATGACCAATAAAATTGTCACTGATAGTGCGTGCGTGTAACATCTCAGGGAGAGAACGAATTGAGGCCCGCGTGAACTTGAATGCACAACTCCTTGTTTTGCTGTTTGTAACAGACTAACTTATTAGCACTATGCGTGAAGTTGCCTTTAATATGTATGTGATTACAACTTTTGATTCCTCACTGCTGTGAAACTTGTTGCTGACGTTTATCAGTGGGAGAGTACGTGAGAGGTTAGCTTTTCACCACTTAGCCACGAGTCGCTTACCTGCTCGTGCTATCTCCACCCGATAATACTTAACAAAGACGGAACTTTCAATCGTGGGTTTTCAGTGTTCTGAGAATCAACACCGAAACAACTACACTTCGGATATGGTCCTTGTGCTCGAAATGTTCACAGCGTAGTTCAAAGTAACCGAGGTCACCATAGAGATTGGTTGTCGCCATCCGAACACAAGTGGGTACTCCGGAAATTACTTTGAGCCGTTGACTTGTTTCCTTTTTACATTAACGTCGGTATAAGCGCTTGTTCTAGTTTAATGCATCTTTCCTACTGTGTGTGTATTATTGTAACACCATCCCAAAATCCTGTCCATATCGACATAGCCATGGGATTAATCCCCACTATTAGTATTACTGCAATAAAAGGGGAGAATAAATTAACATCTCTAACGACAAATGGAGTACATCAGTTGTATCGGTTCAAGGCTTTTTATAATAGGCTCTACCTTTTCATCCAGAGCATTTATACCGACCATTACATGTATATATCTAAACTGGTAGATTTGTGAAACGAGGAACTACCAGTTGGATCTTCTTAATTTAAGTTCACATTGTGCCAATCGTTCAAGTACAAAAGTCGAACTCGGGGATGCTCCTTGTCCGGAGGTTTGAATATTATACAATTACACACACGTGGTGAATATATCTTACTAAACCTGTAACAAACCTCTGAAAGGTTCTGCGGGCGGAGCTAATACTAAAAACCAAATGGGCGAAATTTTAAACCACCTTGCGTACGGATTGTAACAAACTCTTTTGATGGCTCTTCAAGTTCTATCTGGGAATACAAGTGTGTTGTGTAGAATAGGTGGATCGACAAAATACGCGCCTGAAGCCTTGCCGTTCTTCAGTTTTTCCAATGAGCTTGCCATGTAGCGGTCTCGCAATGCGCTATCAGTGACACCTGTCGACACGTATCTGCGTCTTACCAATACAGACGATTAATGGTGAAACCTTTTTCGGTCAATGCTTACGTTCCTGTGAGTACCGGCTTCGTTACGTCACCAAGTGACAACAGCTCCGCCATTCCGTTGACAGGGAAATCCGTGATGTCACTAACAGGCTGTACAAACCATGATCGATCTACGTTTCAGCAGCAAGAGCGCTTCGCTGAAGGTCATCGTATAAGCTGTCTTGAGGTAGCAATTAATCGAACAATATCTCAATTGGTCATGGTATAGTGGACGACCAAAGCACCACATCGCATAGTGGAGGTAAATCACTAATCCATATAACATTCAAAATGTGGTCGCATTTGACATCACCCGTATAGTTGCCTCCCCAAACTACCAAGGCGACGGTTCAAGAATTCTGAAAGTTACCTTGGCTACTCCCGAGATGATAGCAACGGCAATTCAAGCATAGCATGACAACTGGAAACGTAGGCTTCCAGAGGTACGACTAAGACCATTCGTTCACGCATTACAAACCCCGGTTGCAGGTGAGCCAATCTCTGTTGTTCACACCTCAGACAGACAACAGGAAAAACACGCGTTTCAAAAAGCGTCAGCAGGCCGGCACTATCAGTGCCGGTCACGCACAGCGAACCGAGCTCCCAATTCGTCAACAAATACAATGCTGCCACACCAACGCTCACGGCCTCTATAAGACGCCAGCACTGCGTCTTCAACGTGAAACAGTTAAATTGAGACATCGTAGCAGTGACTGAAACTTGGCTCTCAAACTGCATACTAGATCCGTAGATTGGACTCAGTGGGATATCAGTCATTCGAAGTGATCGTCCATCTCGCGGTGGTTGGTGTTGCATTCATCATCGGGGTTACCTTAAATGTGAGGCCATTATCGAAAGTTCCTTTTTATTCCTGACTCTATATTTTATTGACTGCAACTAGCAGGTCGAGGTAGTGGATCACAGACGAAGACGAGGGCTTTTGCTTATTAGCAGTTGTCTACACGCTAACGAACTCCTTCGCAGACAGTGACGACCCTCTGTTAAACGTAGTCCACTATACAGATTCAAAATATACGCACATTACCTTATAATGTGGGATTTCCACGTACCTTCAACTGTCTTAGTGTCCCATATTGGGCCCTCATTTAAACCAAAACTCTTTGAGTTGATAGACATGGCAGTTTTGTATAACCATATGCATCAATCAACCAGAGGATGCGGTTCAAACAAGCTAGCATTACTGGACCTAATACTGACAATCGAAGAGTTGATGGTTTAGTCAGTTACAAAATACCCTCCTCTAGACACGAGCAACCACACACTCTTAACATTTAGTAGTGTGCTATGCACTTATCCTTGGTAAATAACGCGAAGCCCAACGAAACATTACTAATTATTCCAAGCTTCACATATTAGCGATAACCGTTGACTGAGGCCTACAGACTCACAGTTTGGCGAAAAACGCATGGAATGAATCGAAAGGTAAAATTAACTGGGTTATACGAGCGACCTTAAAAGTTGTATCATCACAAGTATCACGCCGGACCAAGAGTTGGATCCGAAGCAGAACACGGAAGTAGATTCACAGAGGAAATGAGATTTGGAAGCAACTTACACTATGCCCGTGTGCTGCCTCGCGGCAGAATTACAAAACCATCAGAAACTACTGTACGTGACTTACTAGGGAAGATATGTACGAACGGTAGGAGATGACGTTACTCAAGTTTGCGAGTAACAGCAAATGGCTGTGCAGACATGTGTAGGACGAAAGAAAGCTTTAAGCTGTTAAATCACCACTCAAAGCGGCCAGTTGATTAAGGACTACTGCTGCGGAATCCGCGACCGCTCTACTTAAGCGAGTTGGCTTGGTGGCTTTGAACATCATATAACCTTTGCTCTACCAACTCCCAACAAATGCCGTCGGCTTGTTCAGTGTTACATTTGCGCCAGAGGCTGTCGTGAACGAATTACAGTCCCTCCGGGAAAACGGTGCCTCGGAACTCAAAAATATTTATCCAAAAGTACTCTAAACTCTTACCTCCAGCGTAACAGTAACACTTGCAGCATTTTCCAGGGTCTACTTGATTATGATGCACTTCCATATGAGTGGAAATGTCGAATCCCCACTCTGATATACAAAGATGGTAAGAGGTCGGATCCTGCCAACTACCGACCTATTGCTCTCCTAGCTGTTTTATCAAAAATTGTGAGAGCGGTAATCGCATACGAACTGGCGTGAGATTGTAAAACTGCAAATAATTATAAATGTCTAACATGGTTTCAGACGCAGACGAACTTGCTTCATCAACCTGCTCTTTGCTCGGGATTTACGGACCAGAGCAACTGAGTAAGGAGTCCCCAGAAATGTTATCTGCTTAGATTTTTCCATGGCATTAGACAAGGTTAATCACTTCGCTCTCCTCCAAAAGCTTGCTGCCTGCGGTATCAACGTTTCCCCGCCCATCTGGTTGGAAGGTTACCTACAAGGCAGAACCATCAAAAAAAGAATAGCCGACACTTACTCCGAAAGCTTGTGCGTTTCCAGTGGTATATCGCAAGAATCCGTCTTTGGACCACTAGTGTTTTTACTTTACATATATGACCTCCCAGAAATCATTTTATCACCGATGTAGGTACTTGAGGATCATGCTAAAATATGGATAACACTTCGATCAGCATCCGACCGTGCCTATCTCCAGAAAGATTTGGACCGGATTAACGAATAAGCAGAAAGGAACTAGCACACATTGAAGCCTTCAAAAGGCCACCCGTTGGCGTTGTGTAGCAGCTACAACAACACGTATCTTCTGGGACAATATGTTTTGCAGCAGTTGTGTAGTGAACGACGCTTAAGTATCATCGTGGAAGAAAGTCTTGGCAAGTCGCTCCAAAGCAGCGAATGTGGCGAACCTGAACTTGAGGCTTTTGAGGCGAACTCTCGGCAACTTTGAGCTACGGCTAGTTTCATGATTAAGCAACATATGTCTTCTTCCCCATTTTGCATACGCGGTCCAGGCCTGGCGCGCATGAATAAAGCTAGATATTCGTCTCTTGTAGGAACCCCAAAGAAGAGCTACCAAGGCAACACATGGTCTATCCGGTTGCAGTTATGAATTGCGCCTTCTTTTGCTTTGTGTCTTCTCCTCAGAATACCGACGGTTTCGCAGGGATCTCGTTCTCACATACCGGATACCGACGGAAGGCATTCACCCATGTGAATCACAGCTGACCCTAGCATCTTACAAAAGTTTCCAGGCCATCACCTGAAACTAGTAACTCAACACACCTGTTTAGACTGAAGTAGTTTACTCGCTTAGAATCTGTTCCAACTGGAATTCACTACCAGCACATGTGTTGAAGGCACCAGACCTCGCGACATTCGAGAGACTACTCTACTTTTATCTTAGTGCTAAAGCATACACAACAACCTGATAAATTGCGGTGTTTTCACTAATGATGATTTACGTTCCACGTTGGAACATTTCTGTTTTTAATTTTCTTGCTAATTTTTCATTTTGCGGGTCATGCGTAACAATCGCGACTTGGCTAACCCAGTCTGACGGTTCATCGAGCTTAGCGATTACTCACAATTGCGTCAAGTTACCTAAGTCGGTGGCAAACTTATCACGTAATTCAAACGGAACCAATCTATCCGGCAGCGCAATCGTTTGTATTGACGGTTCTAGTGACAGATGACCGGAAACTTCAAAACTCCCCAAACCTGAGTTAAACTACGACGGATACTGTTCACTAACATCTCTTTCCGTTTTAGGTAGATACACAGAATGGTCATGGTTAAAATGAATAAAGCCAAGACATTGGATGGAATCAGTGCCGAGAATCGGCGTAAGCTCTTCCTCCACAACCACGACATCCAACTGGGGTGAATAGCCATTTTTGAGATTATCACTTTGAAAGTGGTCAAACCTTTCGGCTGGAGCTTAGAACCGTTCCACATGCGCAGCACACCCTGGTCCGGTTGCACACGAATTCCTGGTCACTGCTTCGCTGGAATTATGTTTACGTGGCACCAGAGTCCAACTGGAAACATAGCGTCGTCTCACCAACCAATACACTTGCTTTAGACGCAATTTTTTGATCCTGTCCGCGACTCGTTGCTGATTGACATTTCAGTGTTGGAGGACTTTGTGTCACGATTGAGTGTATTCACCTTCGATGACGGACAACATCGAACGACATGATTCGGTCTGTCGCATGAGTCGCGATTTCGGCCCCACGCCAGACATTGATCGTGATCATTCGGGTGTCACGCGGCGCACAATCTACAAGATTCGTGTGTCTTGATAATGTGCCTAGCGGTTTTGTCAGGTGAACTGTATGCGGCACTTAGCTCTGCTTCAGTCGGCAACCGCATTTGTTAGATGTGGTGTGCAGCTGATGATTCACTGTGGCATATATCAATACATCTCTGAGCGATAACTGCAGTTGCCGTAACAGCTGCTTGGTGGTGTTTCCATCATCGATCCCCAGCACCATTCTGCTTCGGATGAAAATGTCAGCCATACAATGGCACAAATTACAGGAACGAGCCAGAATCTTCAGCTCCGTAACATACTTATCGGCAGTTTCGTTTGCGCGCCTTTTTCGTGTAAATAACATCTACCGCTGATAAGTCCCGTTAGTCTGGCTTTCGCAGAAACCCCCGAATTTTCGAACGACAGTTTCCGCATCAGCTGCGTTTTCGTCCTTTTCCTTGTTCATCGTTTCAAAGACGCGGCGTGCTTCATCACTGATCACAAGTCTAAACATCGCCAATTGGTACGACGTCGGTTGTTCATTCAGCCGCATCACTACACATATTTCTACGCACTTGCTTTTCCAGGCTTCAAGTATTGGCCAAATCCTGTTCTCCCAGGCTTAGTGGAACAGGCGGTCGCACAGCTGATTGTGCTCCAATCAGCAACTGAGCACCATTGGGTGGACTTGTCTTTATTTTCTCTGACATCCTGTCGTATAACTCTGTCCTTCATGGGCAAACGGTTTATTGGTCAAAGCGAACTCAACAATGATGATAGCCTGATAAGCTTGCATCAATCTCGATTTAAATAACCAAGTCATTTCCGTAACTAACGACGCTGCTGCACTCACGGGGTTCTTCTTTGGACTTATTTAAACAAACCCGAGACGAAATGTGCATAGATGTCCAAGTAACTGCACATTTCAATTGCGGCACGCTATCCGCTTAGTTGCGCAATGCTATCACAAGTTGTCTCACCAGATGCGTGAGCTGCTCCCACCCGCGTCATGGTTGTAAAAGAAGCTTGGTAGGTGTCCGGAAAAATGTCGCCTTGCTCACACGTACTACCTCGCGTAGATAGTGTTGGACAGTCAATGCAGTCCCATTACATCGGAACCTTCAAAATATTCCAGCGAACGAATAAGACATTTACGCTCGACTGCGGTTGCCGACGCGAACTCGTCACCATCGACCGTCTAAAACCAGTCTTTATGGTGGAAATACCCATCCTCCACCGTATAGGAATGTTTCTTGCGATGTCACAACCAGCCTCACAGATTTTCAACATCTTAGTGCCGTCGAACCAGACCACGATCCCGGTCTGCAAGTAGCAACCGTCCCGAACCAAGTCTGTCACCGCCCACAGCCAACCGCCGTGGTGGGGAATTTCGTGATCCCGTTCGCTCTTCCGACTATCTACAGTTTAAAAATGTTTGGTTTGTAAGTACTAATATTTGCCCCGTTGTTTGTCGATTACATATTTCAAAACATAAAACAAAGCAGAAGCATCCAAAAACAACAAACATTTAAACATTTAGCACGCAAGCCATCTGTTTGCTATAATGTTCGTGTACTGAGTGAACAATTTGGCTTCCGCACATGCCCAAACAACCGCCTCGATCGACTGGCTCTTACGAGCAACGTTTTCGAGTACCGCCACAGACAAAAAATACATGGAAACGAACGCAGGTTTCTTGGTGGGAGGAAGATCGTAAAGTCTCGGGTTGGCGTGCCGCGGGGGGAGAGGCGACCATCGAGCTCACCGTCTAGCAGCAGCGAAGATCCTGCTAGTCATTTTCTGGGCAAGCCAGTTTTCTTGAAGTCCGGCAAGCCCGCATTATCGGCGCATTGAAACGCACCTTACCCTACAATCAGTAAATAATAAATAAAAATGGCACAGCGTACACCGATTTTCAGCGAACCACTATTTGAAACGGACGATCATTTAATATGACTGCACAATTTTGCCGAACGAACCTTGATTAGCCCATCATTTTCAAAGTCGCAAGAGTATATTCTTCCGCCTTCTGGGACGGAGATCCACAGCACCCTAAAAACAAACCACTGTCTATTATTTGCAATTTTATTGTGGGCCAAATGTAAACTTTTCTTTCTTGTTTTAATCTTCCTTACATTAAGGCTATTTTGGTTTACACCCGGCCCGACACTTAGCTGCTATGTAAGCTACCGTGCGAACGTTCGCTCATGTCTCGCTTCATGCGTCCACCTCTTTCTATAGCCCCTCCGACTTCATTTGCATTCCGGTATGCGTGCTTGAGTATGCCCACTGTCTCTGACAATTATTTACCAGTCCTACAAGCGGAAAGTGTGATCGGGGTTTATCATGATCTTGTGTACGAGTATCAAGTCATCCAGTGGATGGCAGTAACTTCTGCCGAACATTGATGGGAACTTTAGTCGCAAATGGCTTGTTCGGTTGAACAGGCCACTCAGTATTTTTTATTATACTTCGCTGCGAGTTCTCCAGTGCAGGCATTTCGCGTTGTAGCCAGGGTTTACAAGTCCGAATCACATACTGTACACGAGGCCTGGCATTTGCTTTCAGCTTTTGAGGTAAGATATGGGGGTCGAGCCGCCCATCGATTTGCAAAGGAGGCCTAAATCTTGGTTCGCTGATGTTTAATCATGAAACTATTGCTCCGACCAACGGGGTAAACTTATCACACTACCCCTAGATCAGGATTTCGAGATGCGGTCATTAATGTGATGGTAGCCAAGCCCACAAGCGTTAGTGAGCTTGTAGTGCACGTATACAGTTTTGCATGTGCCCATGTTGAGCGGAACTAGATTGGCCTTTGCTCATCCCAAATGACATTCTACATCTAGTGGAAACATATCGTGACCTTCCTGACCACCGAGCACTCGAACTATTTTAATCGCATCGGCAAAAGGGGAAAAACGTAACACAATGACGCGCGCAAGGTTGTTGATAAAGACCAAAAATGAGCGTGGTCCCAACACTGATCCTTGTAGAACACCGCAGTTCACATCAATAGGATCAGCAAAAGAGTCCGGAACACAAACGAGTTATTAATGGAAGACGAAAATTTTTGATCTATCCAAGGGTGGGGTCATCAATTCTATGTTGACAGCTTTTGGAGAAGGATACCGCTATCTAATAGGTCAAAGACTTTGGAAAAGTCGAGATATTCAGCATCAGTGCAGGTCACACTCTCCGCTGTTTCAGTCCACGTGCCAAGCGAGATTATTTGTTTAATAATACATGACCGATGCTGACAGAATCCCTGTTGCTTCAGCGCCATGAGTTTCAATGCTTCTAAATAGCCCTAAAGTAACTTATCCATGACCGAATATATCACCTTTGAGAGCACGGCGGATATCAATGCACGATATTTGGCGGGTCCCGAAAGACCACCACTCCTGAAAATGGTGGTATTCTCATCCGGCTTTCACACGTTAGGAACCTACTGTTTTTCCAGAAATCATTGTGGTATAGAGTTAATTATGCTGCTGTCATCCTAGCTGTCACATCCAAGGTTTTCGCGAGAGTGGTGCCAACTCTACGGGAATTATTGGTGCGCAACTTTAGCCGCCTTCTTAAAAGAGTAGAATAAAGGAAGGCACATGTGAAAATACATTCTTTTTGGGGGATGGGACAGGTTTCTGGCACATGCTGGAGACGCGTCGGATTGTCAGAACATATTGGAGCCCAAAAGTTTTGGCTCCATTCTCGGTGGTTTAATCGAGTCCGTTTGTTAACATGGCTAAGGAAAACCACGCTACGATTTTCGGAGGCCGTTCGTACGTTTATACCGATTCATGTTGTTAGCACAAAAGCTTTTAGTTTGACGTTATTAGTGTGCTGATTTGTCTTCACTGACAACTGTGGTAAATTGGTTAAAATGTTCAATATAATTGTTCTATTTGTCTGGAATAGGTTTTGCTGTGTACGATAGCAAAGCTGCGACTCTTGCCGTCACGCATACTCGGGTTCTGTTCTGAATGAATGATGGAGCTACCGTAGATAAGGCAGGCCTGTTTTTTGATGCGCTGTTATCAGATCAATGAACTTCCCATCAAAATCCAATCAAACACTAACAACACATCAATAATCCAAGAATTTCGAGCTCGCTTCTTCAAAGAGTTATGCAAGAATAAGTTAATGTTATCGCCCCAGACTTATATAAATACATACGACCAAACTCCAGTACGCACGGGTTAAATGGTAACATTCGTGTCCCATTACTGACAAGGCGCCACTGTATTACTATGGTCATGCCTTTTTAGGCGGGTCCCGCTGTTCGGGAATAAAACGTTTATTTATTACTGATATGTAGTGAGGATTTTGGTATAAGTCAGCTAATTCATCATTGCCACTCTCAATCAACAGAATTAGGCTTGTCTGGAAAATCATCAGACGCCGGTGTTTCGACCTTCTGCGTTTTGTCAATGGTGCGCCTCCCAGCGGAACCCTGTCTAGTTCCGCCCACATGACTTCTTGCTGCCAGCAACTCGTGCCACTTCGTCATGGGTGACAGCCGCGGATCTGCGTGCTTGGTAGTTGACTATAATATAGAAGGGCAGTGGAAGATGAGCCGGGCTATATCATGGTAAACTGTCAAGCACGCAGCTGCGCGGCCGTCACCCATGGCAAAGTGGCACTAGCTGCTGGCAACTAGAAGTCTTGGGGGCGGAACCCGGCAGGGGTTCGCTAAGAGGCACACCACTGAGGAGACATAGAATGTCGAAACACTGGTGTCTTGTGTGTTTAAAAACTAGCCTAATTCTGCTGCTTGAGGGTGGCATTGATGAAGTAGGTGGCTTATTTTTTATTTAATACATATGGTCTGCTTCCACACGCACAACACGCATAGTCGTAGTGTTGTTGTGTGATCACGCAGCACGGTAGTGCTCTCCATGCTTGGGTTCGCCATTGTAAGCTCTTCGTTAGTAAGCACTAAATCAAGAATGCAGGGTTTATTTCCCGTTATGAATCTGATGGAGGCACTGTCATGGCTAACGAACTGAATGCTTGTAATATTATTTTGCATGTCAGCATTGAATTGTGGTATTACAAACGTACCTCATCGCTCTTACTTGGGTGGGCGTTTTTTATAAGGGATATACCATGCTTCGCTGCTCCCTTGACGATAATTTCTGAGTGTAACCAAGCTTCATTTATGAACATGTAGTCCCCGTTTATAGAGCTTGAAATAGCCGCACTTCAGCAAGTTTGTTAAGGATACCTTGTGAGATTATGCACATACGGGTAAGCTTAACTGATCTCAGTAGTAAGTCTGGGTTGTTTCTTGCTTGTGGGTTGTGCGGACGGGCATATTATCCGCCAATTTTCGATACTTTGAGGGGTACTGAGGAACGCGTTTGTATCAGATACAAGGATACGGCCATTATATTATTTCTAACTATTTTTATGTTACTTATAGAGTGGGTTCACTAGTTCATTTGTGAGACAAATAATATTATACGTACCGTTGTCGGCAGGTGGTTTGATTAAACTGCTGCTTCTGTGTGTTTGCTTAGGGGCGCTGCTTTAATCATGAGTTCGGAGAGTAGGCTGCTGCGATCCGCATACCAACACTCCAGTACTTTCACTGACATGTGTTTGCATTGAGACAGCACCTTCGCAATCTAGGGGCCATATCCTTTGTAACTTGACGATTTGCGCAGCCTCGAGATCGATTGTGATATGGCGTTCTCCAAGGAAAGGGTCTGCGAAGGTAACACCACTGCTACCGGTCTTGGGGGGTCGTTCCATGCTTATCATCGCCCATAGCCTCGAATACACGGTGTACAAATTTGCTCCTGGCTACGGACTCATTCTGGAATTCTGTCCCCTGGTGCCTTGTCTGTTTACACTCGCTCCTTGTAATATTCGGAAAGATGCAGATGGAAAACGACCCATTCTGGAGGCGAGTCGTCGATAACAGAATTGCTTCTGCTTCATCGGAGGAAGTTAATACTGGTCGAAGAAGTCTGCTTTACCTTATTACTGTGAGTTTGGGTGACAGGTGACACGTCGTAACATGTTCGGATTAACTACAACATCCACTGTGTCAAATGTGGAGTTCCACTGGTACATGTCGTGGAGTGATTCGCCGTTTAAGGTATTTGACGTAAATCCTGAAATGCCGGTGTAGATTACTGATGGTACATTAGTCAGCTCTTAATGACTAATTGTGCTGTCTGGGTAGCGGTCGATGACCCTACAGTCTACATGAAAGCGATGGAGACTGTGCAAGTGTAGATTCGATTTCTGCATCCATTATCGGTCTAGTTGTATTGACCATAATGCTAATTTTTCTCTTGTGTTTGGCAGCAATTACGTTATAGCCAGCGATAAAGTCGACGCCATGCTTAAAACTTGTAACAGTTTGATGTGGACGGGGCTCTGGTAATACTTATTCCAATAGGACAGGAGGTGGTTGCTTTATTTTTTTCTGGGCCTATGGTGGCATTGTAGTCAAAAGTCACGGGCCTAGCATTGTTAACGGTCCGCTCGACATTTTCCCTCAGTTTTCAGGTGGCACGGATTGGGAAGGTCTTCTCTGTATCACGCTTGATTCTAAGGATACGGTTTTGGCTTCCCTCCTTTGTTCATTCATTGATACCAATACAATCTTTACCTGAAGAATAACCATACATACTTCCCAGAACCACAGAGAATGTGGACAAACATTGTGTAGCTCTATCTGGTTTACCGTGAGCTAAACACATTCAGGTATATTACTTATGAGCCTTTTAGTTAAAATCTTAATCTATTCGTCCCAGCAGCTCGCATGCTACATAACTCATGCAAAATCCGGAAAAGCACCAGACGCGTTTCAACCCCTTTGGGGCGCGGCATTGGTGCGCATTCACTTGATCCCCTACTGGGGATCGACCCCTTGACCGCTAGAGACTGATGCCAACTAGCCAGCAGCCTAGGCCACTGAGCCATGGGGGTTGGCGGCAAAACTGTATACTGCAATTTAACTTGGATATAGCACGATCTATCTACCACTGTCTAGCAGGCTACTATCTTTGCAGATGACAGTGGCTAGCCTCCCAGGTCATGACTTCCTCTCACTAAATGCATCAGCCTCTAGCGGTCATGGGTTCGATCACCAGTAGGGACAGAGGAAATACGCATCACTGACGAGCCCCAATGTGATGAAACGCGCGTCTGGTGCTGCTACGGATTGTGGTTGATCTATGCAGCAGTTGAGCTGGTGGGACGCATACATCAACATTTAGAAAGACTAAATCAATTATTGGATTCCTCCGCGTTTCTCAAATACAGCTGGCATTCATGTGGTAAATTGAAGATAGTCCCCTTTTTAGTAACACTGCAGTCTAGATACACAGATTGCAGCTGTTTTCTTTGCGAGTGGAATAGCCAAGCAAGGGATTTGCAGTACCTGAGGGGCGATGGTCTTGCGGAGAGAACGATATCCATCACCGAGATTTGGTAGAGCCTCAAAAAATGTTGCCAGCACCTATACACAGCAGACTAATTTTAAAAAGGACCATCGTGAAAACTATGGACCAGACTTCACCAGTTTTTATACCTGCATAAATTCCTTCGATTCAGTGGAGCAAAGATTGGGGGGTAATTTGTAAGTCCTCATTTTCGACAGTTTTTCAAAACCGACCACTTCATCAATCCGTTGCGTGGTGATTTAAAGCAAGCTTGGAATGCTTTGCGTCTAGTGTCTATTAACTTTCTGAGGAATGTTAGGAAACCAACCAAACAGAAAACATGCTGAACCAGTAACAGAATCTTAGCAGCAATGTTGGTAACTATTCCCTTTCTTCATTCACGTCTACATATTTGCTTTGACGACTACGGTGTGGTTAGTGTCGAAAGTCGTATACGCTTCAATTGAGATGTCTCAACGATGGAACAATGCTATCAGGTAAAATGGCCTACAATCAGGATGGACAACTATTGTTAAACATTCTCCAGAAATAATCCTAGAATCAACAGGCAAATCTGCTCTGTTTGCTTAGGCATTACCCATATTATCTGAAAAATATTGCATGTATTTGGTGACTAAGAGAATTTGCGGATTAAATTATGCTAGGACCAATATCGCATTTTGATTGCCATATTTGGGCTCAACACATCAACATTGATAAAGAATTGCGTTTTGTAAACGATTATTTTCCAGTTTATGTGAAATTCCATTAAACTGCATAATTCAATGGCTAGTTTATCCAAAGCTACAAGCTTCTAGGTGAAGTAACCTGAGTTCTACTGGAGCACTGGACTCGTACTTAAGGTAAACGACTACGAGATCATTTTGTGTCTGTTTCAGCCTCACATCTCCAATCAGGCCATCATGTCCCGAGAAAGGTACAAATATCATGATGGTTGTATTCTTAATAGTATTGGGGTATGACTAAACTGATGGCGATGGCCAAAATAGGCTATAGGTCTCAAGGAAAACCATATATTTGCTACTCATCTGAGCAGCGTCATTAGTCTTTATTGGTAATATCGAACAGGTCCCTCACATCTTAGGACTGATATCATTTAGAGAACGTTGAACAATTCGTTACCTGGCAGATAAACAAAATGTTTTGGAGGTTATAAAACAGACTAAATAAGTAATCGCACTCATGGTCTCGATAAATTTCTTTGTGTCTAAGAAATGGCATTTCCCTAATGCCTGCTCTTTCAGGTGCATGAACTTCAGTTTTTGAAATTGACAGTTCTTATTTGGGAGTTTACTTCAAATAGAATTACGCAGGATTTAATAACCTAGACGACTGCCCCTTTGGCAACCTGTAGTAACGTGCTTCCTTCATTGCGAATTCTCAGAAACGCATACTACGACGATCAGCTTGCATGTCAAGGGCAACATAAATAAGTAAAAGTTGAGCGTTTCCTGATCTCTTAATCATTAACCAATATCATTATTGATTATATTCTGTGGAACCGCACGCTACTAAGAGGCGTTATTAACTTTGTCTTCCACTGGAAGTCCAGAGATATATTTGGTTTTCATTCCTTCGGTGTGGCTCCAATAAAAATAAGATTGACACCTAGCTGGGTTTCAGTTTAAATTAAGAATATGAACGACTAATTATTCGTGTTAAGATGCACTGCTTTACAAGCTCACGTTTGTTGGGCAGGTGCGGCATAGAAAAAGGTTAATGAAAAATGCATTTAGTTATTTTACTACTAAAAGCATGCATTTACCGTTTTAATGCAGCAGCCCGGTATTCTGCCTACTTTCACAGCCTCAAAAGGCGACCCATAAAAGCTTCCATGTATTTCCCGGGTGTGGAACGCAAAGATAGTGCTAAGTAACAAAATGCAAGCGGCTGACTGCGTCATCCAAACGATTTTTAACTATGGCTTATGTGGGTGCAGAAGCAACCTATTAGGAAAGAACTTACCACTGATGCCACAGGTGAGTGAAAATTCTACTGCTGTGGCATTCCAGGCAGCTGCGTTTTTGTTAGTTTTAAGGATTGATCTCGCAAGTTTGTGTTACTGTTGAGTTTGCATTAAAAACCGGCACACATGATTTGAATTGTGCAAAACCAAGTATTCCACGTAACCTGCGAGACCGTCCACCGAATGCCCCCAGACAAGTTCAGATACAAGTGGGAGTGGAACGATGGGATTATCCCGTGAGTTTACTGTCTTCAGCGGGTCGTTTAACTAGCAGTTACTGATACTGATACTGATTAGAAGCAGCGAGGAGAGCATACTCTGTGTAGCTGCATCAATTGTCGCTCTTGGACATTAACCTGTTAATTATCGTTCCGCTCTCTATATTTTGCCTCTGCAAAGTGCTTGTCTAGAAGCTTCTTAAATTCGGCCACTGAATTCGCCTCTATTACCGGCTGCGGCAGATTGTTCCAGGTATTCACCACTCTACGTTCGAAATACAGACGGACATAAAACAAAGACCACATCACATCATGTCTAACCGATTATCGCCCACGTATCCTGCACTAGCAGACCATGTCCGGCCGGTTACTTGAATTAAGTAAGAGGAGACAGTAACATCGGAAGGCAAGAACAATAAGAGAAAAAACAAATATAATGCTACGATATGTGGATAACTAAAAATCTGGAGGCTACAGAGGAGTCAGGAAAAAGAAATGATTTGGTATTGCTGTCCATATGCATCGAGTTGGCACACAAAACAATTAACCGTAGGTTCCCTAACCACTTGAGCTGGAAGCGCATTCCGGCGCTCTATAACTCGGCGCGACAGTTGAGTTTCCGCCTTAATCCGATCACATCGCAGTTATTAGGTAACTTGGCGGGACTAAATAACCCTGACAATTTCATGCCGATCTTACTCGTCAAAATACGGTAGGTGAGAACCAAGTCTACTGTAATCCTGCGGTAGTACATTGAGTACATCCGCAAACTAAGCAAAGGTTCAGGACAAGTCTGTCCCCGTAGACACGGCACTACCTAGTACCCACTCGTAAAGCCTACTCCAAGTCCATTTTGTCTGGGATAAGACATGGTGGACAAGCCTGGATAAAGTATTCTAAGTGGGGTTGTACGAATGCCGAGAATAACTTCACAACATCTCAGCCATTAGGGCTCCGAAGAAGCGGCGGATAAACCACATCATATGGAACCCGTACAAGCAGCCTTCTTCCAACTGTTGCCAGAGGGAACGGCGGATGAGTAGACGACACCTAAGTCAACCTGCTGAGTAACAACAGGGATTTAACCACCGCCAATAACATCGTGTGAGTGAACTAAAAGACCGTAATCGGAGAACAAAATCTTGACCCTACTCATGGGCTTCAACCATATGGCAGACAATTCCGAGAGCGTATCCAAGACAATCTGAATTGCCTTAGAACCCCCATAGATATCCACGACACTTCAAAGCTTAAGATCGTCAGCAATATTAATGGTGACCTAGCTCTACCCGTTAGTCGTTTACATAGCTCGCGAATAACAATGGCCCCAATACAGAGAACTAGACGACGCCACTAAGAACGACTTGCCTAAGCGAAATACTATGCTGCACCCGTACGCACTGTTCCGTCCTTTCCAGGAAACCAAAGACCCAGTTAAGTGCACGACCAGACATCCCGTAAGACCTCAATTTTATTGAGAGTCTAAGATGAGGAACAGTGTTAAAAGCTGTCGTAAAGTCTACGAATAGCAAGTCTACCGCTTCAGCCCAGCTTTCAATAACCACAAGTAGATTAGTCTGACACGAAAATCGCTTGCGTAATCCGTGTTGCGTGGCACTGAGTAGGTTAAATTTGTTCAGATGTTTCCTCCAGAATCCATTCTCAACCTGCTAAACAAGTTGACTAGTACGCTTGTCAAATAAACAGGCCGGTAGTTCGCGGTCACCAATTTGAAAATCGCACAGATGATTTTCTCGCTCCATTCCTAAGATACCACCGTCAAACGATTTTCAAGAGAAGCATGTGAGAGGACAACACAGTTCAGCGACAAGTTCATGCAACAGCCTCGGATGAACCGAATCAGGGCCGAAAGCTTTAGTGGGGTTTGTGTCTTGCCATAGTTCGATGACGTGATTCAGCTAAGCAAGAATCATCTGGAAGTGTTGAAACTAACACAATCTGTGGTAAAGAGGTCACCCCAACAAAGACACCAGTATACGGTTCGTTAAGTACACAAGTCTTATCAGTGTATGCGAGGGTCCCGTCTGTTCGCAGTAAGGCTGGTATTGACAAGTTTGCACCGCTGCACTTCTTTACGTAAGCGAAGAACATCATGGGATTGGAGGCCGCCTAGGCAATTAAACCTTTCTCGTTTTAGACATGAGCAGTTCTGAGATATCGCTATATTTATTTGTAAACATTTGATAACTGTCGTAAGTACTGACTGATAGGTAAATTCGAAGGCATCTGGACCGTTTCTTGAGTAGGTATTTGCTAGTGGTACCCATCCATATAGGATGTATCCGTAGACATGTTTTCTTCATGTATGGAACGTAGGGAAAAGAATACTCTGTAAGATATGCTTGAATTTATCCAGAGTCTGCCATCGTGATCCCAAATTTCAGAACTGAAGTCTTAGCTCGCATTGCATTATGTTCGCCCGCCAAATATTCAGAAGAAATTCAACAGCAGTCTGTTAGTGCCTTGAAAGTGCACGCCGGAATGGCATGCATACGTAAGGTGGCCAAATTTTTCGCGAGCCAAAGCGGGATGCATAACCTACTTCCGGTGTTTCAGCAATTGCAAAAATTGTAAAGCTATATACCTACATGTATTATTCCGTTGCGATAACAAAGAATACTTAAGTATTAGTCAGTACAATGGCTGCGCTACTGAGTTTTATATGCTGCTTGACATTATATTATCTGGAACCACAGTTTTAGATCAATACTTCGCAGATGAATGTATCTTCCGTATTAGAACTTGTCGTTGCCTCAGCATGTAGTGAAGTCGTTCGCAGTGGTACGCTGTGTGGTTGTTCTCAAAACGGCATTTCACTATGAGTATGGTTTTCAGTGTTTAAACGTTAAGATGCGTTTTCCTCCTTGTCCACACGGTAATCATTGTTCGAAAGATTTACAGTAGTTGCAGTGGTCCCAGGGAAAATACATTCAATCAGTTTTGTATTTGTTCACATGGGACCAAGTTGGCCTGGGAATAGGAAAACATTGACTTTATTTTTGTTTAATATCCATTCGGGATATAATATTCGAGATCGGAATGACCGAGGTTTACCTCAAAGTGAGCCGAGGTCTCAATAGAGGTTGCGGGTCCCAACCCAGCCACACAGCGTGCTCGCTAAATTCAGCTTCGAATTGAATTTATGTGTTTACAGTTTCAGTGGGAAATTGTTTTGGGCTGATGCAAGCCTACACACGTTATTAATATAGTCAAACAGATTGTTGTCCTTGATGTACAAGTGTTGTAGTCTAAATCCCAAAAGACTGACGCTCGCTGCAACTTTTTCCCAGGACGGTGGTTGTTTCAATGCTACCCAAATGAACCACTCAACTCTTGAAATTAGTTCATTCTTTCCTGTATATAATCAAAGCAATTGTCATAGAAGCTGGTGATAATGTTTAGCACATCTGTGTTCAGATAACACCCTCTTGTTCGAGTTGGCCAAATCTTATCTATACCTCGCTTGGAACAAAGCTGTTTCTGCTCCTGTCTATGCACTCCTGCTGTAGTTGGTACGTCGCAAACGACAATTCCAGTGTTGAAATATTTCGTTCATTACTAGAACTGTAGCATGCAAAATGGCAGATATTGTGTACAAATAAAAGCCAAAGCTGGGCGCAAGTATTTTCATAGAAATATTGTAACACGGTAGGATACCTCTGTCGAGACAAGAAAAATAGAATTCCAAAACTGAAAACAGTTTCTGGATTCTCTTCACTGCTGTCATTAGTGAAAGCCAGTTGGTTTTCCAGTATCCCAGAGCGCGTTAGTAGTGTGCAATTGTAGAATCACAGCATTCCTTTAGTTGTTCAACACAAGCAGCGTAAATGTAAAACATGAACAAAAACAATAGTACATCAGCTACTTAAACTGATGCTTCGCTATCATAATACCATGAGGAGCTAAAAGAATGAAGAAGAATAAACGGGAGAGAAGAAGAGCTCACCTGAAAATCTTAATGACTTAAGCAAACATTCAGGGTCAAGGCGCCTACACCTCGTGTAGACAACATACCGTCGCAAACATCTGGCTATCGTGCAAAGATAAGGTGGCATCAGTGATACAGCTTCTTGGCGGCTTTCAGTGCCACGCGTCATAATCAGCCATTACCCCGCAAGTAACTCAGCATCAAGCATACTTTAAACAGGCAATCCGTCTAGGAGACGGCAGTAGAAGCACCACTGGTGTCCGTTGCGAGCCATGTCCTGTAAAGTCTCGAGCAAACCACAAGGTGAGTCAAGTGGACTCCAGCCCGGAAGATGAGGTGGAGCAACAGCAAACAGTTTGGTCGTCAGTGACTTCATTTCCCGCTGCCAAGTTAACTTATGTCCACCTCGAGCCCTGCGCCACCCTGCACCTGGCAGACAACATAAGGCCGTCCTAGGTAAGCGGTGACCAGGCGTACATTGCGCTTGCCCAAGCCAACGCAACTTTTTCTGTGCTATCTGCTGCTCTAGGGAGCTAGCAGGATTATCACTACCTAGTACTCGTCTACGCACATCATCGTTGCGGACACTCTGTTGCCAACCGACACCAGCAATCCTATCAGGCAACGAAGATCAAAGACTTGCAGGCGCCTCAGATCTTCACGCCGAAGTGATCAAGTTTTACTCCCGTAGAGCAGGAGGGCCCCGACTCTGGCTTAGTATACGCAGAGTTTCAGACGGAGGGAAACTCCCTTCTAATGCCAAACAAGCCGCAGGTTCAAGAAGGTACTTCTAGACATTGCATTGCGTGAAATGACTTCAGTTTCTATGCGCAACTCGTTGCGGATACAGCTGCCAATATAAGTGAATCGGTCAACCATGTCGAGTTCCTCGTTAGCAAGGGTCAAGAACTCATAAAGTGGCTAGTGGTCATGCAGCAACACTTTGCACTTTGTTAGTGCGAAATACATAGCAAGTAATGGGACCACTCAAGACAGTCTCTTCGGGGTTGTTTGTGGAGCCGTAACATCGCCGAAAAGTAAGACGATATCGTCCGCATAATTGATCAACTAATCTTTCAGCAGACACGACCTCAACGTTTTCCTCGTAAGATTCCGCAAGGAAACACTCCATGCTAATGTCCACGACGAAATTGGAAAATACGGGGAAATCGGACAGCCCTGACGAACTCGACTTGCGGTAGAAAAGCTATCCGACAGATCATCGTAGACCCTGACGCGGCCTGTAGTGTTCAAGTATGGAGCACGTAGGATGTTCACATATTTCGTGGGAACGCCTTGCCGTGCAACTATTTTGAACAGAATCGCTCGATCGACTGAATCGAACGCTCTCTTGAAATCGTGGAACGATGCTATTCTCGGTCTGCGGTATGCGTGACGCTGCCGCAGTGAATATATGGTCTATACAACCATTTCCTGTGCGGATTCCTGCCTACTCTTCCCTAATCCGAGCTATCCGTTCCGCAGTGAGGCGACGAGTGAGAATAGAGGCCAGAACTTTTGTCACAACTGGTGGTAGACCAATACACCTGTGGGTAGAACAGCCTTTGCGACTGCCCTTCTTTTATATTTCCACTATAATCGATTCGTTCCAATTAGTCGTGACATTTTCATACTTTCAGATATGTTCGAATAGGGAGGTCAATGCTTTCCAGAGAAGTTCACCTTCATCCTTAACTAGTGCAGGTTGGAGGTGATTCGGGCCAGCGGCAGGAAAACGATTGAGCGCTTTAATCGCGTTTCGGACCACGGTCTCCGATGGAGGCTTTAAACTAACCGTCGATAGCTCGTCCTGCATGACTTGACCAGGAAGATTTCCGGGAGCAAGGGGCCAGCTGAACTGGTCCTGAAACTCTTTGACCCAACAAGCCACAAGGTGCCCTTGCTGTTTATCAGTGCACCCGCGCGGTCTCTGATTGTCTCACTGACGCCTGGTTTTCTGGGACCTGTGCAAAGCAGCTGATAGAGCTTGCAGTAATTGCCTTTTGCTCCCGCTTCCTCCATTTTTTAAGTCTGACTTGTCCATCAGGTTTCCTCATCAGCAGATTGGCTCCGATTTGGTTCGCGCTAATAGCCCATCAGGTCATATTGTGATCAGAGCTAGCCGGGAGGTTTCTGTTGGATTCAACAGGTTCAGCGACCTCTCGGATATTCAGTGACTGGTGCGGTGACGGTTGATAACGTCACAAGCAGATGCTCATGCGTCGGGCATGACGGCCGAGATCCTACTCCACTGAAGGCCAGTGTCGTTAAGACAAGACAACGAAGGTTCGGTATGCAATGCGTCTTGATAGGCTTGCCTGACCGAGGGCTGAGACAATTTCTCAGTTGGCAATCATAGGGGACGTTTAGTGAACTTCCCGGTAAAATTCATGGAGAAACGACAGCGAACCAAAGCATGATCAGAGTCGACGCATTATTCCAGTAGGAGCGGCCATCCAGGATGGAACCATGCTATCTGTAACATATGGCTATATGGTCAATTTGAGTCCATCGCTGGCCAGCTACAAGGGGACGCCAAGTGGCACGTCGGTGCCCACTGTGTCTAAAAGCAGTGTTACCAAGAAACAACTGGTGCTCTGCACACAGTTGCAGCAGACGCTCGCTGTTGTTAGTCCGTTCATAGTTGAGCCCATGATTACCACCCAGCTGAACTTTTGAAGAGTTCATGCACCCTATTTGTGCCTTCATATCCCCTGCAAGTTCTATGATATTTGAACTAGAAGCAGTGCGTAGTAGCGCATTCTGCTCGTGATGGAATGTGTCCTAGATAGCAGTAGAACTGCAGTCGGTAGGAGCATAAGCGGAAATCACAAACCAACAGGGTTTTGTACTACTTCGTGAAACAACCTTAGCTGATCTCGTCAAACCGGCTGCACATAAACGACTGTTCTCCGGAATCCAATAAACCAAGGAAGGCTCAGCCTTGGAGCTTAGAATGATACCTGCATAAGCTTGACCTATGAGTGCTGCATCGGCGTCGCCGGATGCATGCAACCATTAACTAGAGAATAAGTCGGATGCAGTTAATACAACAACCCCATTAGGGTCATTGATCCTAGTTTCGGACACACAACACATCAATACCCAGTGTGTCCAAGGTGCGTGTAAGTGCACCCTCTTGATCTGATTGTCTTAGAGTGGGAACGTTGAACGCCGCTATAGAAACGGGACCGTGTGGCCTTATATGGGGCTGTTACTGATGGACGTCCGATGAGGGTTGTGGGGTGGTGGCTGAAGGTGGTTCTACTCCAGTGGCTGTTAATTAAGCTGGTAATTATAGAAGAAAAGTTAGTAATGGGGGTCGGAATGGGAGTAATAGAAACAGGTGGAAAAGAAAGAAGGGAGGCGCCAGCAGTAGCATGTTTTCGCTTATCCACCCTGCTGTATGCAGCAGATAAGGCGACCCTTGATACTCTGCGCGACGGCCGATGCAGGATGAAGTTCATGTTTGAAGAAAATGTCATGGTTGTATGTAGGCTGAGATACTGCCAGGGCGCCCAGACCTAGACAGGAGGACGATTAGGGTCCTCATCCAAAGCCTTTGGCTCAAAAGACTGTCCTCAAGGCAGCGGGGAGGTGGCCATGATTTAGTTTTACGGAAATGGACGCTATCACATTTGCAACCCCCAACCTGGAGGACCAGGCGACTGAGTTTGCCTGACGTCTCTCCATTGAACAACTTGGTAGGAGTAGCTCCCAAGATGCCCGGAGGCATCAACCAGTATAGCTCAATGGGTCAATGAGGTACGCAAACCTTCGCATCACGTTAAGGTCCAGTCTCGTTATGACGGGGTAAGACCATCAGTGGATTTGCAGCCATTGTTCCAAAGAGGAGGGTTCCTAATGTGGCGGTGACACGACATTAGTGTGTGTTCGTCCGTCTCTACATCTGTGGGCCACTTCGATAATCAGTTGCCGCTTCAGAACCCATGGACCTGCCGTTATGTTAAGGTCGTAAGATGCATGCCCATCCTGCGTTTCAACCTGATATTTGCACTTCATTTCCAAGTGATAAGCTTGAAATACCAAGTGACCCTACGGCCCTGATATGATCTGCCAACGAGCATTGCATACGCATAGTAAGCATAGTTTGGAGCAACTTTCCTCCTTCAACAATGCCTCCGGAATTACCTACTTTCCAACGACCAAATGTTTCTGAGTAGTTGCCAAGTCGATAACAACCTTTGTCACGGCGTCCACACAAGCCTGCTTTTAATACTAGCTGTAACAGTGGTCCATAGCAGGGTTATTGGGCGCGGTTGCCTTTGTAAATGATTGCAAACACATTGTAGGAACGTCCGTGGGTGAGAAAACAGTGTATGTCTCTTCCAAGTACTCACCTGAATTACCGGAGTCAAATGCGTGTGTCGCCACTAATTATCAGCCTTGCGTTTTTCTAGCAGGACGATGTGGCATGTATAAATACCGTAGTCATTATAACCCCTTTAGGTGTTTCTTCGTTGAGTAATTCCGATTTCATGAGGATAGCATTCCAGTCCATGGAAGTAATAGGGAGGTTCCATCTGCATTGACTGTGCTTCTGATGGTGCCATTCGGAGAGCCACATGTCAAAACGTCTCAACACGTATGGGCGACCATATGGAATTGAAGCCTAATTAGATTACGAATCCATAGGTTCCTATGACCTTTACATAACGCCAAACATGCAGACACTGAAGCGACAACTGATTAACAAATCCGCCCATGGGTGTGTAGGCAAACGAACACTCACTAACGTCGTGTCAACGCCACAATTGGAACCCACTTAGTTTGTGTTTAGTCATCAACTCTGGTAGAAGTAAGAAAACATAGAACTTTCGTTGTTCAACTTCAGGTTGGTCTACCAACTTCAATGAGAACAATATCCCCCATGATCGTCGCAATAACACTCGCACAATGTTGTATAACCGCCTAGCATCCATTGCTGAACTGCGAAAAACCGATAGGAAACTGCCTGTGTACGCCACCATGGTTAGGCCGCTGAACAAGCCACCACCAGGTAGCCGCTAGCGATCACTATGTATAGACCGCTTCATGTGCTATTCGGTATGCCTGTCCTCACTGGTTACAGCTTAAGCATCGGATCATGTGGTAGCTGGGTTCTTCGCCTTAGACAGGCATCAGGCATTGGACGGTTTCAGTTTGGAGACCAATCTTCGAGGTTTCCTTCAGATATTCATCAAAATAGAACAGAAGGTGGTGCTCGACCACTTTCATTACACTGTCTGTCGCTTATGCTGGGGGTTTCCAATCGGTGTCCCATTGGCTAACGTCCCATGACCAATGAGAGTGTCAACGACACCAAATCAACGTTCTTAGCCTCGCTAACTTGAAAGCACTGCATGCGGTTTTTAAAATGTGCGACTCTGTTATCTTTGTACAGTGCGCTAACATGCGCGTAGAATTGTATAGTTGAATGCTGGATGTAGAGCAATGTACTACGAAACGCGGAACAGCTACTTTATTTTGTGCAGAATGATCGATTCAGAAAAGCTCTTTTGAACGAATTTAAACAATCTACGTTTGGTTTAAATCTACTGTAGCAGCACGCCTATGTTTACTCAACAAAGCACATCAAACACAAATGTGTGGACAGCTATAATCTGGAATTTAAGTATGCAACTCGTAGGACGGATAAATCTTAGCCGAATAAACGTGTGCTTAATAGCGTGCGGTTGTTTTGATGGATGTTCTGCAAAAAGAGGAACATCTTGTATCAATGCGACCGCACGGTCGACAAAATGCATAGTGTGTGTAAGCCGAGCTCCCCATAATTGTCGCTAATCAGTTGTAACAACACTGCAACTGGCAGAGATTACGAGTCGCAAATCGAAATTTACGCTCCGAAAGTCAGCTTCCCCTCGATCACGTAATGACGATTCAAGGAGCAGGATTGTACATTTTACAAATCACGGCACTGAAGATGCCACGTCCCATGGTGGTGAAACGTATGCAATCCCTTTATCAAGCTCGGAAAAGCGATCAACAGGTAATAGTTTGCTTTCTCGGGCCAGCCGAGTCGATGCATCCGAAGCATATTTGCTGCAATATCAGGGAGAATGAGAACGAACTTGAGGTACAATCATCTGCCGCCCATACTCAATGCACATTCATGCAACAAGATGGAAACCGTGCTGGTGTGTTTATATATTTAGCAATTGTTAAATGTTATTCTTTTTCAACAATTGAGATGTAGAATTTCTTGATTAATTCGTCCCAGCCATGTATTGACAACTTCGCTTTCGTACGAATTGTTGGTTGGGCCTTCATTCAACTAAGCACTTGGTAGCCGCTTTTGTACTTTAATCTTGCACATTTGGTAGCCTGAACATTTCATCCGAAGTGCAACTGAAGCGATAATCGAGCAATACGCTACGTGTCCCCTTCTGGACTACTTCAGTATTTAGTAATCGATTTTAGTGACCACTCCTAAGACTTAGCATTCGTTGGCTTCCGTCATGGTTTCTGTTCCACTAACATAACAAAAGGCCGTTGGCATCATGGATTTTTCCGCTGGTCGATTGGTGACTCATTTCTATTAAAGTTTCCAGCTTCGGGTGTAATTCACTCGCACTTTGTACATAAATGAGCCACTCGCAAACTTACTGTGCCTTAGTTAAAAGTGGGAGGTAGCCTTGTCAAACATGGTTGGCGGCATCCGATTCCGGATTTCCTGTCACTATGGCCTACATAGGGAGAGCCACAGAACGCTTGTGTTTACACAGGGGCCATGGGCGGCTTGCGCTGCAACATGCACAGCTTCATCCGCACACCCCAAATGCAGTGTAAACCCTAAGGAGTAGGACCGGGAAGCAAGTGAATGGGATCCACGTTTCATCAACGGAGACGGCCCACATTCTTTCACAGACAAACATATGCATGCTGCATTTGGGAGGCAAGCGCACACAAGGCGGTGACTGAACCGTAGTCCGCTTCACTTGTCAAACATGCTCACTTGACAAAGTATACACAAATGATATGCATGATTGCTGGGTGACCATTCGTTTTCGGACGCGTAAAATTATATAACCGTATAAGTAATAAGTTCATCTACAGCTGGAGCCACCACACTACTGTCCGCCGGCCGGCTCCGGCCCGCGATGTAAGTTCATCCGGTCCGCCGCCGGTACCCGATTTAGTTTAATACATGTAGGGAACACGGAATGCTGTGATACAACTTACCTTTGACACCGCATGTCACATTTTCAGTGACTATACGCTGTTTGCACATTAGCGTGAGTCATCTCAGGATTGTAGTATGTGACACCGTATTGCCGTATCATTAGTGACTACACATTGCTACACGTCGCTGAGTGATCACGCATGAAATCCATTCGTTGGTGCACCCTACCATGTTTCTGTTTGCCTAATACCTTTATGACACCATAGTGGGATTCGTCCCCTCACTTGAAGGACGAAACCTATAAAACACCACTAGTTTATGCAGGTGTCATTCCAGAGCCATACTTAGAACGAATTGAAGGTTGATATTACGAAACTGCGTTGGATAAGCAACTTGTATATGTTCACATATTTTGGTAATACCAATGACATGTTCTGCCAAATGGCCCCCACTCCTCAGTTTTTCTACCGTTTCAATTACTTTTTTACTATGTTTGTGCTTCAAGATCTTTCATTGCTTAGCTCCTATTTATTTCAGCGTTTACTATAGCTACTTGGATTAGAAAAGCGGACACCGAATGTCCTCTTTTCGTTGTCTTTCATCTTATAGTTTCCGTTCTGGTTTGCAAGTATTTTGTGTAAAGATTATGCGCCAAACTCTAGTCATTTTAATTTATCCGGCCCGCGTTAGTCATTTTTCCAGTAATCCGGCCCACCGTGAAATATGTTGATTGCTCTTGTACAGTATTTTTACATAGTCTGATGAGACTGCACAGATGGATCGCATTGAAGAAACAATTCTTCGAGTTGGTTAAGGCGGTTCTCAAAGGCATTTTTGAGAAACTACGTTAAATTTATTGGGAAACCTAAGGAATTAACTTTAATACAAAATAAATAAATAGGCAAACTTCGTATGCTATTACGATAATTGTACAAACGAAATTGACGCTACGAGCGGCTCTTTCCAAGTCGAATGATTCTCTGATGTAGCCTGGGGATATTTGTGAAGTGGTTCTGCTGGCTATTAACAAACAAATCACGGAGCAAAATCTACCAGTCAAAGAAGACGAAGCTGTTTCTTTGGAGCAATGTTTGAAAATGCATGGCATTGTGTGACTCGGCTTGGCGCGTCGAAATATAATATCCAAACGAGGACACCTGGTTTGTCAATACAAACGAAAGATGTTCTGCGTCAAACTCCTCCTTGAAGACACAGTACCAACGGGACTAGGTGCTAACAATTTTTTCTCAACCCAAGCTATTTACAAATGAGTGAAGAAACTGTGTAAAGTCTGGCACTAGATCCACCCCTCTACACACAGAATATGAGATAGCGCGTGCTGTCAAGAATTGGGTCAAATTTCTTGGAGAGGTACTAACCAGAATTTTCTCAAATACCTGTCATCTAAAATTGTGGCGCCGATCATTTCGCCGTTATCGCTTAGCCTCGTATCCTTTGATGTCACCGAGGTATTGATGCGATTGGTTTCCTTGCTCAAGTAGAGCTCTCCTGTTGTAGACAGTTTTATCACAAGGGGATTGTAGTTGGCTGCTAGGAGTTAAGCTGAACATCAGAAATATCCTTGCAACGATATCTTAATGAGATTCAAGTTCTCACATTGTGGAAACACAATATCCTCACTCACATCTAAAAGAGCGACAGTTATGCAAAACCTGCCCGTTGCTGACTAATAACACTACTTCCGAGGACCTCCCAACTCATGGAGTCCATTTTGTTTAATGTAATCGGGAGAAACTGGAGAGTAATAATATTTATTAACCGCAGTCACAGGGATTTTGCCAAAATTGGCACTACGTTAAACTACGGATAGCACGTGTACGCTAGACGGAAACTGTGAATGCTAGGTTAAGACTAGACGCTGCTTACCTCAGGGCTGGCTACCATGGCCCCCTTGTACCCAGAGTACTCTCTTCAAATTCGCTTCTATTCGGAAATGATTTAAAATGTGGCGTGCTATACTTAATTTGGAGGATCATACTGTTATGTGGACCAAACGTCCATATAATTATTACAGGCTTAATTACGGAAGGCTGAAAACCATTCACTCGAGTGCACATGTACTCAGACCAGAAAAAACGCACACGTTCAAACAGCCTTCCAACTCGTGAAACATTCACCTTGTTTAGCCTTTGCACCTAGAATCAGTCTTGTTTCCAACCAGACACGCATTGTTGTATCCAAGCAACATTTATTTTTCCGGACAACTCTCGCCAAACTTCCAACATTTCTGCTCAGTTACGGACTTTGCACATTTACACAAAAGCATGTTTCTTGTTTCCAGGGTTTGCTTACGCAAACCCTTCCAAGGAAAACCCCCCTTCATCACCGTTTCGTGATATAAAAATGAGGCTGTAGAACGCTAGAATCGCCTTAGCTTTGGCCAGTGAAAGCGCCTGTGGCAAAGGCCTGTCTTGTTCTTGCTTCAGTCTTGGGTTTGGAAATCGTGCGTAGAAACTTTGCGTTCGGTCTAGGAACCCGTTCGATTCGCGTGAATTAATCTTTCGCGGCTAAGTTCCGAGAACCCACAGACTTCGAGATTGTCAGTTACCGTGCCGTGCGAGAAATGATTCTGAGTCTCGTTCGTTCATCCGACTAGGAGAGTTAGTATTACATTGTTAGAACCTGACGTATTCGAGAGGCAGTATTCAACAGTGGCGACGAAGTATTTGAACCCATCACAGTTGCATATAATGAGTTTAAATTACTTTTGGAGCACCAGATTGATTTAATGACTGCCTTAACGGAAAAACTCTCCAGTTCTTTCCTTCAATCAGGTTCCACGGGCAGCACTCCTTCGGTTGACAATATCTGCAGCAGCATCGCCGAATTCCTGTATGACCCTGGCACTCAAATTACCTTCGAGTCCTGGTAGAAGCGGTACGAGGATCTGTTCACCGTTGACCTGGCTTCCCAGGCTGACGCGTGGAAGGTCCGGCTGCTTCTGCGCAAACTGGGCATGGTCGAGCACCAACGTTAAACAAACTTCATCCTGCCAAAGTAGCCCCGCGATGTTCCCTTTGGCGAAACGGTCCGCACTTTGTCGCAGATCTTTGGCGAACAGTCTTCGCTTTTCAACACCCGGTACCAATGTCTGCAGCTGACCAAACGAGATGCCGATGAGTTCGTCACGTACACGGGCATCGTCAATCGGAAATGCGAACGGTTCCAGCTTGGCTCCCTCACAGAAGACCAGTTCAAGTGCTTGCTTTTCATTTCTGGTCTCCGGTCTGCCCATGATGCCGACATCCGAACGCGCCTCCTATCCAAGCTGCAGCAAGAGAGCACGATCACACTCCACAACCTGGCCGAGGAGTGTCAATCGCTGATCAATGTGAAAATGATTGCTCGATGATCAAGTACGCTTCCGCGCCTTGTCTGTTCCAGGTGGTCGCAGCCCCCAAGCCGCAACCTTCTGAGCGGCTCTCCCAACTCAACCGAGCGAAGTCTCCACCCTAACTGTGCCGAATCTGTGGTGCAGGCCATTTCCATCGAGATTGCAACTTCCGACAGCATCAATGCCAACGTTGTGGCAGGGTGGGGCACCGTGATGGATACTGCTATCCTACGTCACACAAGGGAGCCAAACCTGGGCTGGCTCCCACCCGCAGACCCGCACAACCCAAGGGGACCAAACCTGGCCTGCCCCCCACCCACAGTCAAAAGAAGAGGTCACGATCCAGACGCAAACTCAACACTGGCCCGGTTGGCAGCTCCATGAGCTTGCTGGCCACATTCCAAGTCAATGCGAATCGCAGGAAGTTCGTCGACGTCCAGATTAATGGCCAGACAGTCCGATTGCAGTTGGACACTGCTTCGGACATCACGATCATCTCCGAGAAACTCTGGCGGTCCCTTGGTAGTCCACCAGTCCAGCCAACCCTTCAATCCGCCACCAGCACCTGTGGTGACCACGTGCAGCTAACTGGGCAGCTGCATTGTACCGTCTACTTTCGAGGTGTCACATTCGACGGGATCTGGTACATCGCCAAGGCAAAACTCAATCTACTTGGTCTCGATTGGCTCGAACAGCTTGGCTTGGCCGATCTACCTATCCGAACCATCTGCAGCGCGGTACAATCTCTGGCCGTACCAAATGACGAAACCGATGACCTCATCCGACAGTTATCCTCAGTGTTCCAAGATGGTCTTGGCCGTTGTTCACGCACCCGCGCCGTGTTACAGCTTGCTCCCGGAGCTCAACCGGCATTCCGTCCTAAAAGGCCGGTCCCATACGCAGCCTTACCAATAGTCGATGCCGAACTTAAACGATTGGAAGATATGGGGGTCCAGGTACCGGTGTCCTACTCTGCTTGGGCAGCCCCAAACGTTGTAGTGAAGAAACCAAATAGATCCCTTCGCATCTGTGCCGACTTCTCTACGGGTCTCAATGCCGCTCTACAACCGAACTGCTACCCATTACCATTACCAAACGACCTCTCTACCATACTCAATGGCGGGACGTGTTTTGCCAAAATCGACCTGGCAGATGCATACTTACAAATCTAGGTGGCTCCGGAGTCACAACCGCTTTTGACGATCAACACACACCGCGGTATCCTTCAGTACACTAGAATGCCGTTTGGCGCCAAGACCGCACCAGCCCTATTCCAGCAGACAATGGATGCAATGATCGCTGGCATTCCAGGTACGGCCGCATACCTAGATGATCTCCTTATTGTTGGTCGCAACCCAGAAGAATTGCGAGAACGTCTGGTCTCGGTCTTTAAACGGATCCAGGAATATGGTTTCCGCCTGAGGGCCGATAAATGTCAATTTTTCCCTACGGTCAATCAAGTACCTCGGCTTTATCTTCGATGCTAATGGCCCTCACCCCGACCCCGGAAACGTCGAAGCCATTCACTAGATGCCACCTCCCAACGATATTCATCAACTGCGCTCCTTCCTTGGTCTCATCACTTACTACAGTGCTTTCTTACCATCACTACACGGTGTACAGGCCTCTCTGAATCAACTGTTGCAAAAGGATGTTCCTTGGCACTGGTCCCCCGCATGCGAGTAGACCTTCGCGCGCCTAAAATCTATGCTCCATTCTGATCTGCTGCTAACACATTACGATCCAGCCTTACACATTCTAGTCGCCGTCGATGCCTCCAATTACGGAATCGGAGCGGTCCTCTCCCATCGCTTCCCCGATGGTTCCGAGAAAGCGGTCATGCATGCCTCCGCACGCTGACGTCCGAAGAGAAGAACTACGGTCAGATCGAGAAAGTAGCCATGGCTATCGTCTTTGCTGTTAAAAAGTTTCACAAAATGCTGTATGGTCGACCTTTCACCTCATTGACCGAACACAAGCCGTTGTTGTCCATCTTTGGATCCAAGAAGGGTAATCCAACGTATTCAGCAAGTCGACTTCAACGATGGGCCGTCATCCCTCTCGGTTACGATTTCGGAATCCGTTTTTGCCGCACGCAGGATTTTGGTCAAGCTGACGGTCTCTCACGCCTAATCCCCAAACATACGGTAAATGAAGATATCGCGATCGCCGCTGTCGCCGTCGAAGAAGATGTTCGTCATCAGCTTTCAGACACTATCCGCAGCCTTCCTCTTACAGCCGCCGACATACGTCGCGAAACTGCGCACGATCCCATCCTCCGCCAAACTATCGCTTACGTTCAGACACGTTGGCCTCACACTACCTTCTCAGGAGAACTCAACCACTTATTCCAGCGTCGAGACTCCCTCTCTGTCGTTGACTCCTGCCTTATGACCGCTGATCGAGTCATCGTTCCTGTCCAACTTCGACAAGCCGTGCTCCGTCAGTTCCATTCTGCACACCCTGGTATCAGTAGAATGAAGGCAATAGCTCGCAGTTTCGTCTATTGGCCTGGGATAGGCAGCGACATTGAAGATTTGGTTCGCCGTTGTTCCAGGTATCAACAAGCAGCCGAGATGCCACAGCCGCAACCACCAGTCCCCTGGCAACCAACAGAGAAACCGTGGTCTCGAATACATATCGATTATGCTGGTCCAATTGATGGTACCTCCTGTCTGGTCCTGGTTGATGCGTACTCTAAAAGGCCTGAAGTTGTAACAATTAATTCTCCAACTACCACCGCAACAATAACTTGTCTCCAGCGCATATTCAGTCAGCATGGATTCCCTGATGTTTTAGTGTCCGACAACGGAACGCAGTTCACGTCATCCCAATTTGAGGATTTTTGTCGCTCTCACTACGTGCAGCACCTCCGATCACCACCCTATCATCCACAGTCTAACGATCAAGCGGAACGTTTTGTCGACACTTTCAAGCGAGCGCTCTTAAAGGCTCTAGGGTAGGGGACTACAGAAACCACTATTCAGGCTTTCCTGTTCGTCTACAGGACCACACCTAATCAAGCAGTTCCAGGAGGGAAATCACCCGCCGAAGCATTGATGGGTCAAAAGCTGCGCACAACACACGACGTAGTAATCCCAACAAAAGTGCCACCTGTGAAATCCAAAATCGAAACCAAGTGCAAGGGCTTCGCTGTTGGAGCTCCGGTCTTTGCCCGTGACTAGCGTGCTAATCATCCACACTGGATCGAAGCTTCAGTAACAGGCCATCGTGGTAGTATGCTATACGATAGCGTTGTAGTAGATGACACCTGGCTTCGTCATCAAAACCAAGTTCGACCGCGACATGGAACACTCAAAATACCATCTCAGTCAACCGCAAAAACACCCCTGCACATATTATTGGATACTTCCGGAATTCCAGGGCAACAAACGGAAAGTGTGAAAATCGCACCGCCGATTCCTCCTCGCAGATCACAACGCATCCGTCGAACAACCGAAAGAATACAGATCGACCCGAAAATCAAACGGTATGTTCAAACTTAAAGGGGGGATGTTATGTTGACCCAACGTCCATATAATTATTACAGGCTTAATTACGGAAGGCTGAAAACCATTCACTCGAGTGCACATGTACTCAGACCAGAAAAAACGCACACGTTCAAACAGCCTTCCAACTCGTGAAACATTCACCTTGTTTAGCCTTTGCACCTAGAATCAGTCTTGTTTCCAACCAGACACGCATTGTTGTATCCAAGCAACATTTATTTTTCCGGACAACTCTCGCCAAACTTCCAACATTTCTGCTCAGTTACGGACTTTGCACATTTACATAAAAGCATGTTTCTTGTTTCCAGGGTTTGCTTACGCAAACCCTTCCAAGGAAAAACCCCCCTTCATCACCGTTTCGTGATATAAAAATGAGGCTGTAAAACGCTAGAATCGCCTTAGCTTTGGCCAGTGAAAGCGCCTGTGGCAAAGGCCTGTCTTGTTCTTGCTTCAGTCTTGGGTTTGGAAATCGTGCGTAGAAATTTTGCGTTCGGTCTAGGAACCCGTTCGATTCGCGTGAATTAATCTTTCGCGGCTAAGTTCCGAGAACCCACAGACTTCGAGATTGTCAGTTACCGTGCCGTGCGAGAAATGATTCTGAGTCTCGTTCGTTCATCCGACTAGGAGAGTTAGTATTACATTGTTAGAACCTGACGTATTCGAGAGGCAGTATTCAACACATACCACCTTTAAAGATGAGGTAGATAACAGCTACATATTGTCCACCAAGAACATTCACCAATTCAAAACGGCTAATTGCTAACCTCTAGGTACACGCCATCGGAACACTCATGCCCGACGGATAGTGTCACAAATTCTGCAACATCAGCATTCGGTTGGCGATACTCATTTGCCCGGTCCTGCTAATACAACCTTTGGGTTGCATGCACTCCGTATACCCGCAGACAGCTTGCCACAGTTAATTTTTTAGTATTATGCTTAGTTCTATATAACAGCATACCAGAGCCACTTCTGGTGTCTCAGTGGCAGCATTTAGTTAAATCTATTTCTGCCGCCTAATTAATGCAACCAAGTGCTTGAGTACTCTTCTTTTGTTTTGTGTTCCATACCTCGTCATCATCAGTGCATTTGTCTGAAGCAGCCAATGCATGGATGCACTGCTGCAAAAGTATTTTGGCACTTTACCATTCCCTGTGTCTACCACGTAATACAAAACGAATTTGCTGTGGTTGGGAATCACCAGGTTTCTTCACATGATCACCGTGTGGTATAGATAACAGCCACCCAAAGCAGAGGACATATTCTGCCAAAATATATGCATTAGAAGTGACTATGATTACATGTTTTACGCTGCATCGCAAATGTGATTTTAGAAATATTCTAACGGACTCAACAGGGGTGCGTAACCTTTACATCATTAAAAACTGGTGTTTTACAGTCTGGTGCATAACCAGTGAAAGTGCATCGCACGGACTTGGAAAGTTTGTCTTCCAACAGGCTGTCTGCTAACCACCTATTTAGTATGTGTCAGTTGGCATCGGAAGGTGTGATTGTCCCTCATATGCATGAGGAAGAGATAAATTCATGTACCCCGGGATTCTACATGAGTGAATACACAGCCATGCGTACGAGTCAGTAAGTACAAAGCATTTGTGCATGAAATGGTAAATATGCGCCGTTTATATTTACACTGAAAAAAATCAAACGTGACCGAAATGAAACCGTCCGAGTAGCGGTGAATGCTGCAGTATCGTCCTAATCCTCCGTCAGCGTAAGGGTGAACAAAACTTTCGATATTGTTTCATGACTTTTACAGCCTCAAAATATGCACTGCGATGTGAAATTTAAGTCCGCATCCTGAGTGCCAGGTTTCAGACGTCCAAGTAACCTCGCACCAGCTCACAGTACTTCATATCACGATCCACTTGGCAGATAGTACATGGAAGGCAAACTGTTCCAAACAGGCAGTCTTCGAATAGAGTGCCCTGTGGAGAAATGTGCAATAGCAGTTACAATTTTATTGTTTCATTGTGTTAGGTGTACAGAAACGGCATACAAATAAATATTTCTACTAACTCCCGTACCGCTCAGAATATTGCGAGTTATAACATCCTTTGAATCTATGGGTCTACAAATAATGAATGGTTATGGATTGTTCTAATGAGTTGATAAATATGAGTGAAGTGAGTGAGTGAGTGAAATTATTAATACTGTTAGGTCGCACATTTGTGAAGCACTGGTGCTACTGTTTCATAAAAGCATTACAAGTGGTAAATAGCCCACTGCAAGGAAAATGGAAAGTATATCTCTTTGTCTAGTAATCCCGTGGATGATTCCACGCGTGTTGCTTTCGGTTGCAGAGAACCACAGATTTTTGACTCGAATATTGCTGTTGAACTCCATTTGTAGCAATCACTAAAGACCAAAAGTAACAATTGCAAAGGCCTTACTGAGCAGAACTTTACACCCAGCATTTTAACTCCTGCGTTAATTCTATTGCATCCATCTAAAAAAGCGACAGTTATGCAAAACCTGCCCGTTGCTGACTAATAACACTACTTCAGATGACCTCCAAACTCATGGAGTCCATTATGGTTAATGTAATCGGGAGAAACTGGAGAGTAATAATAATGATCCGCAGTCACACAGGGATTTTGCCAAAATTGGCACTACACTAAACTAGGGATAGCACGTGCACGCTGGGCGGAAACTTTGAATGCTAGGTTAAGAGTAGACGCTGCTTACCTCAGGGCTGGCTACTATTGCCCCCCCTGTTCCCAGAGTACTCTCTTCAAATTCTCTTCTATTCGAAAATGATTTAAAATGTGGCGTGCTATAGCTAATTTGGAGGATCATACCATCTTTAAAGATGATCTAGATAACAGCTACATATGATCCACCAACAACATGCTCCAATTCAAAACGGCTAATTGCTAACCTCTAGGTACACGCCATCGGAACACGCATGCCCAACGGATAGGGCCACAAATTCTGCAACAAGCAGCATTCGGTTGGCGATACTCATTTGTCCGGTCCTACTAATACAACCACTGGTTGCATGCACTCCGTATACCCGCAGACAGCTTGCCAAACAGTTAATTTTCAGAATTATACTTAGTTCTATATAACAAGCATACCAGAGCCACTTCCGGTGTTTCGGTGGCAGCATTTAGTTAAAACTATTTCTGCCGCCTAATTAATGCAACCAAGTGCCTGAGTACTCTTCTTTTGTTTTGTGTTCCATATCTCGTCGTCATTAGAGCATTTGTCTGAAGCAGCCAATGCATGGATGCACTGCTGCAAAAGTATTTTGGCACTTTCCCATTCCCTGTGTCTACCACGTAATGCAAAATTAATGTGCTGTGGTTCGGAATCACCAAGTTTCTTCACATGATCACCGTGTGGTATAGATAACATCCACCCAAAGCAGAGGACATATTCTGCCAAAATATATGCATTAGAAGTGACTATGATTGCATGTTTTACGCTGCATCGCAAATGTGATTTTAGAGATACTAACGGACTCAACAGGGGTGCGTAACCTTTACATCATTAAAAACTGGTGTTTTACAGTCTGGTGCATAACCAGTGAAAGTGCATCGCACTGATTTGGAAAGTTTGTCTTCCAACAGGCTGCCTGCTAACAACCTATTTGGTATGTGTCAGTTGACATCGGAAAGTGCGATTGTCCCTCATATGCATGAGGAGGAGATAAATTCATGTACCCCGGGATTCTACATGAGTGAATACACAGCCGTGTGTACGAGTCAGTAATTACAAAGCATTTGCGCATGAAATGATAAATATGCGCCGTTTATATTTACACTGAAGAAAATCAAACGTGACCGAAATGAAACGGTCCGAGTAGCGGTGAATGCTGCAGTGTCATCCTAATCATCAGCGTAAGGGTAAACAAAACTTCCGATATTGTTTCACAACTTTTACAGCCTCAAAATCTGCACTGCGATGTGAAATTTAAGTCCGCATCCTGAGTGTCAGGTTTCAGACGTCCAAGTAACCCCGCACCAGCTCACAGTACTTCATATCACGATCCACTTGGCAGATAGTACATGGAAGGCAAACTGTTCCAAACAGGCAGTCTTCGAATAGAGTGCCCTGTGGAGAAATGTGCAATGGCAGTCTCAATTTTATTGTTTCATTGTGTTAGGTATACAGAAACGACATACAAATAAGTATTTCTACTAACTCCCGTACCGCTCAGAATATTGCGAGTTATAACATCATTTGAATCTATGGGTCCACAAATAATGAATGGTCATGAATTGTTCTAATGAGTTGATAAATATGAGTGAAGTGAGTAAGTGAGTGAAATTATTAATACTGTTAGGTCACACATTTGTGGAGCACTGGTGCTACTGTTTCATAAAAGAATTACAAGTGGTAAATAACCCACTGCGAGGAAAATGGAAAGTATATCTCTTTGTCTAGTAATCCCGTGGATAATTCCACGCGTGCTTGCGTTCGGTTGCAGAGAACCACAGATTTTTGACTAGATTACTGCTGTTGAGCTAATCCATTTGTAGCAATCACTAAAGACCAAAAGTCACAATTGCAGAGGCCTTACTGAGCAGAATTTTACACCCAGCATTTTAACTCATGCGTTAATTCTATTTCATTATCTTTGTACTGTACGCGATTCTGCTTCAATTTAATATGTTGATTCTGTAGATGAATCGGTTCACAATGCAACGGAAGTAAAACATTTTTACATTCATTGATAATTCCATTGGTCAGGTCAAGTGTTCAGTGTCCGTCTATTCGCAAGTAATAAACTTACCAGGGATGTTCAAAAATAAACCGAACTTTTGGAAATTATTGAGAATACCTGTAGCTCGGGGTGTGGATGAAACGATTGTCCTGTTCTCCTTTTGCTGTAACATTTTATTACTCGTTGCACAATATTTTAAGCGCTTTTCCCTGAAACTAGTTCCTTTTATTGAAATTACACCGTTTCCAACAGTGCTTCCGTTTTTGCAAAGCTTTCTGCAAGGCACTTTCTGGGATGGCACGCAGGTCTCTTGTCGCATTGTTCTGAGTCGCCTCTATGGTTTGGGATCGATATCACTTCGAAGTGGTTTTAGTTTGGGAAACAAGATAAAGTCTGCTGGGGCTATATCCGGAAAGTACGCTGGAGGGGCACAACAGGAGTGTGGTGTGCTAAATAGCGGCGGAGCAGGGGAGGTGCTTGAGACTGCACATTGCCATGATGCATCATCCAAGTCTGGTTTTCCCATGTTCAGGCTAGTCTCGGCGCACAGCATCCATCAAACGCGCTGGAATTCCCTAGTAGAGTTTCTTGCCTATCATCTGACTAGGTGGTACAAAGTCCTGTTGCAAAAAGCCAATGCAGTAAAAAAACATAACAAACCTCACCTTGGTCTTTGACCGACTCATACGTGCTTTTTCGCCAGGAGACCCTTTTCACATCCACTGTGACGACTGCACCTTCGTTTCAACATCGTAACCGTAAACCTACGTCTCATGGTCTGTTATGACGTCTTAGGGAAGTTTTCATTTTCTTTGGCAGTGGCAAGTGGTTCCTGATCGATTTCAACACGGTTCTATTTCTGATCGTCATTCAAAAACAGTGCAATAATTTCGCATCGACACGACCCATCAAAATTTTGTCAAGCAAAATTTACTGGCGTGATCCTACGCTGATGCCCACTTCGTCAGCAACATATTTAACAGTTAAAAGAAGATTTCGAAGGGCCACAACACGAACTGTGATCCAAGAACTGAGGATAACGACGTGCGTTTGGGTGCTCCGTTTCTCTTTGGACTTTTGGCAAAGGAAGGTGTTCGAACTTCATTTACCTGGAGATTCGACTGCTAAATATTTGGAATTTGTCGAGCACAAGGCACGATGGCGTCCAAATGCTTGGATTGTGGTAAAGGCGTTACCGCAAGATCGAAGGCTGTGCAATGCTCTCTCTGTGATGGGTGGCTACACATTGCCCGCTGCGACATCAGTCCAGATCTTTATGATTACCTCCAGAGGACCACCTCCTCAGCTATCAGTTTCCATTGTGACTCTTGTCGAACTGTATTGAGCGATAGACGGGTGTTGAACTTAGTCCACGCACTTAGCCCACGATCCATTCCTATTCAAACTGAGAACTGCACCTCTGCTAAACCGCCGGTATCTTCATCGCCTCGTTCGGCCTCTGACTCAGCCATTTCCACTGGTAAACGAGGTCGCGTCCGCTCGTCTTCGCTATTGGACCCTCTGATACTTAGTGATGGCAGCCATGAGTCCAAGAGAAAGACATATGCGGCAGTAGTGAGTGAGAATGTAGAACAAGCATCGGCTAGTACATGCGCAACTCTGCGAGCGAAGAAAACCAAGAGTGATTCTACGACTAAACCCAAGAAACCTTCCGAACTAAAGCTGGTCCTCGATAGATTAAGCCAGTTGGAAAACGTTCTCACGAACAGCATGCCTCCTATGTCCCATCCCACTGAATACAATAAACCGCATCCTCGTGACCGTTGTTTGATCATCATGAATGCTCCTGAATCCAACAAGGCTTCCCCGGCTGAAAGGATCCTGGACGACCAAGAGTTTCTGCGGCGAATGGTCTCCCTCCTTTTTGATGAAGGTGAACAAGGGATCAATATTGTCACTGCTTTTCGTCTCGGAAGAAAGCAAGACAATACTTCTAAAGTTCGTCCCCTCACGATTGTCTGTCAGAGTGAGGATGAGTGTCGCCGCATTCTCAGACGGACCCCACGTCTTAGGGGAGAAACCTTTTATGTTTTGCGGGACCTCTGTCCGGAGGATCGGTCCGAATGAAGAAAGCTGTTGAAGAACTACGAACACGCCGGGAAAATGGTGAGATGAACCTCCACATTGTGGATTTTTGTGTAGTTCAAAAAGCTCCGAGAATTCGCTGGAGGCCAATCTTTGTCGCTCCCGGGCGGTAAGACCGAAGAATAGTTTGTGGGTGATATCTGCTAATGTACGTAGCCTACGAAACAAACTTGATGAAATTCAGAACTTTGCCTGTGAAAATCACCCAGATCTTATGGCTTTCACAGAGACTTGGTTGTTTTCGGACATCCTCGACTCAGAGGTGCATATTCCGGGGTATAATCTAGCTCGAGCGGATCGCTCTCGAAATAGGTCCGGAGGTGGTGTGATTCATTACTGGAAAGAGGACCTCAGGGGTCATCTGGTTGAGGCCATACGCGACAATGAAGATGGGTGTGAACTTCTTTGGTGTCGGATGCATGATGGATGCAAGTCTCTTATAGTTGGAGTCGTTTACAGAGCCCCCTTGGCTTCCGGAGCTAGCTTGCTGGACTCTATTAGTATGCACGGTAGAGGCAAGGATTGTCTGATATTGGGAGACTTTAATACTGCTAGTATTGACTGGGATTTACTCCATTGCAATCTTCCACGAACTCCTTTGATGCTGTCTTCCTCGAAACCGTGCTTGCATGCCATCTGTTTCAAAATGTTACAATGCCCACCAGAATGTGTCCGGGTCAATCGCCACACATCCTCGACCTCGTGCTCACACCGACGCAGTCGGATGTTTCCGACTTGACTGTTCTCCAACCATTTGGGAGAAGTGACCACTGCGTAGTTTCCCTTTGTTGGATGCGGCGTCTTACCATTCACGATCAGGGAGTATGCCTTTGGAACTTCTGGCGTGCTGATCCACTCCGTTTGAAAACTGCTGCCGGCGCTATGGACTGGGGTGTCCCTCAGCACTTAGATGTTGGTGATGCTTGAACCCTCTTGTACTCCAAGTTCATGTCCCTCATAACTCAGGTCGTTCCACTCTGCAAAGGGAAACGTTTTTCCAATGGCCCTCTCTGGAGTGATCGAGAGTTAAAATCCCTTATGCTCCGTCGACGCAAATTGTGGGATAAGTTCAAGACTACACAATCGCCTCTGGACTACCTTGATTACAAAGCGGTCAGCAATATCTGCACATTCAAAAAGCAAGAGAAGCGACAACAGTACGAGCGCCGCTTGGCTGAGGAATCTTCCACCGCTCCCAAATTACTGTTCTCCTATCTGCGGATAGTTACGAAAGCTGGTAATGGAATACCTGCGTTGTATTCCAAAGAAAATGATACTACTCTTCATGATGATGATGCGAAAGCCGGACTCTTGGCCCTGCAGTATTCCTCAGTCTTATCGACTGAGCCACCGTTTACCTGTGATTTAGCGTCTACGCCTTCATGTACTTTAGAACGCTTAGAAACCAGCCCCGAATTGGTTGCCAAGCTTTTTTTCGAGCTAAATCCGAACTCATCACCAGGTCCTGATGGGCTACACCCTTTGTTCCTCAGAACCCTAGCTGAGTACATCGCTGTACCTGTTTGCCAAATTTTTCAGCGGTCTCTTGATGCGGGGCGTCTCCCGCTTGCTTGGAAAATGAGCACCGTCAAGCCCATATATAAAGGTGGAAATCGTCAGGACCCCGGAAACTATCGACCAATTTGCTTAACATCTATAGTTTGTAAAGTCATGGAACGAATTCTCAAGCGAGCCCTTCAGAGTCACCTTGACGGCTTGAATGTCATTTCCTCTGCGCAGCATGGCTTCAGGCGAGCTCGCTCATGTGTTTCCAACTTGCTCGTTGCCAGAGAGAGGTGGGCCAGGTAATTAGATGCCGGAAATCGCTTAGACGTTGTCTTCATCGACTTCAAGAAGGCATTTGATACAGTACCACACGAACGGCTTCTGTTTAAACTTAGGAGTATTGGTGTGTCTGGAGAGATTCTCTCAGGGATCACTGATTCTCTGGATGGCCGTAGCATGCGAGTGAAGGTGAATGAGGTCTACTCCGCTTCCGTTCCCATGACCAGTGAGGTTCCACAAGGCTCTGTCCTTGGCCCCGAGCTGTTTAAAGTCTACGTTAATGACCTTCCATCTGTACTCCAGACCGAATGGCTGCTTTATGCCGGTGACCTGAAGATATGGATGGAGATACCAACACCTGAAGCCACTGACCGAATGCAAGAGAAGCTAGACCTGCTTCATAGCTGGTCTTCGGAATGGCGTTTACCCATCAATCGTGAGAAGTGCTCTGTCCTGCCGATCGGCTCTTCTGACCCATTTGGCGCCTATCACATTGGTGGTTTCTTGATCCGGAATGCTGCCTGTGAGAAAGACCTTGGTATACTCGTATCTCCCGATCTGCGTACCACCGAGGACACCCTGAGGAAGATAGCGGCTGCGAATAGGATGTTCTGTGCCATTAGGAGATCGTTCTCCCGAATGACTCCAGAGGTCTTCAGACTTCTTTTTTCTTCCCATGTGCGCCCTATCCTCGAGTACGGTTTGCCTGCGGCCTACCCTTTTACAAAGACTGAACGTGTTATGATTGAAAGAGTTCAGCGACGAGGCTCGAAATCCATCTCAGCGCTCCGTGACCTGCCTTACACTCAGCGTCTTCGACAGATGAACATGTTTTCCTTGGACTACCGTCGACGTCGGGGTGATCTGATTTACACCAGACGGATATTGCGAGGACAGATGGGGAGTGAACTGCAAGAGTTCTTCCAGCTCTGCGCTGATAGCTCGACACGGGGTCACTCTTGGAAACTGTTTAAGCCGAGGAGGGTCCGGATTCATTCTGATTTCACCCTATCAACTCGAGTGGTAAAGGACTGGAACAGCTTGCCTGAACTGGTCGTTAGTGCACAATGTGAGGAAAGTTTTAAGAAACTGTTAGACTCCTATCTGCTGAGTATGCAAGGATCCTGCTGTTTTCGATGCGACCGTAATGGTCCCTTGCGGAATACCGCCTCGCAGCATGTCGCACAATCCTTGCTCTGAACGGGATGTGATGGAGCTGACACAGGATGTCCTATCTGCTCTCTACCACTCCAATGAAACTCCAATGAAACTCCAATGAACTCACTCCATTTGGTCGTTGTTTGTTGACGTAGAAAGTCGTCCAGGATTGTGTTTGTCACCGACCGACATTCTGTCGTGTTCAAAACACTTAAACCAGTTATAGCTCCGCGTGTGACTCATGCAGTCCTCCTAGCATACTTGGCTAAGCAAATGAAATGTCTCTCTAAAAGTTTTGCCAAGTTTGCAGCAATCTTTCACAAATACACACACTTCGTTCTTCAAGCTTTTACATTCTCCCTTTGGCACTAATCTGACAACAGCTCGTGCACTTGCTCACTTCAGCTGCTGTAGCTCGTCAACTTACAATCAAAGCGAAATGTGTTTAAGGACACTTTATTCTCTAAACAAGCCCCTATGTGACCGTGGTAGCCGCAGCGCGCTCCCACTTCCGGTTGGCGCGCTATTACAAAAGTTCGGTTTCTTTTTTTAGCAACCCTCGTATATCACTTGTCTGTCAATAGGGAAACCGTCTGTGTAGCACTCGACCAACTTACAATCTGAGATACGCGCTAGCCTTGTGTCGATTCGAGCGCCATACATAATCCGTTCTAAGCAGTGACAGTATATAAACATGTGTCTATACAAATTGCGGTTGTTTTGCATTTCACGTCAACTACAATCGTTACTTTCGCATGTATCTTGTCTAAATTGGGTATATTACATTTTGATTGAGATTTTATTTGTTCTCACAGATTAAACACTTCTGCCTCACCCGTATACGTTCCCGTCCTCGGTGAAATGTTCGCAAAGCTGCCACAGCGCACGGATTAAGACATGCAACGCACGGATGTTCTCCATACCGGTAGTACAGGTAGCACAGATAGCATGGCGGACAAAAGGTTACGCACCAGCCTGGAAAAAATGGCAATACAGTGAATTAGAAATTGAATAACACGTCCTTAAGTTGACCACTCAAAGGAGTGCACCAAAGTGGTCAACCCTCGCGAGGTGGACGACATGAGGTTTTATATACAACTTGGCGTACCTTAATATCCCATAGTGAATAGCACAGCATAAAATTTGTTTTCATGTTTAACCTGCTTCGAATGAAGCTAGTGATCCCTTACATGGAAGTAGACAGTTGAATCATGGAGTAGTATATTAATGCAAAACACTGTGAGGTTTCATAAAATTTCATTCATTTTTGAAGACTATTAAATTTGTGCTTGCTTTTTTCTCTTACCACAAGTTCAACGTAACAGATTAGCTTAGAACTGTTCCTAGTGAGGAACATTTATTTTCGGCAAAGGCATGTATGGCTCGATAAATGAGCAGTACAACAAGTTGCCAAGGTGGGACGAATGTCCAAAAGCAGTATTAAGCAAATAGTTCAATAAAAGCTAGGGGGAACTCGGTTAAGGACCGCACTCCCACTAGATGTCAGTGTTTATGTAGTTATAGTGATTTTGTTTGTTAGACTGCACCTCGCATATAAGCATCTTACACAGGTATGGTTCCTCCGATGGTGGAAATGCACAGGTGGGAAATATCCAAGGTCGGGAGTCCCAATGACAACTGGTGTTTGCTGATGCGGGATGGATATATCCTCTAATCTCTGAGATGAGCGGATAATGTACAGTACATGAGAGTGCCGGGAGGCAGTTTGTGCGTAGTTTCTGATGGCCGCTGCCTGCTCACCGACGCCGTATATATCGATTTTGTTTTTCTACCGCTGGACCATACGTGTGCGTCCAAGACAGGACTACCCATCACGTAGATATTAGTGTCCCGGCAGATGAGTAGATCTGGCTTCATGTAAGTCGTTGGCGTGGGGTTTGGTGGTTGTGGGATGAGTTTAGTTCCCCGACGGCGTGAAATCGCTGCAACTTGATTGGCAATATCATTGTGCCATTGGCAGCTTGCATCATGGGTTACACTGAATGCTTGGAGCATGTCAGAGTTTGGTTCCTGTTGCCCACATGCACCGCGGCAATTGAAAGCGGATGGAGCACTCTGTGGTCTGCCTCTGACACGTCTGAAAGCCTGCGCGTATTTGAGCTGTCCTGATAAATAGGCGCGGGAAGACACATGTAGGTTGCCGGAGCCATCGATGAGCAGTTGGATAGGTTAAACCTGTACGTAGAAGGGATCTGTCAAAGGGAGTGAGTGACTGAGCTTTCCACTCCTCCTTTGCTAAGGCTTTATCCGTCACAGTTTGCTCACCTATGATGAGTGGCAAATTAGCTAACCGATGTATCGCAGAGGCAGATGGTTCACGAATGGCCCAGCTCAGAATTGCATTTGGGCTGGAAAGTTGTCGATCCAAGCTATCTTTCCGAAGTAATGGCAACATGCTTGAGAGACTAGGAATACCTAAGGCGCGGTCAATGATGGATGCCCGAAAAAAGCAACGGCTGTATCCTTGAGTAAACTTGAGCGTTTGCGAACGTTAGCACTGATTAATTTGTTCATCATTTTTGAGTGTATACCGATGTATTAATGCCAGCAACATGTTGTGGATGTGTCAAGAGCTGAGGAAGGTCTAGAGAATTTCGATTCGTTGCTGTACTTTTCATGGTGTTTGCGAAGTTTCTTGGAGATACTGACGCACGTCATCGAGGGAGTGAGGCGGTAGCTTTCCGTGCCAATTAAAAGGTAAACCCAGGAGCTTAACTGAATCCATCGGCTGGACTTCTGGAAGATTCATAGATCTTAGATGAAGGTCAGGACTGCCCAGTAACACTTTCTGCCTGGTTCTAACAATGACGATCTTTACAGTCTTAGTTTTCATCTTGTTTATGGAAAGGACAATAGGCTGGAGGTTGTTGCTAAAATTTAGAAGTCGTTCCAGTAGTGCATCTTCGTTTTTCGCTACGATGATCCCATCGTCCACATATGCAATATAATCAACCTGGCTTGCGGGACACATCCATCGACACGAGGCTGGTTTTGAAGAGCTTCGTCGACCGTCAAGCTGAAAAGTAGGGGTAAACATGGGCCCACTTGCCTAACGCCTCGCTCTGGATAAATTTGCACCTTCCAAAGCGTTGAAATCGACGAAGAACAGTAGGAAGATAGGTAATCAATAAACAGACACTCAGACGCTTTAATGTGCTCAGTGCAACAATTGGGGTGATGCGTCCCAGTGTATGCAGACAGGTAGGTAAAATATTTACATGGAATCCATCACCGTCAATTCGTGGACACCGGTCTGTGAGGACCGGTGTACAAGGTAAACACCTAGAAGCGTAACGATTGATAGACAGTACGACGATAAATGCGCATATACACGGACGGAGAGCATACCGTATTATCAAACGTTTGCGGTGACTGTGGGTCAGAATTTCACATATCGCAACTTCCCACCACAAGCACATTGTTATGTGAACAAATGACCATTGAACGGGGAATATTTACATGGTGAAATTGCAGAAGTTAATTTGAGAATGACTGTTATAGCCCAGGTGATCAACGTACAACTTAAAGTGGTCTACTTGCATGGGGTTCACAGGGCGAAACTACATACTGTGAAATAATAATCAAATTAATGAGGTGATCGGGATATGGTGGTGGTCAGCTTCGGGGGTATTTCTGTATTCCATTATGTTGCATGGTAATTGCAATCGGCCTCGTGTGCAAACGATTGAAACTAGACGAACGCCTATTAATCTTAAGAAGACTAACGCCTAACGAGCCCCGTAGGATTGTAACACTGATGGCACCATAGGACGGTTAACAGTGTGGTTTCCGTCCGATGTAGGGGTGAAAACTCTAACTAACAAAGGAAAATCATTAAGGTTATTAAAGTCGTCGGTTTTATGAGAAACATGACTAGCATTACCAAGTAAGCTGTTGTGCTCGTGTTATAACAAATCTGCAAAATATACGTTATCTCTTCAAAAGACAGTGTTTTGGGATGTAGTCAACAAGTTCCATGATTTCTTTGACCCAAAATGCTGCTTAAACGATCATAAATGTACAAAATTCATAAAAACTGTAAGTAAGATACAATAGAAAAACATTCTGGCAAAGGCTGACAAAGATTTCCATCCACAAACTGTTCCGTCGTGGCTTTAAAGAAGGAACTTGAATGCTCAACGGATTTAAATCGAACAGAAATCGGTCACCTGGTAGATCAATGCGCTATGATAGAATATAACAGATTACAAAGTCGAAAATAAACGTAATGATAAATTGGATCAGCTTAGGTAAGCTTACGAGAAAATTCACACAATCGTGATTGTCGTTCTTTCCGCGTTAGTTGGTTAGAAGGACGGTGGGTAAACCGGCAGTTCATATCCTACTTTATATCCCACTGAACATGGGTTACATAACATATTGGCATGAACTATTACATCACCACACTGTAAATATACCAAATATATGGACTCAAATATTAGGTTATTCCAAGAGTATCGAATGAATGACGAACTCGGACCTGGACAAGATTCCAACATCTTGTCGGCTGCTAAACCTGCGGTGTAGCATGTGAGTAAGGACCATACAGTCAAGGTATGGATAGTATCCAATGAGTGGTGATAAAATTCGCTGGGTTTCATGATGGCCCCTTATGTCATAATGTGGTCGGTCCGTAGGTGATAATACTATCGACTATACACCACTAAGGCTTTCCGTCAAAGTTTCCATCAGAAATTGATTAACTCTGAACGGTGACTATCAACATGGCCTGCGAAATGAGTCCTGCGCTAATTGCCAATTCCGGTGACCGGACTGGATCACAGGAGAAAATATTCCGGAAGTGTTCCCGTGATCAAATGAGATTAACTGCAGGTAGTTCGCCGAATCCCGTATAAACCACCTCTAGAAAAATAGGGTTCACGGAGTTAACATCTAGTCTGGATATGATTTCGCGCCCAAGACAGAAACACGTAGTTAAATTTGGCAACATCTAATGCGAAACTAAATCATTCCCTAGCAGACAATCCACTGCAGTGTGCCAGGTCGCCCTAAATTTTGATATACATAAATGAGATGAAAGTTAGGAAGCTTTTCATTCGCGGACCATGTCAAAATCATCCAAAATCTCGATGTCTAGCGAGGTAATTTAGGCTCAACATACATTCAGTTCCATCTGGACTTGTGGATAAATGAAAAATCACTTAGGGATGCACTTTAGCACAGAGCAACGTAGTGTACTACGTCATTTTGCAACGTTTTTCCTAGCCTACAAATTCTTAAAAACCTGTTAACCACATACATGACCAGGGCTGAAGGTAAAATGTCCATTTCAGTTAGACATCCTTGCAGGTTAATTCCATGAACATAGATTCTTCTGCCGATAGAAGGTGTATCGCGAATGATACCAGATTGGAGACAGTCATACCACCGGGTTATGTCCGGTGCTTCTAGTAAGGCGACGAAACGATGGTTTATGACGGGTATAAAAGCGCATGCTTGAGAAGTCCCGGAGGATTGTAGGGTTGAAAATTAAACAATTTCAATAAACGGTGTCAGTAAAAGCTGTGTGACATGACTAAACAAATGGCTTTGAGTAGCACTTGCGCGAGTATTCTTGCCTGGATTTTAGGATGCTTAGGACACTGTCCACTGTTTTTGGCGCACCAGTGTCATTAACTGATAGTCATAGGCTATAACGTATAGTGTAAGTATGTCATGGTATCGTCAAGACGCTCCTTGAAAAGAAATAGGTGGGGGCATTAATTATATGCCCGAGAAGAGCGTTCTAAGACTGTGATACCCAGAGCGGGACAAAGTTGCGGTCACATTCCAGTCAACTGTATTGCGTGGCTAACTTAAACTGATGACTCCTTAGATATGTGTTTGATTGAATTTCAAAAGAGTGGTAAGTGTGCTTTTAGTTTCTCCGGATCTGATAAAACATTATGAAATCGCCCCCTAGACGCCGATGTACATTTTGAAAGTCTTCACTCTGTGTCGCTAGGGGAGACGAGAAAAACCTCTGGGGTTGATTTGAACCATGCGTTTTGCAGTACTGAGCGCGGTGGAGTAGTGATTCTGCCATGGTTGCTACACTTCGAAAGCGTATTCAGCGTTCCCCCTCACGTATGAGCCAAGCATTTTCGGAAAGAATGAGGCGTCAAACGTTCCGAACCCACTAGGAATAAGGCCGAAGTACTAATTTCCTTCTTTGATGCCTTATTTGCTTGTCCCGAACGCCCAGGGTCCTCTTGGATGAGCGCGCCAAGCTTGCACCCATGGGAAGCCCCCTGTAGCATTTGTGGCCCTAGCCGGTGGTTGAGTACGCTGATGGCATGTGCTCAGAATTTTACACTTGGTGGCTTTGAACTGCAGCATGTTCTCGTTGGACAATTTGTTTGCTTTGTCCAACTCATCTTGTAGGACTATGTGATCCTCCACTGAATCGATGGCACGCCATAATTTTAGATTCTCGGTAAAAAGTAGAGAGTGTGAAGACAGTGCGCTTGCGAGATTATCTATGAAGACCAGGAAAAGCGGGGTCAGATTATGGAGCCCTGAGGTACGCCGCGCTGATGTTTGTTTGGTTTCAATAGGGTGCTGTGAATCCTCACATTCAGATGAAGTTGAAAGCGAAAGTCGCTTATCCAAAGTTTGATAACCGATTCCATGATTACGGAGTTTGTGCGGTAAAATGCGATGGTCCAGGGGGTCGAATATCTTTGGGAAATCCAGGTAAGCTACGTCTACAGATTCGATCCGGCATGCAAGGAGTATTAACTGATTAGTAGTACAGGACCGATGTTGGCGAATTCCACGCTGCTCCGAAATAAGAAACTTGTTTCCCTTTAAGTATCCCATGAACGTCTTGGCTACAATGGACTGCCTGAACTTGGAGATCACCGGAAAATATGTTAATGGGCAATAAGTTGTTGGTTCTGAATGGCTACCATCTTTGTAGTTTAGCGTGATGATCCCGTAGTTCCACATAGTGGAGATCTGCCTTTTGTTAAATCATTGCCGAAGGAGTGTTGCTAACGATTCATCTAAACACATGGCAGCAACTTTCAACGCCTTCGGGTGAATGCCGACGGCACACGGATAACTGAATTCGCACAAATACACCAGCCATTTCAGTACTGCTGCGGTTGGAACAGAAATGTTACTAAGGCCTGATGTATACATGATCTGCGTAGCTATGGTGTACGATGATTGCACACTTTAAAAGGTACTGCCAAATGCGTATCCAAGAACCTTGACCACGTCGTGGTCCGTTTGTGCTGACCCACATGCTATATGCAGAGTTGGAATTGCGCGTTTAGCCCGGTGAAATATATTTAATTATCTGTATATCAGCTTGGGGTTAGAGCAATATTTTATCACAAGGTTTTGTTCGTTTTTTATTTGTATTACCGGAAGAGTTTGGCACATTGTGTTCGTTGTGTCGTGTAGACGACCCATGTATCCTCTCTCTTGTCGGCAATCTGGGCGAGCCATGTCAAGTCCCTCAATCCCATGCATTAACGAGTCATGCTCCATACGAGAGACTTCAGCTTTATAGGTCAGCGGATTTTACTTTCAAATTTAGGTATCACGAGCCTGTTGAATCCGTCGACAAATGCCCCGCAGACCACCTCAGCGGACCATTCGGCTAGGAAAGACAAGAATGTTGCACCAAAAATGCCAGACAGTTTTTCATCTTTGGTTACGACATGAGGATTCTTGGTACTTTTCTTCAGAATATTCTGCGTAGCACAAGTATTGGAACACCAATATTGCATTATTGCTGCGGCCTAAAGGCGTGCACGTTGTTACTACGTCGATCATCAGTTCCTCGACGGTAAATCCGAGGTCCAAGATAGCCGGTCTGTTTCAAGTTCTGAAACAAGTTGGAGAAGTGATATTGTTGTACAGCGGAGATCCGGCGATTAGCTCTTGCAGATCCGTCTTGAATTTTTCGCGCAGAATGGCTGAGGCTTCTATGCCGTGTAGATTTAAGGAGAACGTAGCCGTAAGATCGTATCAATAGGTTCTTTATGGCTGTAGTTAAAGCCTGGTCAATTGCTAAAGTGGACGTTTGTGGGCGGTATACAATGGCCACAATGGCCATATATCGCCTGGCCTTACGTGTAGGCAGAAGCATAAGTTTTCCACGCTTCGAATTTCGGTTCGTTTACGCCGTCCTAACGGTAGTAAACTATTACACCGGCTCCCTGTGTGGATCGGTCATTGTGCAAGTGTGACCCACCAGATTATGCGATCTCGGCGTCGGTAATCACATCGATCAGCCATGTCTTGGTTACCGTGACGTGGTCCCAATACACTGCCGTTTCAAGAGATCGAAGCTCAGCCAGTTTGCTGAGAAGGGCTTGTGCCTTTGTATACCAACAATCAAGATATACGTAAATTAGAAAGCTTTCAGATATCTTTCATGTAGAAGGTTTAATGTTGCAAACAAGTATAAAATGCGATGATCGATCTAATGTGCTAAACCTGGAACCACTATGGACAGGCAGAATAATATTTAGGTTATTTTTACTTTATCATCTTATTTTCATTTTTTATTTTCCAACCGATTGCATTTTTCAACTTCAGGCTATTAAATATTAGGTGAAATGGGCTAGCGACGGCCTACTGTGCATATAAAACATGTACCGAACTCCGCTAAAATGTCTATGCAATGTGGTACTCAATATGACACAAGAGATGTTATCTACCCACCACTTATTTCAAAATCCTCATGGCCAGTTTCATTTCTTAACAACAGTTTCCATCGCATTCCAGAAAGGTTAGAGAACAACCGGTTGGCATAGTTTGTGGGCAACGTTTCGCTTTTGACACAAGACCATCGTCAAGCCGAGTGAACCAGCCGGGGATTGGTATAGCACTTACTGGGTAATTTTCCAGAAAAGCCAAACTTTCCGCTCTACATTTGTGCACTTGCAGTACTCAATTCCCGCAGATCGGATAACTAATGGTGTCTGCAAAATTAGTTACAAAAATTTGCGCAGACGTGTACATCGACCAAACCACGAGAGACCTACGCACAAGGATAGTAGAAGACAAAAGGCGCATAACATGGCCACCGAAGAACGAACTGGCATATAGGGCTTTAATAAGAGATTCGGCAATCTCGACGCACGCGATAGCTACGGGCCATGAGATCGCCTTGGATTACGTCGAAATCGTTAGGACGGGGCTAAGCTGACTGCTTTGGCGCATGAGCTTAGCAAAGTGAACAGCTACGTGAACAGAATGGACAAGTCAGAGGTTTCGACCGTGTGGCAGGCTATCTTAACCCGGTAAGTCTGAGGAGAGCCGGCGGACGGGAATGAATATCATATCATCCCCGCGTGTGACCTGGTAACGCCGATCACTTGTGACCTTTCTGTACACGGAGTGACACTGTGACCTGCAACGCGATTGAACTTCTGCCTACATAAGGTTCTTCGCGATTACCTTCCCTGTTCGCTATGAGTGCTATACCGAACCTCGACTGGTTCATTCGGTCTGACGAAGCTTCTGTGTTAAAATCGAAACGTTGTCCACAAACTATAGCAACCAGCTGTTTTCAAACATTTCTGAACCTATCTCAGAATATTTCCAACCTCACCATATCTTGACTGATGGCTGCATGCTAGTAATTCATTTAGTAACAGCACAGTGACGGGAACCTCTCATTATTGGGGTCTGCCTGCTCCACAGTCCGTCTGATACCGTAACAATCTGTACTTACATCTTGAAATATAATAGTAGTCAAAAATTAGTTCTTGATTTACACTAAGTACATATTGATAGTTGGACACATATCAAGTGAAAAATCCTCCTTATTCAGCCGATGTTGGTGAATGTATGAAGAACAAATCTTAGGCAAATGCTTCGCTCAATTTGGCAATATTTTACTTACCACCTTGCGTTTCTTTGGTTTGGACGATACTAAAATTTTAGTGTATCTGGTCAAGACACTTGCTAACACATACTCGAATGGGCGCTTCCCTAACGATCTTTTGCTCGTTGTGGCAACACACGAGTTTTTCTCTGACCCCCGCAACAACACAAATCAGTCCCAACTACTTGAGAAATCCATAAAATTAAATCAAGCATTTCCTCGACTTATTTCTGCAAAGCAATAATTTGACCAAGGCTTTTGTCTCGAAAATTACACTGTGGAAACATTTCTCCAGCTTTGTGATCAGACTAAGCGCATGGCGTCATTGTGCAACAGAGTTCGCCTTGCGAACACCATTCGTGGGAAACATTCATGCATCCAACGATTCATCTGTGTTTCTATCGGAGCTTAACAGGAAACAATTTTGTGAAAACTGCAACAGTCTAAGTACTCGTTTAGTTTTATCGTAGGTAGGCGTAGGCTGAAACTTGGTTTCTTTTCGGTTTGGTTTCCACTGTGTTGGAGCAGCGTGTAATGGTTCAGCAATAGGTCAATCCGCTTAAAGCCTTAGAGCTAGACAATAGATTAAACAACAGGTCTTTCGCTCGACGACGAGCTAATGAAAGTTCTTTAACTAGCGGTTGATGTAACTTTATTAGTAAACAGTAAAACACCAATTACCGGTAACGCAATCGTTCCTAAACGACACATTACCTAGCTGGGTATGGAACTGCCCAAGGGACAGAACGTTCGAACAAGTCGAATTCTATTGGTTCGTGTATACCAGTAAGCCACCGAATGTGTCACCATTGACAGGACAATCAGGTAAATCCATGGCTGATTTAGTCGAAGTCGTCTTTGGTCCAGAGATTGACGCTGAAGAAAATTTCATTTTATTTCCATCCTATTTACAGTTCAACTTGCCATGACCACCACCTGTCTAAGGCGATCACCTGTCTACAATGACCAGCAAAAAATATCCCCAACATTTGCTTTTATGAGTGATGTCCATATACATGAATCTGCTCATGGCCACCACCTACCATGGCGACCACCCGACAAAGACGACCACATTTGTTGGTCCCTTGAATGGTCGTCTTAGCTTGCATTGACTGTATTAGCGAATTTTTTGACTTAATGGCTTTAAAATTTCTTAATCGAATATCTGCTCATTGATAACTTAATTAGGTTACCTTTCGGTTCCTGGTTTCACCATTACAAATAATATGTAAAACTGTCTTGCGTTGTTGGATTGGCTAGATAACGGGAGGACGAGAGCGGAGTAGATGCTTTTTAGAAGGAATCAGCACAAATTTCGGGTTGTTATAATAAACTATATGGAATAAATGTACTGCATTTTATCAGGATAAATATACAAATAAATTGCTTCTTCTCGATAACAAAAGGCAAGTTTGCTTAGGCATGGTCATAGTATGAAAACAACGAATGATCGGTAAACGCAGAAAGGTGCCACAAGTTTGTCAGAGGAAGTAGATCTGATAAAACGTTTTCTCCCCTTGATTGCACTGCTCAGTTACTCTGCTGCGTAATCCAGGTAAATTTTGAGTGTGTAATTCCCCAGAAATGCGACAAGCTATTAGCCACGTTTGAGGAAACGGTGACCAACAAAATCACCACAGTTGGGATTAGCAAAGCGGACTGTGCAACCCAGGCCTCATCGTGCGTGCTGCTCCAGTCCTGAGGAGAATGGCTAGTAACACCGTAAGCAAAACGACACCAATAGCGCAGCAAATCAAGTGTTGTTTCAATAACACCGGCGGCTCACATACGACTAATGAGGTTCTCAGTTCGATCGGAGTAACTGCATGCAAGGTTGAGTCCAATGCCCCGACTGTGTACATATGCAAAAGTAAGACGGTTCTAGTGAAGGTTGTTTTACTGTTGTTTCCAACAAGGGCCGATATTCAAATTTAACTGCACCCTCCACTGCAATGATAGCTGAGGATGGAAGCGGAGTTTTGCTGGTACCAGCATCACCGATTTCATGCTGTACTATCCCGAGTGTTTTAATCATTACCCGAGACATATCGAACGATGCAAAATAAACAACCAACCGTGCTGATCATGCAGTGCTGCAATATCTTTGGAACAAAGTCGACTTCAGTTAGGGTCAGACAGTTGGACGACCTCAAGAAGTTGAACCTCAGTATTAACCTGTTCGGAGCTGTACTGAAAGCTGTACACGTAGTACGTATTACGCGACAACCCAACTCTAAGCATTACGGGGAGCCAGGACTTCTACGCGTTCTGCTGAACTCCATCGCCGAAGTAGAATTACTTATGCTTTCGACAACCCTCTTCAGAAATGAACACCGCTCCGTCCGATTCTTTCCAGGTGTCTGATGCATTAACCGTTACCAAATTAATCGCAGCTTAGAAGACCACCGGAAGGAAACTTTGACCAGAATCACTCCAGCCACGGAGTTCCTGAAACTGAAGCAGCTGATGAATATGTAATAATCATTTATGATAATGAACATTGGTGTTCTATTCATGAAACACTCTCTTTGAAGTAGTTGAGGAGCGAAATCGGTGTCACGGCTTCACCCCCTCACCAAATTACATAGAATGTGGTTCACGAGTGTTGAAGGTGGTCCTACTGCCAAACAAATGCTAACGCAGACGTGAAACAGTTAGTGTACGTTTCAGAGCTGACTGATATCTGAGCTTCAGCTGAAGGCATCGAGTGATATGTCCTCTATAAATGATATGTCACCCAACGAATCGAAGGCGATGGTAACTATAATGGAACAGTGCGTCAGCAGGGTGTTGGACGAACCTCTACAAGCTGTTGATAAACGAAGTGGCCAGACAACTTCTGGTCTACATAGAAGATTAAATTTGAGACTATCTAGGCAGCTGATGAATAAGACATCTAAACGATCGCCAATCACCCAACGAAGAAGTGATTTGTCGCCCATCAGTCACTGGTCGACGAAACTTTACGTATGAATTACACAATCTCTGATATATTGCTGAAAGCTGAGAAATTATCATTTTATGTGCTAACACCCAAGACCTCCTCAGTAAACTTGCGAATCTTCGAGTACGTCAGGTCGCGAATGCCTGGTAACTGATTCTCATTACGGAAACCTAATTACACCATGAAGCTGCTGAAGCTGTCGAGGGAGCAGCAATCTCGCTTAGTCGTAACGAACGTCACAGCAGAGGAGATGGGGTCCTTCTCTACTACCGCAGTGACATGCAATATGCAGTAGTGGTTGATCCGGAAACCCATGTTACAGAGTCCCTCTTGTGCCGTCTCTGACTAATGCGCAACGGCGAATGTCTTGTAGTTGGAGTTTACCTCCCCCAACGTCCATCTCGGAACTGGATTTCAACGTTATATGTGCCTTGAACATGGGAAAACGCTGTAGGTACAGCCACATTTTCATAACCGGTGACTTCAATCTACACCAACTGGAGGTATCGGCATCTTCTACTGAACAGAGCAAACATGCATGAACGTGTCGTAAACATTCCTTTATACAATCACGTTATCTCGCCCACTCGATTAAAGACAGTAAACAAACCTTACTACCACAGATGAGGCGCACATGGTATAACGTCATTGATGGATAGCCCATTAGATTTCCGGGACCAAGTGGTAATAAACAGTTATGGTAAGAAAAGTTAACTGTTTGTTATGCAGCGTACCCATCTGAATACTTAGAAAATGCTAATGCAATCACCGCTACCACGACTTGCGAGAATTCGTTGAGACATCTGCTTGGAAGTTCTTCAGCTACAGTCCCCTTGAAAGCAGTCGGAAGGAGTCCGTAGAAATACTCAATGTACTGGTCAACGGCGCATCAGAAATCATACCCATAAGTTCCCGAAACGTGCCGTAAATCCTTAGAAGCACAAGAACATGCATGGCAATAAAGGATGTAGCTTGGCGTGCCTACAAGGCTAACCCACCACACTAAACGACTTGGAGCAGACCCCTGAAATATCACAACCATTGGATTATCTTTGTGCTTAAAGAAAATTGTCCAGCTTGTCCAGACAAAAGATTTTGGTAAACAATAAAACTTTGTATAGGGATGTCAGCAGTCTTCTTCGGCAAAAACGGTACCCCTCCACTTTTCACAACAGACAGTAGGGTACAAAGCGTCGATGAAGCAACCAATGCACTGTGTCTGCAGTAGGCCCCGATTTTGGAATCCGTAGCTTAGCCCTGTCAATAACCGCCGTCCAATTTGACGACTCCAGGATTAACGCATGCACTTTGCGACCCAGCAACCGTGCTAAAGAAATCTCTCTCATTACGCGATCATAGCTATCCAGGAGACAAGGTGCTTCGTCTGTAGGTGCTGTGGACTGCCGTTACTAAGCTAACCGATTTCATGTCACTCATTTCGACCATGCTTCGATGAACAGCCAGTTACCATTACTTAGAAGCACGGATTTATTACCCTTGCTTTGAAAGGCTGTGGCCGTTCAGACCCTGCAAACTATCGCCCAGTGTCCCTCGCCCATGTGTTTGCGAAGGCGATGGAAGCAGTCGTCGCTGAGGCTCTAACAAACTATCTGGAGGATAGCATCGGCTTGACACCGAGGCAGTATGGCTTTGTCAAAACCGGTCACGCACCACCAACCTGCTGATGACATGAGCTAGTTGGATAAAAGTGGCTGATGGTGGGACCGGAGTCGGTGTAGTCTATCCGGGCTAATCCAAAACTTTCGACCGCATCCAACGCCAAAGGCTACAGAGCTATAGAATCGGAGATCCTGTTCTTGGTCGGATTGCCAACTTTCTTCATCAAAAATCTCTTCAAGAGTGCGTCACGGGATCAATCTATAACCGGACTGTGGAGGAATTTAGTGTTCCACAGGGCTCGGTGCTGGGAGTGCGCCTACCCTGGTAATTATCAACGGCCTGGTAAGAGTTATCACCACCAATTTCCTCATTTCCCCTGATGATGTCAAGATATGACGGGAGGTCAAAAACAAGGAAAATCACGAAGTAGTTTAACGTGAATTGGATTGCATGTGTGAACTGTCAACGAGGAATCTACTCTAGTTGAAAACAGCTAATTGTAAGGTGATCCATCTGCGTCACCAGCCGGTGTGTGTGTACAAGCTTGAAGACCAGACCATGCAGAAGATCTTACTGAAGCGTGACTTAGGCGTACTTGTACAGGACAATCTCGTATGCTCAGAACAAGCAGGGAAGGCGTCGGGAACCGGCAATCAATACTATGGACTTCCTTGCGTTACGCTTCGTCGGTTTGAAGCCTCAATGTTACCACAAACGCTTAACACCTAGGTGCGACTGCACGTGGGATACGCCATCCAAGCTTGGCACCCGTGGTAGAGACATGCTCTAGCTGCTCTCTAAATGCCTCAACGAGAGGGGTAAGCGAGGACGTTGGCGCACTTTTCTTTCTAACTTACCAGCTTATGTTGAAGTCCCTAATAATGTACAGAAGACGAAATCAATGTTTACGTAGACCTCAAAGTGGTTTACCAGATCCTAAAGTGCCCAAATCACATTCGCCGCCACTGCTGGGACTGAACCACAACATTAACTTAGGAGCTCTTATTTGATACTAACAACACAGTACAGCTGCCTAAAATACTGTAGAAAATTCTTTTCCCTTCGTCTGCGCTAGCCTCGGTACGCTTCCTAAGGTTATGTCGTATCTGCCCTCAAACAAACGATATTTATAAAGAACTTTATGAGGCACTATGTCGTTCTCGTTTCACGTTATAGCTTGTGTTAACCAGAGGACTACATAAGGCAATCAAACGGTGTGTTTCCGAAAATCTACCCAACGGATTTATAGATTTATACGTTCAATGCGCAAACTTCGCCGTTATTCAGCATGTCTATGTTGAGTCCAACAAAACGCTACTCAGATTTTCATGTAAGTTTGTTTCCTCAAAACTTTCTATCCCGAGGGAATTGTTAAGCATTGCTTTTCATCACAATGCCCTTGTTTCATTTGTACAATAGACGTCTAACGATTCATACACGGGAATTCGCCCGTTACGACAGTCCCTGTACCTATTTGTCATTATTTCACTGAGCGCTCAGATTTACCGTTGGATTATCCGAAATACAGGTACCTCAGAACTTCAAAATATCAAACTCCTGACTTCCCATTTAATCTTCCGAATGTCGTCTTTTACCTATTTCATTGAATAAGGTGAAGGTTTGAGCGCATCTACAATTATTACCTTCAGCGACAGCCTGAAATGCCTCCACATAAGCATGGTAACATGGATATGTTGGAAAAATGAATGTTAGATTGCCATTGAAGTTCTTTATTGAGTCTTCCCCTAATCTCAAATTCTAACTAAGCTAATGGGATGTATACTTGAGGCTAACGTTCGTAAACATTACTGCAAAACGCCAGCCACCCACTATTTCAGTTAAATTCGAATCACCGTTAAAGTGTTGCTTTACTTTAGTTATTTTTCCATTAAGGTAAATAGATTATAAGTACTTTCTACACTTTTCGTGTTCACAGATGCAAACAGAACAGTCAGTTGCCTCAATTCCGTCCGAGGTACACGAGCGATCCAACAGAAATGAAAACATAATTGCCTTTGCCATACCGTACAAAATCAGTATAGTGAACTTAAAAGTATTAAACTTAAGTCCTGCAAGATATTCCAGAGTAATTTCAAATCTTTACAACTAAAAAAGAATACATTAAAGGTTGCTATCGCATCATGTTTAAATCCTTGAATGAAGAAGTCGCAGTCATTACACAACAGACTCAATTCAACGAGCTGGCGATCATTCCGGATCGTACACCATTACAACATGTACTTCTTGCTCTTGAACATCGTATGTTAAAGATGGATGGTACCCATGAAAACGTTTGCCACTTTACCAAGCCTTTGAATAATAACACACTAAGTGAAGGACCTAGGGTTTCTGATATGCACCGCGATATTCCCTATGTCCGGTTGGCGACATCGAACATTGGGCTCAAGGTCCTAACGCAAAACCTTCTGTGCAGCTAACCATGAGTGCCGAAACTCCTAATCCTGAGACTAGTCTTCCAAGTTACTCTATTTCTATCGATAAATTAGCTATAAAATCAAAAGCCTCTCCTAGTTTCAAGTGCTATAGATATAACGTCTAGTGAGAGGACGTCATCACCTTGCAGGCTAACCACTGTCTGTGACAGTGGTAGATAGGTGGTGCTATATCCCAGCTAGTTTGTAAATTATTTAGCCCAGCCGACGTCCCCCATGGCTCAGTGACTTAAGCTGCTGGCTAGTTGGCATCTGCCTCTAGCTGTCATGGGTTCGATCCTCCTTAGAGGACCGAGGGAATGCGCGCCACTGACGAGCCCCAATAGGGCGAAACGCGTCTGGAGCTTTTCCGGACTAGGCTCTGCTATGTAGCTTGTGAACTGTTGAGATGAAAGCCTTATCAGATTTACAACTAAAGTCTTGCTACTAACGAGTATTATAAAATCATATCAGTCAAGAAAAGTTTAGTGAAAAAGGCCTTGATTACCATATAAGCATAACACCGCCAAATATCAAGTGTTTCAATATTTTTCGACTGATACCCACAACTTGTCTTCTACCTAACGTTTTTGTCAACCCCAAAGCCATCACTCTGTGCCACTTTGGGAATGCTGCAACCGTAAGCAAGGAAATAACTGCCGAAAGATTACTGAACATCAGACAACAGCACATCCTGCCACGCGCCCTCGTATTATACTACCGAACCACAATGCTTTTTATTAGATGCGGGAGTGGTACCACAACCACCACCATCATTGATACATTCAATAGAAGCAAACAATCTATTTGCACCCTTCCTACAGTTTTTACATGTGCATAATGAAATCACTGCCAAGGCAGAACACTCCAGTCTTCATACATCAAACCTGTCTTCCAAACCAGCATTACCAGTCATCCCGACCAAAAGACCCACTTGCATAATTGCATTAGAGACTGCATCTGCCCCTTCATATATACATGCACTCTTTATACCATGGGTTTGTACCACACAATTCGCAACTCTACAAAATTTCCTCAACAACCTTCCTATCCTACTCCTGGTAATTGCGAGATCTATTAGATACTAACCTTCTTTTCTAGATACGATGGCGCATTTGAGCACTGCAAGTACAAACCTCGTCAATCAAACGTGGTGGTGCTGGATTCAACTTTAACAATCCACAGCTACTAACTAGTTCGTAGAGCTTGCTGCACAAAGTGTGGGTGTGGATGCATTATATATATGCGTCGAGCATTCACAACGATGCCACTTGACCATCATGAGCAAAAAAGTCCCGGAATCGCTGATGTTACTTGTCACTAGCACTTACCAGCTGTTAATTCTCAGATGTACCTACAACCCTCTGAATGTTCCAGCTGGTGGTGTCGCCACCATCTTCGGTGCATTAGCTTTTGCATTAGTGCTGCCGTATAGACAGAAAAGAATAGCTGGAGACTTCACTTTCCCGAAACTATCTTGGTCACCAAGTCCGTCTTCGTTAACACATACAGATTTGCTTCCAACTCTCATGGTTGGAGGATGGCCACAATGGGTTACGGAACCTATTAGGTCCAGTAGAGTACTTGACTTAATAATTGCATTATGAATCATCGAGGCAAACATCGCTCTGATGGACTGTCTCCCAGGTAATGACCACAAAATATTATAACTATTTTTTTACCGTCAGCTAACATGCCAAACAGAACTTGCTCCCACTATATTCCATCCAGGAAATTAATTGGACACAGCTCCAAGCTTTGGTCCCATCTGAGGGCTGGAAGACATTCTTCCTATCCATAAATGTTTACCTAACAGTAGCGCTGTTCTAGGTTAACATCCACTATGCCATAACCTATCTTACTACACAAAGTAAACGTCTTCTCTAAGGCTCTAAGGATGGAAATGCAAGCTTACTCAGCCAGAATAAGCGAAATTGCTGTTAAGATTTTCCAAGCCTGGAGATTTTTTCAACAAGTGCACAAATGGACCACCAGCATCAAATATGCACAAGTGCGGAAACTCAAAAGCGAGGAAGCAAATGCTTTACGAACGGCTAGCAAAACAAAGGAACTCGTCGTTATTATTCATCATAGTACCAGCAACAACATTTCTCATCAAAAACCGCTCTACTTTTATGGGACTGTTGGAGGAACATGTTGAATCTTTGCGTGACCCATTTGCTAATTATGAGGCGTTTAGCGCATTTTTTGGATTTTGTGTCTAACCCTAAAGCTGAATACCCTCAATGTGTAAGTATAAGCAGTGTCGAACTTTCACTCAGCACTATGCAGCTGCCAATGAAAGGCATCCAAGTTCCTCTCAGCTTGGACTCAGTCGACATCCGTAAAACTACTACTAAAATAGGAGGGCCATTACCTTGTTGAATAGGTTCCCTTTACTGTTACAAAACAAAAGTTTTCCTAATCATTGGAAAACCGTATACATCATCCCACGCCACAAAACTGGTCCCACGAAAAATGTTACGCATTACCAACCGATTCATCATAAGAAACACCATCGCCATTCGGTTTGAAAGATAAGTCAAGAAAACGTTGATGGAGTTTCTTAATTCCGTGCACTTGCTTAACACACCTCAGTATGGTTTCCAGGAGAGACTTTCCTGCACGACCTGCCAGGTAAACTCACTTAACTGCCCTGAAGAATCCATAGACTCCGGTTATGCAATAGTAATTTTATTCCGGACCAAGAAGAAGCCTTTGACTGTGTACCACACAAACGCTTGTTGAAAAAGCTTTAATCCATTGAAATCCAGAACACGCTTTTAGATTGCCTTTCCTTTCAACTAAGTAATCGGTATCAAATAGTTATTTTAAGTGGTCACCATTCTCCTCCTCGTCCAATAACCAGCGGAGTCATCCAAGGAATTGTACTTGAACCTTTGCTTCTTCTTCCACTACGTCAATTATAATCGCCTCTGCATCAAAATGGCCAGCTCTTTATATTTGCCAATAAGATGCAAATTTCAGATCACGTGAATCAGTGTGCAATCGAAGTGGGATTTCCTAGTGAACAGGGGCGATAACCGCGTTACCAGAGACTTGAGTCAAGGTGTCATTACAGTCACAGTTCGTGATATCATCTCAAGTGGTTCAGTCACAGTGGGAATAGTCCAGGTGTTCCTTGGTGCGTCATGGCATTGACGGATAAGCCCATAGTGTTTACAATCTTAGTAGGTTTGCACTTTCCAATCTGATCCACGCACCGATACTCGTCTGGCTTTCCGGCTTAAGATCGCTCACCATGCAATAGAGAGTTCTACCCCCTCCATTTTATTCACGAAGTCGTCAGATTTTGAAATTTCCACGGTCTCGACGATCAACCACTGAGGGGTTGATTGTATAGCCCCCTTACTGATCTCTACGTTTTCCACGTCAATCTGGTGACCCCTTTCCAGTGCATGCACATCCATGGCCGAGTCTGATATTCAAACTCGCTTCTTGGTCGTCTTTAAATGCGCCTCATGTGCTCTGAAATTTGTGTACGCAATGCTCTCCTTGGTTGGCCTGTGTACACGTGTGCACAGGCCTTACATTTAATGTTATAAACACAGTCGTCCTATTCTTGGGAAGTGCTCCTTCATGTGTACCAGCGCTGAACGTAGCGTTTTACCTCACTGGAATATAACCTTTATCTTTTCCTTGTTTAACACCCTCCGAATTGCCTCCGAAGTGTCTACCTTGTACGGAATTCCTACTGTCCCTATCCACTCGTTTGTGGGTCTTGACTGCCGGTTTAGCACTTGATGCAACTGGCCTCTAACACGGGTCACCAGATGAACTTGGAAAACGTAGAGATCAGTAGGAGGGCTGTATTATCAACCCCTCAGTGGTTGCTTGTTGAGACCGTGGAAATTTCAAAATCTGACGAATTCGTGAATAGAATAGAGGGGGTAGAACTCTCTATTGCATGGTGAGCGATCTTAAGCCGGCCAGCCAGACGAGTATCGGTGCGTGGATCAGATTGGAAAGTGCAAACCTACTAACATTGTAAACACTATGGGCTTATCCGTCAATGCCATGACGCACCAAGGAACACCTGGACTATTCCCACTGTGACTGAACCACTTGAGATGATATCACGAACTGTGACTGTAATGACACCTTGACTCAAGTCTCTGGTAACACGGTTATCGCCCCTGTCCACTATAAAATCCCACTTCAATTGCACACTGATTCACCTGATCTGACGGAACTCTTGTGTCCCTGGCGAAACGTTACCAATCTGCTATTCCAACTGATTTTTCCAAACCTCTCTGAATACCTGACTACTCGATCGATTCCAAGTATCCTCCAAGAATTCGAATATGAAAATTGTTTTTAACTCCGGCGTGATACGTTTCAGAGCACACTATATTTATCTAAAAATATCTTCATTCTTTTTTATAGTGGTCTGAGATCTGACTGAAAAATATCTCAACCGACAAATCAAACATTATATTTTGTGGTCGCTCAGTCCCCGATGGATATATCAAACTTAACAACATAAGGTATGTCGATACGGCAGTCTACTAGTGATATTGGAATCGGATATTCTCCAGATTTCCTTTACTCTGAACAAGCTCTGTACCAAATAGCTCGGGATAAACAATACGTGGTTAACCTATGCCACAAAAGCCACACAGTCTCTGCCAGATTGGAAGTATGTATAGCCCCCACTCGTCCAATTTTCGAATAATGCGACCGCATCTATGGCAGCTTGTGAAAAGTACACAGAAAAGCTACAGAAAGTTACAGAAGTCATTCACCACACGTTATTTCAATAGTACAATCAATTTAAACTGCCGCATACATTGCAAACAGTTCCCCATTGAGCCTGTGGCTGCGAAGTCTTAAGCAAAACTTGAGGCTCATCCACAATTTGTTGTACCAAAAAAGTAATCTTAGCTACATAACAGAGACAAAACACAACAACCGTCGCAGACTCCGTAACAAAGATTTACGCTATAGATACCAAGGGCTAGAACAACCATGTAGTCCAACATTTTCCTCATCAGTTACGGCATCCTGTGGAACAGCGTAATAGCTGAAATCAGGACAAGTGAAAATGCTACGTCGTTCCACACAGAACTCGATAGCTTTTTATCTCTAACAGTGTTCGCATCCATGTTCCCGTTGGACAGCTCACCTGATGAAATATTCCAGGATGGCCCGACAAATATCTAATGAGCTAAGCATTGAGTTCAAGATGCACTTATGCAAGAGCATGATCAGTTCTTTACATAGTGGTATGTTCCAAATTAAGGGGATGTTACACACCCTTTCAAGTAATATACGTAAATAATTTATATCAATGTAATATACCGCTTTTCTTAAACAGTGCTATACATTTTGCCCCACTTTTGCCCCGTCAGTAGATTTGGATTTTTGCCATTTGGGCGCAGCTGTTCGTCGAGTTTGTGTTTAAGCTGTGCGTAGGGTTTAGTAGTCCTGGTTCACTTTCCTGATTCATTTGCATCTCCCAGATTAATTTCCTGGCAACAAAAATATAAACCAGCAACTCAGTTTTTTGACCCCATAGTTACGCGATAATTTTTAGCATTGGATCGTCGGAACACTAATGGGCGAACTTACTGGCCTCCAATTTCGCGTACAATACAGAAATAATGCGAGTAATTTAACGCCCCTCAACACATTGTTTGCATTTCCCAGAATGATATACACATTCTTCGTACGTTTGACGGGAATTGTTCAAACAAATACGAACGTGGAAAACTCTATGCGAATATCCACTCCTCCAGACAAAACCACTCATAAGTTAGAGAAGTATGCATATTTTAATAAAAATTAAATTCTACTCGTCCACCGCTGTGTAAACTAGCGCGTACTGCAAACTTTCCTACTGTCAATTATACCGATTCCTGAGGGCTTATCCCATAAAGAGTTTCATGTGGACCATGGGTGCTTATGAAACGATAGAATGGCTCCAAGTCCCGGAGACCTTGCATAAGTGGTCATATTTTACGTACTATGAGTAACTTAGAGCAGATTCTACGTTGTCCATATGTTGATGCTGTCCATTTCATAGTACATCGGGTGTTGATATTCTTGATTGCAAATAGTCTTAACACATTCATCACAATTCAAAAAATGTGAATCAGTCATAGGTAAAGTATGGTTATAAGTAATCTCTCGGCGCCGAACCTCGTGGAACAACGCATTCAGTCTGAATCGCATAGGATGTCGCACCCAAATTCATCTCAGCAGACTGCATGATAGAGGTTTAGCAAATCTCCGGGAAGAAATGATGCCGGATTTCATGAATTTCTGCCTGGAAATATTCAAGTGCAGTATTCCAAAAGATGATTTCGATGCAGTTTTAATTATCTACCATATCGTTCTGGCTACATCGTACAATCAGTAGCTCGTTCTTGCATAACGAGTCTTGAATTGCATATTACCATTTGGTTGTTAATATACTTCATCTTTCTGGGCAGGCAAATGTAATCACTCACTGTTTCCTCCGTCACTTTTGACGAACGTTATCTACAAGGCACTTTAGTTTTGTTAATGACACCCACCGGTTAAACCAAAGCAGGGTTATCATGCCATCGCTTGGTAAGAACCAGTTGCTTCACAAAGCGCCGAATGCCAGTTTCTGAAGGATGCTATGGATACCAGCCCGTGTGCCCTTGAAAGGATAAAGGCGGATTAGTTTAAATTGAGTTGCACAGATGTAGAAACTAGCTTAATACTAGTACTGAAGAAAAGATGCTGCGTGTTAATTAGGAAGCTGGATTTGTACGAGCATCAAGGACTGGTAGCGTATCGGAAACCGAGGGTTGTTGCGGGATCAACCGATTGGTGGTTTTCAAAGGTTTCTGTCTTCCTCCAGCTAATAAGTGGGAGATGTGGCGCCACACTTCATGCAATCTGATAAAGTACTAGCCTCTAGCAAACCGTTGCTTGTCGGTCGGCATGTACACAGAGCAAGTTGATCAAGTAGTTAACATTTGGCGGATGTGAGCACCTTGTCATGCATGTACGGAAATTACCGTGGTCATTTTTCAGCTAAACATCGCCATACTGCCACTAGTTTCTGCTGAGAGATTGGATTGAGAAACCAGCGGTTAAGTAGATTTGGCACACCCACATCTGTCTGTGGTTCATCAATAACAACTGACTCAGCAACAAACCAGCAGAACCAAAGCAGCGCAGCTCTGGGTAACCCAAAAGTGTCATCTACATGTGTGCTTTTAGGATCGACACCCAAAGATGCACTCCAGTAACTTAATCATAGTCACAACCCAGTGCTAGTAGGCGGAAGTTGTGACTCATCGCATGCATTTGAGTAGGGACACTAGATCCTCAGACTCTGTCATTTATGACCGTCATTAATGCGCAAACGCTGTCAGGTTTGTGTGATGGATGTGTGTGTATTTAGCTCAGCATTATCCAGGGTAGGGAGTGGTTTGCCACGAGCTACAACTAATAGGTAGCTGCACCTGAAATATAATAAAAATGAACCTACGTTAACAATGAGCATAAATTCAGGTAACTTTGCGCTTGCTGAATGCTATAACAGAAGTGTTGAGGCTAAAACTTAGCTCATTTTTCAATATAGCTTACTTCGGTATTCGTCTATGATTTTCGGATGTGTAGTTGCCAACAGTCGTATTTCACAAATACTTCCGTCTAAGTTCAACGAACAGTTAGAAACAGGCTGCATTTGCAAATGGTTATTTGTCTGCTTATTACTGTGCATTTCACTCTAAAATTTACAACACGATCTTGGAAACGTAGATCCATACTCCGCAGCCAACACGATGGTTTGTGGCAAAAGTAACTCTAATGCATAAAGATAGTAAAAAGTTGGCGTATATCATTCTTTAGATCTTAAGTCACCAATAAGGCATGGCAAAACTCAGTTGTTTGCATATGGTATAAAAATATATTATGCCACTGACTCTCAAACTCCGACTTTTATATCTGCGATCCTAAGTGAGCTAGTTTCCCTGGAAGACTGGTGTGTCTGATCTTCCATAAACATTTTAATATCCATATTCAGCATTTTATGCTATTAATGCTTTGTTACACATAAATGTTTGTTTTTGTATGGAATTCCACTACCTACGCGAATCGATATCTGACCTAGGTCTCCGTTACCCAGGTTCGTTGAATTACAAATAACAAGTTGAGAATACAGTGCTTAAAACACGACAGATTATTGGAATTTTTGGCCACTTGTTTATAACAAGCGATGTTAACCTCCTGTCATTCAGACTGTACGCCAGACCATTATTAGAATACTGTGCCGCCACTTTTAGTAGCATTAGGAGTTGCGACACGAGTGCAATTGAACCTACACAAAGGTCGATTACCAAAAGAATCGTGGGTTGCACCTCTAAGCTCACTTATGAAAGTAGAGGTCCTTTATTAAAATCGAACCGATTTGCTTTGAGTGTTAAGGTTGAATTTATGTCTATTATCCGAAATTGTCCATCGACTGACACAGTAGTTACCATCAGCCAGTGTTGCAAGAATATTCACCGTATGACCTAAGAAACAAAGACTATGTGATAAAACTACCTCGTTGCCACACAAGTCTACGGTACACCAGATTTACACACAAATATCCCATTTTATTGAATACATTGCTTCAGACTATCAGAAGTGCATCTTCGCTTCGAACATTTCAGATGCAACTTAAGAGTAGTTAACAGTTAATAGTTAAAGAACTGTTTCGTGTCAATTGCACAGACGAATGTGTGTAGGAGAACGGGCCCGACAACATCTAAAGACTCGCGGAATACGAAATATAAAAGTACTGATGAATATGGCGAGAAAGGCGCTGCATTGTCCGACATACACACACACACACACTAGACGTGCTGCCCTGGGTCATTTTTATTGTTACTCTATTCTCTCGCCATCTTCTCGTAGCGTTAGTATTATCCACATTCGAACCTGACTTACCAGCCTTACAGTTATCCGTCATTGATGGAATTATATTTTAAGACTAAATGCCATTAATCTACCATCGCCCATTGGACATCTGAAGGACATGTACTTCGGTCCATTGGGAAGTGACGGGTGAGTGAGCCAATTTGCAACACCAGGACAGGTACTGTGAGCTTATTGGCAATACGTCGCGCACCAAGCAGAAGACATGTATTAAAATTTGCGCACCTAGTCGTCAGCCCTCAGTAGCTCAGTGGTAGAGCAGCGGACCGGAAATTCGTGGACCGGGGTTCGATTCCCCGTCGAGGCACATTATTGTGCGTGAATTTTAATCGTGACTTCTACTTTCTACGAATTGCCTAACCATCACTAACTGTTTTCACTCTCGTCCGTAAGTAAACACAAGAGGATAACAGTCACATTTAGCCGATTCTGTGTGACACCATTCGATACAGAATTCCCTAGGCAGTCCAGTTTTTCTCAAAACAGCTGTGAAAGAATTTGTCATCTCAATCTGTGTTCAGCACTTTGTTCAGATCAGTGACCAGATTCTGGTCACAACATTCCTTGTGATCTTGTCGGCCAGTGCGCCTGTATAGCCCATCATACTGACCGCGCGACCACGCAGACCGCTTATTTGACCTTGCAACCACAACGCTAGCCAGACCGATGTTCGCAGCTCTCAATGCTGGTAAAGTGCAAGAGGTCAACTAACCAACTGGGTCAGCTAACGACACCAAGTTGCATGACCGAAATGCGAATGCAAAAAGATTCAAAGCAAAAAGGAATTTGCGGTCTAGGAGAATTTCATCGATTAGTTACAATAGTTTTGGCTTGCTCACACTGTTTTGATTGGTGTCACCGGAAATGTGCAGCCATGTCCCAACAACATTTACGAGAAACAGCTCACAAGATCACGTTGGTTCTTTACTGCGTGCTCGACCATCCCATTCGTTAACTGCTTGCTTATCCTAGTCCAGAAGTGCGAGCGGTTAAGCGCAGAAGCCGAGCAGAGGACAAGAATACGATGATGTCAAAGGAAGCGAGTATGAACCAAGGTAGGGTAGCGGCTTCTAAGCAACGGTATGCTAAACAATCTGCTTTCCTGAACCGCAATCAGCCACTTCTTCATCTCTGTTGTCTTCTCCAAATTTGGTAGAAGGCCGGGTGAAACTTGACCGTATGTAGAGAGTCAAGCATTACTCATGGCAACGAAAATCAGGCATCACTCGAAACGTCTGGATATGGAAGTTCCATAGACCTGACATCTGGCATTAGCAAAATTGAAGCAGCCGAGCACCAATCCTTGGTTTCTGTAGCTCAAATGTCTCTTGTCGAAACAGCACCCCCCGGAACATCAGTTACTTATACGCAGATTGCTGCAAAGTTCAGCCGGGAGGTTGCCATTGCGGCCACTTTTGTTGTAAACACCGTAAACGCGAATACAGGGACAAACAGTAAACAATCAACACTTGTCAGCAGGTCAGGACAAACGATTACGCAACCTTGTACATCAAGGGAAAAAGGGATCAAACAATAGTGCCCTGATTGTTGGGTGCCCAAATGTCCTCGAATCTACCACTATCATATTGCGGGGTAAGTTATCGGACGATCAAGACCAACGGAACTCATTGTGCGTGCTGATAAGTGTCAAAGCAAAGCCCATAAATCTATTACGAATTACTCATCATCCGAACTCGCCACACTATGAAGAACCCAGAATTATCCCAGTAACACTAGAATCCACCACCGACATCGAAAACATTGCGCTCTCCGCAAGCGTGCTAAGACAAGGATCATGTGGGATACGCATCTATCCTGATGTCCCTTGGAGCGCGCGACAATCAAACTAAACACCGAGGAGAGATACAGAAAGGAAGACCGGCTACAAACAATCTTCATGCATGGCGTGCCAGAACATCCTTCTAACGATGTTCAAGTGGCCGGAAAGCACGATTTGAACAGTGGCAGATCATTCGTGAAACACTTCCTTTGGATAATATTGTGGTGCTCTGGCTCACCGGGATACCTATTTCATCAAATTATATAGGATGCTGCCCCAGCATCCTAAACTTGTAGTTCACTCAAATCAACAAGTAACAGATGTTTTGGATCAATGGCGGAGGAATCAGTAAATCCAACCTTCTAAACTTTGGTTAAAGGTCGCAGAAGGTTTGAAAAGTTCAAATGCATATCACCTGAGGCAACAAGGGTACCGACGATGATACAGAAGCTTAACTTGACTACTTCGTTATTAGACTCTGACCTAGGTCTAAACGAAGATTGAGACGTACCTTGACCAAATCAAGTTTCAGACGAATTCTTCTTCCCAACAAAAAACCAGTAACTGCCGGCCTCCCATCGGTCAGCGTTCACCCACACGACCCCTTTAGCCCTATATTGACTCCTAGAGACCGAGAATTGCCTGTTTATATGCGTACTCAGGGTATTTCTAATAAAATTTCTGAACTGAAAGATCGCCAAGCTTCCGGGCCGTATGACGTTATTAGTATCACCGATACGTAGTTGCACACAGGAATGACGGACGCTGAAGTTTCGTTCCCGGTCATATTTCTGATTCGAAACGATAGACTCACATAAAGAGGAGGGGTAACCCTCTATTACCGAAGCAACTTAAGGTGCGAAGTCGTGGGGGATTCAGGCTTGCAGTTTTCCGAATCTCTTTGGTTCCGCTTGCAGTTAAATGGCAGAGACGCTTGTCGTGTTGTCTTGGTGTACCGCCCCCTAACTCTAAACCCCAATCCGACTGCCACTTTGTTGTAAAAATGCAGTTTACAGGGAAAGTACATCCACAAACTTAACACGGGTGATTTCAACATACATTGTTTAGTAACCTGCTATGTTCGGAGAATAATTCAAAACCGATCTACAACATCCCGTAATCATTGATCCTCTCTACAGTTACATCACTTTGCCCACCCGGTTCAGAACAGCTAAAAGGCCATCGGTGCTGGATCTTCTGCTTACCAAATAGGAGCATATGCTTGATGCGTTGGTTGTAGACTGTCCGTTAGGTCATAGTGTCACGCAGTCGTCAGTTACAAATTTGTCTGATTGGAATAATAACACCGATTCACAAAGGTGGAAACAGAACCGAGCACTCCAAATACAACCCAGTATACATACATCATATAATATTCAAGGTCATGGAATCAATATATAGAAAATGATAGATCCCATAGTAGGATAAAAGGCACAATTAGAAGACGACGTTTGACACATGCATGCATTTCGTATCGCCTCAGAAGTGCGATAAAGGAAACCGGTAAATTTCTACAAAACTTTGTGGGTACAGACAAATATATAAAAAACCAAAGGAAAAGCGGGTTTCTTCCTACTCCAAACTGGGAAGCCGGCGGTTGAACGATAATTGTTTTTGCTCACAAATCACTGGCCTAATCCGCTTAATGGCATCGCCTCGGCAAACCAGAGGAGTCAAAATTGGTATGGCGAAGCAGAATCCTAAATGCCTTGTTGACCTCAATTCGGTGACCCGATGTCAATAAGTGTCTGCCGATCGAAGATGCCGACGGACTGCGCACACACGTAGTCTGATTTGGGCTTGTTTGCTGAATAATCTCGTGTTGAGCCCATATTGGTAAATGCTCCTTTATTCGGGAACCCAGTGTTCTATTGGTTCTGCCTATGTAACTATCTCTGCAGTTACATACGAATTGATATGCGCAGTAGGAGTTGGTCCCAATAAATGTGGGTTTCCTTTAATGGAGGCAGCGGTACGTTATGAGTATTGTCAAGGATCACAAATTCGGCAGCGCAGAAAGTGATCATTGTGACGGAAATCCGACGTCTTAAGTCCTCAAAGAATTAATGTCACCCTTAAAGGGCAGCTCTAAGAATACTTTTTCTTAGGTACAGTAGGTACTGCTACTTTCATTTCACGGATTTGGCTGTGCTTACGGATATATTTTCGAGGGTCGCCATTAGCACTTATCGTGTTGGTAATTAGTTCTAGTCCATCGGCTAGACAATCGGTCAAACATATTCGTCTGGCGCGACTAAATAGAGCCTTCAGAAACGTTCGCTTGTGCCGCATTGGTGTAAAGCTGGTAAAATGCAGATTCTGTCCCGACCCCGTTGTATTTCGGTAGACAGAAATTTTTACCAATCCATTCTCCCTGCGGCTGATACGAACATCCAAATATAGTAGACAATTCTGTTGTTCGACTTCGCAGCAAACCCTCAACTTAACATGTGAAGAGTTAAAATGCGTCACTATCTATGCGATCTGCATTTCTGTTGAACAGAACACCACGATATCGTCCACGTAACGTTTGTACTAGGGTAACTGCGCTATTCCTTCGGATAGGCTTCATGCTATCTTCATCCGCTAGTATGGGACCCAGTGAGCTGCTCATGACTGCCCCATCAATTTGGCGATAGGGTAGTTTCGGAAGTGGAAATCGACATTCTCTGTGCATAGAAGTAATGATTCTGTTAAGAATTCATCCGGAATCGGCAACGAACATCCGGAACTTTCTGTTAATTCGCAGATATACTCAACGGCCTGGTTTAACGGCACGTTAGCAAACAGGAATTCCACATCTACAGAATATATTACCTTATCGGACAAGTTATTTTACCGTGATCCTCGACAAGCTCGAATGAATTTATGTGACCTGATAGATTAAACTGGGGTTTAGCGCGGAAAGCACATTAACCAACCAACGAACTTATTTATCTTGGGGTGCGCTCTTTATCTAGAGGATCGGTCTAAGCGGCATTCCGCTCTTGTGCGTTTTTGTAGGCACATATAGCTGTGGCGTAGTGGATCCAATCAGCTTTAAACTGTTGTAAGTAGCGCTGTCGATCACGTGATACTGTTAAAGCCTTTCTAAATAGCGAATAATACGGGATTCGAATGCAGTCACATCCTACGCCTACTCCAGTCGTTTAAGTTTGTTCGTGTCACTGAATATGACCCTCAGCTTCTCGATGTATTCATCTTTGTTCAAGACTACAACTCGTGCGCAATTATCCGGCTTCATTACAACGACATTCTTATCGCGCAATTCGCGTAACGCTCGTAGGTATCTGTTCGTAAAAGCACACTTTTATTTTATTGGCGCATCTTTTACTTCATGGGCAACATCGGTCAGTTTGTTTCTAAACCATATGAGCTTATCAGTACTAATTGGTTGTAGGTCCTTCAACTGATCAAAAGTTTTTCAAACTGAGCCCGAATGAACAATCTTATCAATCGTCCAGGAGGCTTCTATAAGGTAGCCCCGAAAGACAATACTTCTAACTTTAGTGCATCAAGGTTCACATTTGACAGATTCACCACATACATACTGGAACCATGAGTATATGGTTCCTTATCTTGGTTGTTCATCAATGATATTTTAGCCGCGCTAGTTCCTTAAATTTAGTACCATCGATTTTAGCTTTCAAAATTGGGTGTCCGATAAGGTACTATATTCTGTAGATGTGGAATTCCTGTTTGCTAACGTGCCGTTAAACCAGGCCGTTGAGTATATCTGCGAATTAACAGAAAGTTCCGGATGTTCGTTGCCGATTCCGGATGAATTCCTAACAGAATCATTACTTCTATGCACAGAGAATGTCGATTTCCACTTCCGAAACTACCCTATCGCCAAATTGATGGGGCAGTCATGAGCAGCTCACTGGGTCCCATACTAGCGGATGAAGATAGTATGAAGCCTATCCGAAGGAATAGCGCAGTTACCCTAGTACAAACATTACGTGGACGATATCGTGGTGTTCTGTTCAACAGAAATGCAGATCGCATAGATAGTGACGCATTTTAACTCTTCACATGTTAAGTTGAGGGTTTGCTGCGAAGTCGAACAACAGAATTGGCTACTATATTTGGATGTTCGTATCAGCCGCAGGGAGAATGGATTGGTAAAAATTTCTGTCTACCGAAAAACAACGGGGTCGGGACAGAATCTACATTTTGCCAGAGGATCCGGTCTGCACGGTACAGCATTTCATTTGGTGCCGTATAGGTTTAAAAGCCGACGACACCAGCTTGGTGGCGGTAATTTATGCCTCTCTCTCCTCCATGCTTGAGATGGAATACTATCTAGCATCTGCAATAAGGAAGGTGTTGAACACAGCTTTCAGCCGCATTCTTATTACTGGCGATTTTAACGTTCACGCTCTGGAGTCCCAAGCATTTCCTGGAAACAGTTTAAGGCGGACCGACAAGAGTTTGTCTCCACTTACTCGCTGTATGGCCGCATTAACCCTCACACCCGGTTCCGAGAAAAGGACAAGCCGTCAATTTTGGATCGGATATTCACCAACCAAGAACTAATGATCGAGAGGTTGATGTTCGATATCCCAATGGGCTGCAGCAATCATGTAATCCTACTCTTCGAATAATTATTATGCGGAATTTCCCGTGGAGTTCGCCGATGCAACAAAAACGACTATGCGCTATGACTTATAATTCTTTTAGGTGAGACAGTGAACTGGACCTTCCTGGCAGACGAGACACCCGCTAGTGCATAGAAACATCTCGTCAGCCAGTCTAACGCTGTGGTTGCCGATGCTTCAACAACTAAGACCTTCCACTCGAGAAACTTGATATCGTGTCTGCGATGCAGGACCAGCAAGTGTATAGCGGCGCGAAACGCAGCCTGGCATACCTACAAACTCTTTCCCAGCAAGGAGAAGTGAATGGCCTATACAACTCAACGTAACCATTGTACTCAGCTTGTTCGTGAGGATAGGATGGTGTACCAACAGAATTTGGCGGTGTGTTTGGTCGCAAACCACAAACTACTGTATCGACACGTCAACAGTTCACGTAAAGTGACACGGGGGTATTCCTACACTTCAAACAGCGGACGGACCCACACAGACACTGAAGGAGATGGCGAATACCATGTGCCTGCAATATGCTGCAACATTACAGTGCGGTCATTGACCGTACCACCCTATGACAATGGTTGTTTCACTCGCATAACTCATATCCTTCACCGTAGAAGTTGTACTGAAAGAGTACTCGATTATGCCCAAGCAAAGCTCTCCTTGAGTTGATAGTATACGCACGAAGTTGCTAACTACCATGGCACAGTGTCAAGCTGAACCTTTGACTCGATTCTTCCAACACTGCTTTGACGAAATGTACGTGCCCGACATGTGGAAAAGCGTGATGATAACCCCTATTCACAAGCGAGATGGTCGGTTCACTCCAGCCAACTACTGACTTAATGTTATGAACGGTTCTTTCAAAGGTCATGGAAGCTATTATTTCTGATGCGTTAACAGCCTATTTTGAAGAATTTAACTATCTCGCATCGGAACAGCATTTCTTCCAACGACATTGATCGTGCACTACAAATCTACTACTAGCACGATCCACCTAGACTGAATTAGCGGACTCTGGCACAGGAGTTGACTTAGTATTCCTTGACTTCTCAAAGGCGTTCAACCGGTTAAGCCATAACATTCTGCTCTTTAAACTCCCGACCATTGATATTGTTACTCTTCTCTTAAAATGGATCAGATGCTTTCTTCTACACCGGCGCCTGGAAGTACGTGTGCGCGAATCCCTGTCAGATCCCATCCGAGTGGAATGCGGAGTACCATAAGGGTTGATACTAGGATTGCAGTTATTTTTGACGTACATTAACGATATGGTGGGCCACATAAGCTCGAACTACCTGCTTTATGCAAATGACATCAAGGTGTGGAGGATGATCAATAGACCAGATGATATCATAGTACTTCAAGCTGATCTGGATGGGATATACGAGTGGTTATTCCAGCATCTACTTCGAATCAATGTGGACAGAAGTAGAGTGCTACATCTACCTCACAATTTGGTGCATTCCAACAAACTCGGCAACCAGGAGCTTCTAACCTGTTCTGGCGAGTAGGATCAGGAAGTTTTAGTCCAGGTTGACCTTGGGTGCTCGAATCAAACACAAGTGTCTTTAAGCGTTTACTGGCGGTCATATCCCAGATTTCGTTCCACGTTTTTCACCTCCTATATGTGTACACCAGAAGGAGACACAATTTTTAACAACATCCAGTTTGCCGTCATTTCTCATTGATTTACTTGGAAGTTACAGTCTACACTACGTATGTTTCAGTGAGTTGACGTATAAACCATGTTTTGCCAACAATTTTTTTTATTTTTCGAAGTTCCAGCATAACCATCCTACGGTATCTGTTAAGCAGTAGCTTTTTACCCATATAGCACCACTGTTCCATTGTTCAAACATTTTATGAGACCATAAATCGATGCATCAAAATAATGTTGCCTGCTCTAGCTCGCAGCCACAGGAAAAACAGCACGAACGCAGGATTAGTTTTATGCAATTTCAACAGATTAATTACTTTGCAGTATTATTTAAGCTTCACAGAATGTTGATAAAACATGAAAACCCGTGAATTCTTTGTCTCAAGAATCAAGAGACAGAAATTATGAAAAGTGCTAATGCAGTGTTTAAGAAAACACGATTAATAAAAAAGCGGAGTCGCACAAAACCAAACCCAAATCTACATCTTATTACGCCTGAGGGTGTCCTTATCGGTACTACTGCAGCTGTAGCTGAAGCTTATCAATTATCTTGCCGACTCTTTTACTAATGAGGACGATATATTTTGGGATCACCCGACACAGTACTTTTGGTCATATATCTCCAACCTAGACTTCGACACGGCCTCAATCATGCGTCAAAGTAACGCTTCAAAGACTACATTTAATCCAGGTACAGATGGAATCCCTCCAGTACTTTAAACTCCGGTAAGAACGAAATTCCCTGCATACTACTGCATTTAGTTATTATATCAATGACAACTGGGTATTATCCCTATCTGTGGAAACTGATGATAGTGACACCACGGCATAAAATAGGACCTAGACATATCGTTAATAACTATCGGCCCGTAAATCACACTGTTATAATTGTGGAATCATGGGGAGCCTAGTTAAAGAGGAAATCATTAAATTCCTAACATAAAACACCCTTTTGTCACATTTCAGGTACGGATTTCTTTAAAAGGTTTGTGTCACTTGCTAGCTACATTTCTTCGGTCATTTAAAGATGTCGATACATTCGTGTAGAGCCTGTATCCTGCTCCACTTGGACGTTCGTCTGTGTGGAATTCTAGGCTCAGTACTATCCTGGTTAGAAGCTTATCGCCTTGGTCGAAAGCAGAGAGTCAAGAGAGATGAGTATCTGTAAGAGACATGTCTAGTGGCGTGTTACAAGGTAGTGTACACGGCCCTCTTCTTTTTGTTATAGGTTAATGCTCCTTTCCCACCAATAACGCATCGTTCGCAGATGATATAAAAACTTATTATGCCACTGATTCTCAAACTCCGACTTTTCTATCTGCGATCCCAAGTGACCTAGTTTCCCTGGAAGACTGGTGTGTCTGATCTTCCATAAAATTTTCAATATCTATATGCAGCATATTATGCTATTTATGCTTTGTTACACATAAATGTTTGTTTTTGTACGGAATTCCACTACCTACGCGAATCGATATGTGACCTAAGTCTCCGTTACCCAGGTTCGTTGAATTACAAATAACAAGTTGAGAATACGGTGCTTAAAACACAGATTATTGGAATGTTTGGCCCCTTGTTTACAACAAGCGATGTTAACCTCCTGTCATTCAGACTGTACGCCAGACCATTATTAGAATACTGTGCCGCCACTTTTAGTAGCATTTGGAGTTGCGACACGAGTGCAATTGAACCTACATTAAGGTTGATTACCAAAAGAATCGTGGGTTGCACCTCTAAGCTCACTTATGAAAGTAGAGGTCCTTTATTAAAATCGAACCGATTTGCTTTGAGTGTTAAGGTTGAATTTATGTCTATTATCCAAAATTGTCCATCGACTGACACACTAGTTACCATCAGCCAGTGTTGCAAGAATATTCACCGTATGACCTAAGAAACAAAGACTATGTGATAAAACTACCTCGTTGCCACACAAGTCTACGGTACAACAGATTTACACACAAATATCCCATTTTATTGAATACATTGCCTCAGACTATCAGAAGTGCATCTTTGCTTGGAACATTTCAGAGGCAATTAGAGAGTACTTAACTGTTAATAGTTAGAGAACTGTTTCGTGTCAGTGGCACAGACGAATGTGTGTAGGAGAACGGGCCCGACAACATCTAAGGACCCGCGGAATACGCAATATAAAAGTACGGATATATATTGTGAGAAATGACTGTCAAGACAACATGAAATGCAGTTTCCCCTTGTCATGAATTTCTCTTGCTAGATAACTTAGATGCGCCTCGCGTTCCTTCCTGCTTTGTTATATCTTTCGATATAAGTCAAATTGATGACCCACCGATGGCCTGTGAACATTTTGGTACCTCGATAAGTTGGATAAGTGAGATGTTTCTGATTTTCTCTCTGTCTATTCTATTCTATTCTTCGTGTTACTCAGGTCGTTTACCCGTTGACGAGCTAGGAAAATATGGGCACATCGATGAGTTGGAAAGATGAGTTTTATCTTTGCTTTTTTCTTCATCTACACAGCTTCACACTGTGCTCTTACTTGGGTTGAAGACACACTGATGGTTTGTGAAAAACATGCGCACATTGGTGGGTTTGATAAGCAAGCCTTTTTGTTAGCCTACTTATAGTGCTTCCTTTCTATTACACAAATGAGTAAAGGCATAAGTGTCTGCAAGTCATGGACCCACTGAATGGGGAATTGTCTCTGGTAGCAACTAACCAACTACATGTGTATACGTAATTCCACTTGCCCTGTGTTATCTCACCTCTTACCTTTTGGCTGAGGGAGGTCGTTTATTCTGATTAATTTAGGTTTCATCACGGATGCAGTTCTCAGCTTTACCATCTGTCGAGTTATCATATCTCTTGATGCAGTTACACTAGTTCGTTATTTGTTATTTTTCTTTTCTATTATGCTTTGTTGTTTTGCTTCCTTTCCCAAGCATTATCGGAAACGTATCTGAACCTATTCCAATTGTCGTGAATGCCTAAGAATTGTAAAACTACAAGTGATTTGTACAGCAATTTTGTAAAACCATTCTATATTTCTTTGTACCCATGAGCGGACCAGCTTAGCTGGGCCGTGCTTTACCTAGTTGAGAATATACCAATAATAATCTGGGGCCGTGAACCAGCATCTGACTTGCAACATCACGTCATTAAGCCCGCAGAATGTATACGAATTCGCAAACCTAAAACGAATGGAACACGAGACGTTGTGCTACAGATTACATTTCACGTTAAACAGATAAACAGACAAATGATATATTTCTCGACATCCGAGACACAGGCAGACTACGAGCCTGATCATGTGGTACAACAAAGTCGGGTAGTGGAGAGGGATATTCAGTGATCTATTGTGTTCACATAGGAATGATTCAGTGCTAAATCAGTTAAAAATAGTAAAGGAGTAAGAGTAGTAGAAGTTGAGAGTAAGAAGAAAAGTAGATATAAACTGTTAGTTTAATTGGAGTAATACGACCCATCATGAAACCGTCTCCCGGAGACCTGCTTCCACACTTCTCTTCCACATCTCATCTGGCCATGTGCTATTGCATGTTATATTGCATGTTATATCCTCGGCGATCTTACACAATTTGGGACACTATCGTGAGTCAGCTCCTGTTTATTTTAGGTTTGAACGCATTATCATATTTTCAGTGACTTCGCATCGGTGGAAGATTTATACTAGTTTCCACACCCGTACAACTTATTGAGTTCCAATTTACCCACACCCTGTGCCGCGAACTTCCGTTGGTCGGCTCCCTTGCTGCACGCGTCTTCTAAAACGTAACGTATTATGACGCCACTAGTGTTTACGGGTCAATTTAACCCCTATATTTGCTAGCTATTTGGGACGAATTGCAGGTTGTTGTTGTTGACGAATTGTGTTGAAATAGAAAAATAGTTTTGTAAATTGTAATAGTACAGATCACATGTAAATGGAACAGTTATCTAGTCCAGTCTTGTTGGTTAAGTTGACCCAGATGAAAACACTGTTTAAGACTTCCCATTGCTTAGCCCCGAATATATTGATAGTTAAAAAGTGTCTGATGGGATAAAAAGCAGAATTTTACAACACCCACAGAATGGACACGCAAAAAAAATTAACATCAAAATATGTCAATGTGGAACGTGAAATATCAGTGGTTAAGCCATTGCACTTTATCAAACTGTTGTGTAGCGTTTATCACTAAGATGACAGTTTAAGAGTTTTTCATATATATATATATATATATATATATATATATATGTAAAAACATTGCAAGCGCTCTCATTGATTATGTTCGTGACGTTTATATATCTTTAGTGAGTCTTGGTCCCACTAATAACCACTAGTCCTCTGCTGCTCTTATGTCTAAGTAGAATTTTGTTATTATTTTAATTTCGCGTCTTTTCTTGTTCAGATCCGGTTTAGTTCATTCTCCACTTTGGCTGCTATGAAAATAAGTGGACGTTGGGAGTCCCGCCTTCCTTATGCTTGCCCTCTGGCTTCTAATGACTGTGCAAAATGATCACGCAATCAGCGCAAATTATTTTATCAGTTTTAACGAAGCAATCATTAATCTGAAGCTTTCAGCAAGGTAACTTCCAATCAGCTTAAAGGAACATGAGTAGTTTGCGCAGTACACCGTTTTCATCTGTATAATAAATAAGTAAATACTTTTCTGCCACTCTCCAAATATAAGGAACGCACAGCGCTAACGAAGTATAAAATGTACGAATCTGTGTTCAGTGCTTACTTACATGTCAGTTGCAATCTCACCTGGCTAAGTGATGAGTACTTGCGATTATTTTTAATTTTGAACGCTAATAACTTAGTCAGGGTTACAGTTTAACACTAAATTTATCGGTGGATCCTGTTCATGAAAGACCATGTTCATTTACCTAAAAACACTAGACGACTCCCTTCGAATGTTAGGGGGTTATTTCAACCAGATTAGTTCCGCACTAAACAGGTTTCAAATCTCACTATGCTCTCACCGCTGATGAAGGAATACTATTTCTTTAGCGTTTAACAGGAGAATTAGCTAGTTAGCAACATTTAATACACCTTGCATTTATAGGGTGATTAAGCCACAGGACGCCAGTGAGCAGCTTGTTCCGGAATTCTCCCAAATGTTAACTTCGCCTTGATATATTTATTCTGCTCAATCACAACTGAGATCAATGAGTGTCCTGCGAGCCTAGATATTTTTCGAACAAATCAATCGACTAGTTAAGCCCGAAATAAAACGGTTCGCGACTGATGGCTTCATCGAAAGGATACTCATCATCATCATCATTACACGTTAGCTGGACGTGGAAAACACCTCAGCTATTGTGCCGCAATACAAAAGATAAGAAAAGGAAAACAAAAGGGTGGCACGCCCGCTGAGTCCACAGTAACGGTAGAAAGGATACTGAACAATGGCGAGTATACGGAAAAAGGGATAAAAATCCGTCGATTAATTCTCATGACCCACCTTGTACTACAACTAGTGTTTAGCGTAACTTGAAAACCAATTTCTTGAGACCCAATCAATTTTGTTATGAACGTCGCACTTCGCTATTCCCGAAACACTGAAATGAGTAAATTCATCCGCTCGCTACGGTTTGGTGGGCTATTGCAATTGGTCCTGACTTTCGGGGAAGTGAATCGAGGGACTGTACACGCTTCATTTGACATTACCTAAATGCTGCTTGCTACAAACTCCCCACTCATTTTCGCGTATATTACAGCGATTTAAAAGACAAAATGAATACTGCCCTTAACTCATTGTTGAACTTTACTTTAATGTCAGTACAAAACTGGTAAGCTAACAGAGTTCTGGCTAAACGAATGCAAATACCACTACGGTTTCGGGTCATACACAGGCATGTACTTTACATCCTTGCAGAAAGGTTATGCACATTCCATCGCTCTATTGCTTCAAGCAAAATCTGATCCAAGATTTCCGAACATAAGGGAATTTCATTTTGTTTGCAAACCTGATGTTTGATACATTATATTGCCTTTCTTTTGTAAAATGATTATTATTAATCAGTGTATACCAGTCACTACGGTAATGAGGGTTATTCATTTAGGTTTGGTATCCCGTACGCTCCTTTTTGAACACGCTAGCGTGCTACAGTATTTGCCCACCTTTTCTCACAAGGAATGTCGTGACACGTTGTAAAATTCTGGGAGAATTTTAGCCGCTGATCTCATCTTGGATGATCAAGCTGAGCTAGTTAATTCTTTGCTCTGGAATAGTTTTGATATTTCATGCAAAGTAATTATGTAACTATAGTTAGTCGTAGCGTTTACTCCGCAAGTTTTGATGGGTTTCCCACAAGCACAGAGATAACAGTCAGAAAAGCTAACGATGGCTCAAGAGTTTCACGATGACTTATATCCAAATAAACAACATGCTGCCTGGAAAGAAAATACAGGACTACGAAAATAATAATACAAGTAAGGTCAGAGGCAAAGTAATCTCACCTTGAGCATGAGCGAACATAACAAGAAAAGTTTTCCGTTTTTCTGTTGATGAACCTGATTATTTTCGTCTAAGATGCATAGAAGGCTACAGCGATTTGAAACTTGGTAGGATATGGAATCAGTGTACATGGTGTGGTTACTGGGCCCATGAGCAGTATAGATGTTAACAGTAAAGTTGTTATGTTTATCTCTCACAGTTGTGACTCTGTTTAATTTATGGTATAAATGAAATTTGTTTAAAGGCCAGAAATAACCTTTTGCTCTCATCTTATTATTAACCGTGCATGATATTTTGTTTTGTGTTCATAAATCGCCTTTTATTCTCTGTTTTCTTTTCGTAAATAACCAAAAAACTTATGCAATAAAGATATACAACGTTTTGTCAGTTACTTTTGCATTATAATTTGCATCTTTGGTTCATTCTTTTGGTGCGAATTACTCCGGGCACTGGCGCAAAGTGCTCTGATGTTTGCGGCGCAACCTAACAAAGAGTTTAGATTAACAACATCTATTTTATTTGTTACGGATTCCGGAATTCAATAGTTTTAGCCATCCGGTCGCTAAATGATGGAGTTACTTGTAACTGTACTATGCTTTCTCGGGTTTATTTCTGTGTGAAAAGTAATAAAGAAAATCAGCATTTCGTTGTATACCTAGAGGTTGTTTAAAAACTGCTCGTATGTATGCGGAATTTCCTTGTCTCGCCCAACCCATAATAATGCATGAACATGGCGTCACGGTTAGATTCAACACACTAATCCATCGTGCAGTCCTTCACACCGTCCCTTAGGTAGTTATCGTGTCCAGTGTCGTGTCTTTAGGCGATGCAGAGGACCACTGTAACCCCAACTATACAACATCGTGCCGAGATTTCTCACTCATCTCTACACGTTTTGGCAACGGCAATTTATGACAGTCAGATGGATACTCCAAGGCTGGTAAGGTTGGTCGGCCCCTGTCGCTAGATAGTCAGATTGTGCTTAAATTCTTATAAAATGGCCAATAAATAACTGCAATTCAACTAAATGTAAAGTGCCTGTACAGTTTCCACAGACTAACCCTATTTCACGCGGAGAATATTATGTATTAGAAGCCAGATATAGGAAAGTCAGAAGCTCCGAATTTTCAACTCATAGAATCACTAAAAAGGAATATGGTTGGCAGTGTCATATTCCGTAACTTCCTATTACTGCAACATCCAACTGACAGTCACAGCACATTTGAGCCAAAAGTGGGACCATGGGTGGCTAGCGCCGTACCTCACACAGCCCTATCAACAAACCCATATGCAATGAAAACCCGAAGGAATAAGAACGGGAGGCATGTGGATGGAGGCCCGTTTCATCAACGGAGTCAGCCCACATCTTTCAAGCACAGCAGCATTTCTGTTTAATCGAAGAGGCATACGTACCAGAGTACACTGGATGCATGGAACCACTAGTTAAGTCCAGTATGATTACGAGCTGAGCTGAGTTCCAGGCTATAATTATCGGTTTTTCAACGAATCGTGTAACTGAACCATTTAATTAGGCGTGCTAAGTGGGGTCTGGATGACCAGCTCGAATTCGCAGGTTGAAATTCATCTGATGGAAATGGATTTCACATGCAGAACAGTGCATCACCGCTTCCTAAAATCTTAACCTACCGCATAGAACAATGTTGTCTCTCCTTATGTTACAATCCCTACACCTGCATTTCAATCATTTTCTTCAACGTTTCAGATAAAAGTGATGTGGGTTGTAAATAAACTGCTATAGTTAAAATCCCATTTACCAGTCTTATCCACTAGATTTTTCTCCTTTCATGGTGTTTGCCGACGTTACTGAATTGTTATGTTCGAATGATGACACGAACGGAAAAACACTGGGGTCTACATAACATTAAATTAGACAAAACATGAACACTGAGACTTAAAAATGACCTTAAGTGTTAGGATAAATCAGCTTCCGCAACTGTCTCAAGTAGGCGTCACTCGGTTATACTTATCATACTCTACCCGAATTAACAGCGATGCTACATTGGTGTCGGGATATAGCTAATTCCTCTACGCATACTTTGTGTACTACACATTTCGTGAGTGTCGCAAATGAGTATGACATGACGCAACTGAAATAGGTTGAAATTTTGAGGCAATAAATGACAGTATTTTGTATCTGGTCATCATAACATATCGATGGAGCAACATAGACCTATATGTTCTACACATCTGTTTTTAGTATACAATATTTTTTCGTTATACATGTTAGTAGACCCGCTGAGTGAACCACATTTTCCATAGCTTCCGTTATGAATGCTTCGCTAAACTGAATATGATCATGATTTACTTTTTCGCCGGTCAACGTGATAAACATTTCATTCGCCGAATGTCGTCTTCTGTTCAAGTATCCACTGATAAAACTGAAAGGTTGCACTCTCACAAGTATGTCATAGATACTGAAGAACGAATCCTCTGATCGGAACTGTAGTATTATCATCCCATAGGTACCAGACAACGTATCCATACTGCGTGGCATGCAACTCCATGTGGAAACACGTTATCTATCAATGCAGACGCTGGGTACAAACAACGATATTTCCGATTTTGTAGTAGAGAGATTTAAGTTTGGAAGGTTAAATGAAACGCAATGCAATAGCTAATTGCTAGTTTAAATACAACATATTTTCAATCCAATGGGCTAATATAGGTTCCCTCAATTAAACGACGTGTAACAACTAAGCTGCCTCATTGGATCTGTTTGGAAATAGTTTATCAAAGAAATTTTAACAGCATTAATTCTACATAGGCTACGATGTTATTGATTCTTGAGCACTTCACGCATGTTAAGATTTCACATGTTTTAAGTCGACCTTCACGGACGACAGGACTATAATTGATTGGACTTTAGAACAAAACCTATTTACTACGTCGGACGCTGGTGGGTTCGCATACAGCACATTATTGTCAACACTACCAGTCTTTTACATACCCCGGTAGTAATGAACTATGCAATGAAACATTCCACTTTGTTTTATCACAGGCACCTCCGTTATTGGGTACGCATTAGGTTACAAGTCAGTTTGTGACAAAACATGGAAGTTCATCCATGATTCTGCTTCCGACTAATCCGCAAAAGACCGCGGAAATGAACTCTGTCACTTCACAACTATTACCAATACTGAGTTCAGAAAGGTTTGGAAACAATCGGTACTGCCTACTAACGCAACGAAAGTAACATGCACTTAGATTCAGTGTCTCCAATCACTCAGAGCACTTCTATAATAATGAGAATGCAATCCATGGTTAATGCAATAGCCTAAGACCTACACGAAATAATGCGGGAATTTACTATCCAGACCTAGATAGTTTATATACAAGGCTGACGGCTAATTACACCGCAAACGGGTTAGTACAATTATGTAAGTGTTCTGCAAGTGTGTTCTTTAAAAGGACGACTACATACGCGTTACAGTTAGTCCCATAATTGCAGTTGGAGAAAGAAGAAGCGTGCAGCGTTCAGTAACCAAGTCAAGAGGAGGATAAGGCAAGATGGCTTCCGTGTATATCAGTGCGGAGGGTCTATCAGAAGAACAATTCTGCCACACAAGCCAAATAATCAGAGGAACAGTACACAATTCTTAATGGAAAAGGAAGCTGGTGTTTTTTCATAGTCTGCATGAACATACAATGTACAAAAACAGTTTGACGCTTTACACATCTCGTCAAAGCGCAACCGTGAGCAATTATTCATCTTTAATGGATAAATATACTTGATATGTGTTCCCAGTCTATGAGGTTAAAATCAGTCAAGTTACCCTCTATCTGCATCATATATAAGCTTAACTGTTTCCTATGGCTTACCGCAGCAACCGTGAAACTAAACCTTCACTTACATCCGTGACAGTCGTTGGTACAATCGCATAGGCCATCTCGCCAATCGCGAAATGGTAGCCGGCCTGGCTGTCTTGTGATGGTGTTGGTCGCATACTCCTCGGGCTTCGTGGAACGGTGGAGATCAAAATCGACGGAAGAGATTGAATCTTCTTCTGATGCTGTAACAAACCCTTCAGGTCCATATTTGGTGCACATTTACCAATACTCATAGACTGAAGAAATGCACGGTGCTTATAATTTCTGTCAAAACGTAGAGAAGCGGAAAGGAAAAACGCAATTTACAAACTTGGCGCACAATTGACGATTCGTCCTGCTTTTCACACTAGCACAAGTTGAGACTCCATCTCTGCAACCGGTGAGCGCTCATACTACTGTGGAATGGACACTTGTTCCGGTAGCTTAGGTTAGACTGGTTACACGTGCACTCATGCGGACGCCTGCCGATCTATTAGTTATTGTGATCTGATTGGTTGTCATAGCTAGTTAGAGATTCTTGCTACATATTTGATGCTTGCACTACGCTGTGCAAACAACACGTGTTCCGTACAGAGGTATGCCAGGACTATACTTTAACCAAAATAGAAATATTAGTGGACCAACTAGCACAAAGGAACTTAGTGTATCTTTGCAGGCTAAAGCATTTGAGTTCCACTATAGAAAACTAAAGTTAATGTTTTAGACTTCTTCCGATATTCTACGGAAATGCCCACAAGCACTGTTACATGTAACTATAGAGCTTAGACTTAAGATGCACATATCCGCGTCATCGCAATAAATTTTGTACGCCTTAAATTAAAAATTAATAGTTGTATAAATACAAAGCTCATTTATCCAAGTTTAGATATAACAGAGATGCTTTAATGTCTGCAGCTCGGTAACTTTTTCTGAAACTCGTGGTTTTATTCTGCGTGTGGTCATGCTAAAGAGTAACAGAGAAAATTGGTGGCTCGTATTTTTCTGGTGACTGTCGAAGTGTTCGCTGAGGTTAGCAAGTTTGTTGCAGTCATTTCGTTACCAATCGATGTGACATCATTAGTATTTTCTTGAGCAGCGTGTAGCAAATAGAGTAGCGTGTGGATGCCTTGAGAGTTTCCGTCGCTCACATAAAATAACCTTCAGTACATTTTACTTAGAAAAAGTCAAAACACAACTCCTTGCCCATTGGTTACTGGTGGCTCAGCTAGCATGAAACTGTTGCATGTTTTGCTACTTTTTCCCTTCCTTTTTGTATTGCGGCGCAGTAGCTGAGGTATTTTCCACCTCTAGCTAACGTGTATAATGATGAATGATTACATCATAGAAGTGTGTTTTCCCTTTGAGTTCATATGTCCACATATCCGCATTTTTGTTTCTTACCGCAACCTACGGAAGAAACAGGAACATCCGTAAAATAGTTCCTTCACACGAAGATTGAGCTAACCATTATTTGCGTCGAGACACTCATAATTAATTCTCGCGTGCGGTACTTCAGTGATTTATACCACATCATAATGAATAAATATTTTATTATCGAATTCATCGAGCCATATCAAATAAGGCGTTTTCTTCTAAAATAGGATCACAACATATTTTGACCTATGCTCAAGTATGATGTAAAGGCGATCACTCTTAATTTTCCAATAGACTCAACCAATGAACAACGATGTAGCAATGGCAAATGGGCAGATGCTTAACAAATCCCGTAGGATGTTTGCAGTGGAAAGTAAAGGGATCGAAAGATGTGCGTTTCGATAGTTTAAGCGCCTAAAATTTTACTTGCACTGCTGCATAACAATAGTTCGAAAAGAAGAATTTTACGTGCACACAGAACTCAACATTTTGAGCAGTTAGATTGCACGTAATACGTGAGAAAAAAGCAAATAATGGAATTGACAAAACTTACTGGTGTGCAGGTTCCTTTGGCCGACGGCTTAGGTAAATCCAGTTTCCGCAGTAGCAGCGATTAATAAATGATACACTGAAGTGAAATTGAGCTGGTGGATTTGTACTGCTAGTTTGACGCACGGACATGGAGGATTAGATAGCTTAATGCGAATGTATGGCTGCATCATCGAGGCATCTTTTGACTACGGTTCGTGTGATAGGAAGAAACATCTTACGTAGGGAGGACGTTCCATGTTTGCACACAGAAAGTGAACAGAAATTCCGGCCGCAATCCAGTTGGTTATACGTAGTGGTTAAAATCAACTAATGATCTCTCTGGGTGTTATTGTGGTTTAGCTTCAGAAGGTGACAAAAATTATGGTTTGGATTCTTCAAGATTAAATGTCATTATCGTATCTACACGCAGACGTCGATATTGTCCACTAGAGACCTAAAGGGTTTTCAAACTCAGCTGGTAATGGAGATGAAAGAGAACCTTTACCTGATTGGTTGCTCTCCTTTTTGGCCACTCAAATGCAATCACGTCGCGCTTGGCCAGGGCTACAAGGCGTGCATGACGTATTTTGATTACGGCTTACTGTAGGCACTGAGCATCTGAGAGAGGTTGGAAAGGTCAAAGCGCAAGAATACTCTCCGCAAAAGAGCAAGGTGTTGGTTAGCATGTTGGATGCCTTCTGGGCCTGAGGTGAATAACAAAGAGCCTCTTGTGCTATTCCAAAAAGTCACATTCAATTGAAGCATGCAACAAAGTCTGATCCCCAGGTGGTATTCCCAAGTAAGTTGACGTCATATGCTCAACGTGTTACACTTGGTGTAGTTGAAAGGAAGCAAGTTGTGAGTTATCCACGTTTATACCTCATAAAGGTTATTCTGAAGCGCTAGAAGGTCACTCGTTGTTTTCCTTGCACCCCACCTCTCGAGTTCATTAGCGAATAGCAAAAAATTGAAATAATCACTCTTACGAGATCGTTTATCTAAATCAGGAATAGGCGTGGATCAACTACAGAGCTCTGTGGCATTCCGCATCGAACATCGGTAAGAGTAGAGCTGGCGCTGAATATTCTCACGTTCCGAAGTCGCTGAATAAGGAAGTTACTTACCCCAGTGAGAATTGGATTACCAATTCCACAGCTCTGAAGCATGTAAATGAGGATGCGGCGGTTCAAACGGTCGAACTGCGTCAACTATCACATCGCTGTCGATGATTTCAGTCCAATTGGAGCAAGCAAGCAGCAGGTTTATGATGCAAGACCGGTTCTGGCGGAATCCACATTGTGCTGTTGCTAAGATTTTGCATCCTTCTACGTGTAATTTATGACAGCTTCAGAAACAATAGACTCCATTACTTCGAATAGCAACGGATAAGTGTTAGAGGGCGATAGTTAGCTGGATCAGCAGGATTACTCCGTTTTTGAATGTGGGTGCAGGATTCGTGTTTCCGCATTGTGAGAACACAAATTTTGTCGAGACATTGTTGGACGAACTGGATTGGATCCGCTAATTTCATTGTTGCTAATTTCTGTGTCTTTGGTCTGATATGATCAACACCAGGATGGGGATGTTCGAATAAGGACCTTTGCCTTTTCTGAACATCTGTATACGTGCACGAGATATGTCTAATCCTTAGTGATGGTATAACTCGCGTGAGCAGCATAGGCTACGAAGCCGTGTTCTGGAACGTTGAGGATAATTGCTGTCATAGGGTACTGGCCGCTTCTGTTGTAGTTTGTACTTGTTCACTTGGTGTGCGGAGGGAAGGAATCTCTCGTTGCAGGTTACGGATTTGGTTAACATGTCTAGGCTTTTGAGGAGAATTTATTACTTAGATCCTGCTGTTTCTAGTTTATTCTCGGGTACCTTGTTCACACAATGCTTTCGCTGGATATTGTAGGCTTCCAGTGTTTCGGAACCCGGTAACTTAAAATATTTCCTCGAGAGTCAATCTCTTTTGACCATACACCTCCGCGTCTTTTTGCGTATGAATGGCTATACTCTTCTAGCGCGTAGTGAGATGTTTATCGAAGCACTAGCTACTAACCTGTTGAATTGATGAACCAACTGCCACCAGGCGACATAGGGGGATAGTTCAGCCAAAAAGGACCAATCAGCCGCATTAATGAGTGTGGTCAGAACAGCGTAATCGGTAATGAACTGATGCTCGTCAGCGTTTTCTGGGAATACTCTTCAACTATATATATATATATACATATATTGCCGAACACGGGTGCTGAACTATTGCTTTGGCCCAAAGGACTAGTTATCGATACCGTTTCGATAGTAAGCTCGTCTTTGGTGATCACGAGATCGAGGATACCTGATTTGTTCTCCATTCATGACCGTGGTTATATATTGGTAATCCCATGATTAGCTAAGGCCGTTCTCCCTTAATTTTCTCCTCGAGACAGGCTAGGATTTCTAGGGCGTGAAGATTAAAGTCGCCTACCCTGAGAATGTGGTTGTGTGATTGCACGAGGATAGCTTTTATATTGAATGCTAGACGATTGTTCAGTTCTTAAGTGGCTAACGGAGTGCGGTACACCATGGCCACTAAGCATGTGTCACCATGACTTAGGAGAAGAGGACACCAAAGCGTGTGGACAAACTAGACATGCGAGTCATCAATGAAAATAAAAGTCAGCTCACTGTGTTAATAGATTAGTGCACCCCTCCTCTAATCGGTCGATTACTGCACAGAATAGACATTCCGGATAGTACGACTTCAGCGTCATTGATCACATCACTCAAACATGGCTCGGTTACCATTATCAGATCTCAAGATATCGAAGCATGAAATAGCCGAAGCTCTATTAGCTTGGTCAGGTCAGGTCTTTGCGACGAAACAGGCCTTCGCCTAACGAGAGTCTCGTTTGGTGTGCCGCGAAACAAACCAAGGTCATGGCAATTAGATTATTGTGTTCAGGCTTGTGCAGGCTATTTTCGAGATGTCGCGTGCTTAGAGAAGGTACAAGACTGGCCCCCAGAATGACTGAAGGCAGGCGTGAAAAGTCGCATGTTGACGGCCTAGATCGTTTAGGTCTGCTGTCACGGGAACAACGCAGACTAAGGGGAGAACTGATAGAGCGGTTTAAGATGGTGAAGTGTCACAGTGGCATTATGTCTACCGATCTGTTTGAACTAGCTATGTCGGACCACCTGCGGAGACACCAACTGAAGCTCATGAATCATGGGTAAACACTAGATATCCGGGCTAAATTTGCCACCAAGCTCGTAGTAGGTAGTTGAAAGTTACTTTCCCCTGCACTAATGGAATGTAATTATATAGAAACTTTTAAAAGAGGCCTAGATTTGCATTGGTCTGCTCTAGTTCAGGAATTGCACTGGTGGATTCCAGTTAGTACTAAATCTCCCGTGGTTAACATGATGTAGTGAATAACTGCATGAATTTTTGAGAGGTTCCTCTTTTCCTTTTTGTCGCCACAGAAGAGAAGAAACTTGAAGGTCAAAGCGCCGGGGGCCTTGGCATGCTTACCAGCATACGAAACGGGACGCTCGTTATGCGAAGACCTGTTTCGTAATGAAGACTTGATCTGGCTTGACCAGAATTTTTACAAGGCATTGTGCGTTGGTATAAAACAAGAGAGTGTCTTACATGGTAGTTGGATGTTGCAAGGTGTAAGCAACGAAGCGTCTTGTTTGCGTCTGTATACAGAACAAACTGAACACAACTTACGTGTGCGACGCATATTTGATGTGGTACCTAAATTTGTCTATTAACTCAATAATTTCTGAACGACGTATGACTTGTAGCTCCATTACTTTACGCTGTGCAAAATATCCAACAATGAGACTCAGTTTTCCACATTATGCAATAAGGCCCTAAGCACTTCGGTAAATGTAAGACTACAGTGAGTTTGTTCCTATCCAGTCACATTCCCAAATTTGTAGCTGGAAGACAGTGAGGATGGATCCTACACATTCCGCAGACGGGTATAAAATTACCACAAACGCTAATAAACAAAATTGTCATCGGGTTGCGTCACTTCATTGTTTACCCATAACACTTTCATTCGGTAGTCCGATGCTATATCATGTGTTACGAAAACATAGTAGCTAATTCCAGAAACATGAGCTGCAAAGGGGCTGTCAAATTGACCAAGAAAACTCCACTCGATCTAGCATGAACCTTATGGACCCCATCGGTAATATAATTCTGACTCCATTGCGGGAGGGGCAAAGTATTTGTGATTTCGGCTCTTAATCTTATGACATTCACATATTCAGCCGTCGTTCCGCTTCAATAATCATGTTAGCAACAAAATATCCACATTCAGCAGGCATGTTAACAACAGTAACTTCAGAAACTTCAGGGCACGCGAAATCTTGTAACTCATCATCTGACCAAAATTAACACAAGTTGTTCATACAATAAGGCAGAAGTGAGTGTCTTTTAGAAACCAAAACAAATTTTCCTGTACATCATTGCGAACTTTTGTCGCTATGAACTCAGATCGGCGAGTGGTCGCACGCATGCGACTTTCGTTTCATAGTTCACCGACCGGTAACATGACTATTCTGAGTGACTGTTATTAATATCGCCAATATGTATTTGTTTACTTTCTCAAAAGCCATCCGCAGCAGAGCTCGAAAAGCGGATCAGATAGACCCATACTCTACTAACCTACAGTGAACCTCTACATATTATTATACTATTTTTCTCTTTAACAGTTCCAGTCCAAGCAATAAAGAAAACGAGCCCTGCAGTTTGATTCACACAAGGAATTAAGTTAAGTGATAGCGGGTTAGAACAAACGGCTTTTCTTCTACTACTCTTGATATACTGACTACGAATGAATACGGAACTTGAAAGCACCGGTTTGCGCAGTAGATGAGCCAAGTTGAAAACAATATTCCAGTCAACGTTCTCCAACATCGTCTTCTTCCTTCCACTGCACATCTAGGTAGAAATAATCATAGATTGAATTCGAACTAAGTGTGCGGTGGTCTCTGGGTACGTGTCATTAAAAAACAATGCTGTATCCTTAAAGCATTATCATCTGGTATTGTATACGATATTTGGTTTGGATTAACCTCTGTGACTTTGAATAATGATACGAATTCGCAATTTCTCAAGAGTTTAAAGTTACCGCAAACTTAATCGGTTCACCAGCTAAAACCACTGACTTGGATGTCTAAATCTATTGGCCCGATAAAATGATTTAAACGAAAATGACAATGAAACAGCAGATTCAAATCTGTTAGGTACAATTGTTACGACCTACAGACGCAAAAGGCACGTAAAACTCAAATTGTTTTCAGATTAGTTACTGCCACAAACTCCGGTGACTTTAATTAGGGAAGCGATAGTGCTATAATTAAAAAAATCTACTTCCTAGATTGTCATTTGGATTGCGGCAAATTCTAACTGAACGTAGTAAAAATGATGATGCTGGTAATCGCATGAGGTAATTTTGTGAGATACTTAGACATTTTGCTTTAGCTATGATCTTGGTTGTCAGAATTAGCAAGGTTTTCTTTAACTAATTATAATTGAAGTAGACAGTGTGTAACGCGAACAAAACCTAGAGGAGCTATACGACAATTAGTTGATGTAAAGCAGACTGATTATAGTCAAGATCAGTTAAAATATTCTTAATCCACCGAAATGGGTGTATTCTTAGTAGTTACACTCTCTCTGCAAATGCTCTGATATAGATGACCAATAAAAATATATGAGCACAAATTGTAGAATCCAGTAGACAAAAGTGTACAAATGTCACCCAAGCAGCAGAATGCGTACAGAAATTGTATCTTTATTTGTGTCCAAGAATAAACTGACAAATGATTTAAGTGTGTTCTACGACATATGACGCTAGTGCGTGTGAGAACTAGAATGATTTTAAGCAATGATATGGAGCGGATGCAAGCGGTCACTTTGCAGGCTAGAAGCAAAACATGCTAGCCTCGAAATCCTCAGGAATCATGTAAGCGAATAGGGAATCTCTGGACAAACTGTTAGGTAACTGAAAGTATGTTTGATCGGTCGCACAATCATAACAGGCACTTTTTGCAATAGTCCACGGAGGTTTACCTGAGAGCAGTAATGGAACAATAGAACAATGGTTTATTAAGGGTAAAAAAGCATTGCTTAACTAGTCCCGTGGGATGGAAATTATTGTGAAAATTAAATTACGTTATAAAGTGAAAAGCTTTTTGGTGGACTTACTTTAAACTCATGTAGAATAGCCATGTTCGTGTATTTAACGTATAAATCCATAAATCCTTTGGTTGGGAGTTTGGCAAGACACCGTTTGATTGCTTTGTAGCCCATGGCTTACAATTCATAAATTGAAATGTGAATGAGAAAACGCATCGTCAACACGTTTTTTAAATATTGCCAGCTTGGCAGCAGAGACGACATAATTGGGGAGGGCGTTTAAAAGCTGCACACGGGGAAGGAAAAGAAATTGCTACGGCATTCAAGCCCGACATACTGTATTGTTAGTTTCAGATAATGACATCTTAGGTTAGTGTTGTGTTTCAGTTCCAGCTGTGGACGGTAAATGTGGTTTGGGTACTTCAGAATCTGGTAAACCATTATGAGATCCCCCGGCAAAAGCCGATATCGACTGCTGTACATTTCTAGAGATTTCAGTCTAAGCTGGTGCGGCAGATGAAAGAGGCCCCTTCGTTGTGGAGTCTCGAGGGCAACAAGATCCTGTTTCTGCCATGGCTGCCACGCCTCGATAGCAAGTTTTACGTGCGGTCGCACGTGGGCATTAGGCATTTAGGGAAGGATTGAGGGTTCAAACCGACCGAAGGCTCTGCAAAAAAGACTGGTGTTGAGTACCGGTTCTCCTCGCCTTCTCTGCTTGTTTTGAACACACGAGAACTTCTTGGACCAGTACCTCCAGGTCACGCTCCTGAGAGGCCTTCAACAAGGTGTGGTCTCCAAGCTTGTAAGTGCTCACCGGCTGGTGATCCAGATGTATCACCCTGCATTTAGCTATGTAAAATTGAAGCGGGTTCCTATTTGACCATTTATAAATGCAATCTAGGTCATGTTGGATTAGATCGTGATCTTCATTGTTATTAATCGGCCGCCATATCTTGACATCATCGGCGAAAAGCAGGAAATTTGTGGAGACAACTCCTTCCAGGTAGTCGATAAACGCGAGAAATAAGGGCAGTTCCAGCACTTAGCCTTGTGGAACACTACATTCCACCTCAGTTGGGTTGAAACTTCAGTGGGCGAAGATAGTTACCATTCCAACCAAGTACAGGATCTCCGATTCCGTAGCTCTGTAGTCTGTGAAGTAGGATGCGGTGATCCAGGCGATCGAAGGCTTGGGAGAAGTCCAGATAGATGACTTCAACTCCGACCCGATTATCTGCCACTTCCGTCCAACTACCTCGTGCAATCAGTAGGTTAGTGGTGCATGACCGGTGTTGACAGAAGACATGCTGCTCCGGTGCCAATCTGTCGCATTTTTCCAGGTAGTTCATTCGAACCTCAGTGATGACCGCTTCCATTACCTTTGCGAGTACAGGTAGTAGAGTCACTGGGCGATGGTTTACAGGCTCTGAACTGTTACAGCCTTTAAAATTGGGTGCGATAATGCCACACTTCCACATAGTGGGGACTTGTTGCTCATCAAAGCACCTTTAGAAGAACTGTGAGAGTAGTTCAGCTAGCTTGTTGTCCACAGCCTTCAGTGCCTTCGGGCGGAGAACTATGCTCCCGCAGCGAGAATGACTTCCTTAACACAATTGATGGGTTGAATATTACGTTTGTAAACAATGGAGTCGGTAAAGTGCATGACATTATGAGACAGGTAGATTCTGCGAGTTCGAAACTTGTGGCGTACTGTAGCTGTAGGGCGTTAGGGGCTTCTTCGGCGCTTTGTAATCGACCCCTTCTCTTGAAAAGTGGACGGATTCCATGCTTCACTTTTCGAAGATTATTGACATGCCTATATAGCAGTTTGTTGTTTGCCATGCTAGACAACATTGATAAGTTACTTTGTCCTCACGGACAAGTGCAGTGCAATGGTTGCGATAGGTCAGGAAATTGCCCCAAGTCCCTTAGTCGGGGTTACTCTTGTAGGCACGCCATGTCGCATCCCTTATCTACAGGCATTTTCGATTCCTGCTCCTCAGAATTGAAGGCATTTTTGCGGGAGGAAGGGGGTTGGTCTCTGATGCTCTGTTGATAATGTCGCTGAACCTATTAACGAACTCTGCCAAAAAGTGTTGTCAAGGAGACTTTTGTTTGAGAATTCCCAAGCAGCTGCGTCGGCGAGTTCCTTTAATACGTGGTAACGTTTGATTGTAGGAGTTAGTTCCGAGTGTTCAGATGGATACTCTGCATAACACAAACAGTTGAACGTTATTACTACATGGTCACTGAGACCTAATGGACTATCCCTCAATAACTTGTCAACCATGAGTCATTCATTCGTGAGCACCTGGCCCAATATGGACGGTTTATTCCATGTCCTGAGTTTATTGGGCATGATAACATGATTATACAAGGGAATATTAGCCACCAGTTCATGAAAGTCTGCTTTGAACTGTTCACTGAGTAATGACGATACCTCCAGATCATGTAGATTGAAGTCCCCGGAGATGAGAATGTGGCTGTACCTAGTGCGTGTTACTCTGTTCAGGCCACTTATCAAGCGGGAATCCATTTCCAGAGTGGACGTTGGGGGGCGGTAAACGACAACTACCAGACATGCGTCGTTGTCATAGTCGGAGACGGCAACGGAATGAGTCGATAACATGAGTTTCCAGATCATCATCTATTGCACATTGCAGATCGCTACGGTAGTAGAGTAGGAACGCAAATCCTCTACCTGGGATATCCTTCCGGATAAGTGACATTCCGGCCATCTCAACCTTAACATCAGTCATTACTTGGTGTAACCAAGTTTCGATGCTAGAAATCAGGTCCCAAGCATTCGCAACCCGAGGTAGACGAAGTTCGGTACGTTTGCTGAGGAGTATTTGGGCGCTAGTGTACAAACATGAAAGTTTCTTAGATTTAAGCAATGTTTCGGAGATTGTGCAATTTATACTTGATGTTACGCCGACCAGTGAGTGGCCGGCGGCTAATCGATTTTTCAGTATGTACTTGGTGAATGGTTTAACGTCTTATTCATCGTCCGTGTAGTTAAACCCGTGTCTAATTTTCTACGTAAAGGGTAAGTTGTCTCGTCAATATTATCTTCTACAGGATGTATGGGCTTATTCGACACACTACTGGTGCTTTGTTACATCCTAGATCCCATCGCGTTTGGTACTCTGAGTGACTTATCATCTCTAGAAGGCATATCTCTGCCTGTCTTCAGCTGAAGCTCAGAGTGTAGCTTGCAACGGAACACGTACCAGCTTTTAGCTGCCGTGCTACCATATGTTTTGACTGTAGGACCATCTTCAACCCTCTTGAACCACCTCCTTTAGTTCGGGGAGGGACGCAGTTGTGACACGGGTATTATACATGCAGTTACAAATTTCAAAAGTTAACCTAACTACAGCGAATGCTCCTTAAATCTGAAGTATAAAGTGTTATTCTTCTTACCTTATGAAATATAGCAAAACGTACGTGGACCAAGGTAGACACAGGTACTTTACATTGGATGGGATAAGCAAGCTTCTGTTATTCACAGTTAACGGAGCAGAGATATTTAACCAACAGATTACCAGGGTAGACAAATGACAAGGTTACATCAACACATTTAAAAGTATTAGGTTGCATGGACCTGGATGTTGACCAACTCACAAGTTCTAAACTACACTGAAGCGTAGAAAGCATCTAACTGAAGGGCGTCTTGCACCCCAAAACAACCTTCTCGGCATAGGTAAAGATGCTGATGGTACGGGAAGATTTCCCTCCTGTAAAGAAAATAGAAAGAGTGAGAGGATCGCACCTTGCAAAACGCCACATTCAGCGCGAAGCATAGAGGATGTTTTGCCGTTTAACTGAGTAAAGTGTGTGGGATCAGAAGAATAGTCACGCAACTAATTGCTAAGATCAGAGCTGACTCTGTTCAAATGAAGTGGGTTGAACAGCACAGATCGGTCAGACTCTCGAAAGCAGTCGCAATGTCAAGCAAAAGAAGCCATGCAGATCTGCACCTCTAATCCAATACAGACGCTACGGAATAAACAGGACAGTATGGAGTTCATTAGCTGTGCACGATTTTCCTGCGGATGTGGAGTCGAATATAAGTTAGACTTTTTGCAAGTTGAGATCTCCATCTCCGGAGTAAGGCTGTTACGTCAGCTATTGTGACTGCGTCGGTTCCGACAGTATCCCCGTTGCACCACCTTCTCCTAGTAATAGAGATATTTTATAGGACGTCATTCTATTAGTGCTCATCGTTTGGTGAATGTATCTCGGTGGCCATCAAACAACTGGGCCCCACCCTATGTGTACAAAAGTACGCGTTCGTCAAACTGGCTCTGCCGTGGTAGTAGGCCAGTTGAAAAACGAACAAATGTGTGAGTGGTTGTCTATGTGAGTGTCGGTGTATGGCCTTTGGTGAATTTGCTATCCCAACTATACTATTATAATAATAATAACAATAGTAGTCCGTATATTTCTCTTGATGAGAGAAACTGTGTCAATAGCGACACAGATCAATTTGTACAGAAGAATCTATGCTCTTGCATGGGTGAAATGCATAAGTGGAGTATTAAGATATTCGTTTCATGTATTAACATTCTGCTGGATGGTTGAGGCCAAAGCCTAGTTATGAAAACATTGGTGTTTATATATTTTGGGCCCCTCTTGGAATAGCTCCTCGAGGGATTTTCCCAGGTGAATATAGAGCTTAGAGTAGCTAGATCAAGGTAATTAGCGAGTCTGCTACTAACTGCTGCCACATTGTCACATGACCTGAGGGTTATTGGTAGTTTATTCCACATATAGCTATATCTGACCAGGAAGAAATTAGAGCGGACGTTCGTTCTAGCCATCGGTATACGCACTGCAAAATCGTTGTTGCGAAGTGATCGAGTTGTGCAATGTTGTAAATTGAGTGTAGGCAGTTTGGAATAGGTCATTTTGTGTAACATATTGAAAAGCAGCAACAAGTTGTGTTTCAATCGTCGAATCCAAATTGGTTCGAACTGAAGTTCATTGCAACGTTCTCGATAACTCATAGCAGAGTGTTTATCAATCAGAGGTTTAGTAAATGACTTCTGCAGGTGCCCCACATCAATTCTGTCACTCATTCTCATATTGCCGTATATTATGCAGCAGTATTGAAGGATGGGGCGAGTGAGTAGCTTGAAAAGCTCAATTCTAGCACGAGTAGTGTGTATTTTGTTTGATATACTCAACATAGACTGTGTACATATGTTTGCACCCAATCTGCAGTACGCACTTGATAATATACAGAGAAACTTTTCCGGATATGAATCATGCGGTGCTATCATGCCAACGTTCTTGTTGAAAATCTCATCGGGAAATAAATGCTTCAGGTGTCTCGTTGTATTGCGTTTGCTAGTGCAAATCAGCCATGCATTGAAACCAACCGAGCGACACTTGTCAGTCTGTTAAAGTTTACACGTATGGAACTAACGCAAGCCTACGAACGCAGTAGTGGTTCGTAGCTGAACGAAGCAAGGACAACAGAACACACCTAGCTAGTAGCACGCAACGTATTCTGGCGAGAGCGTGTACGGCTCACCGATCAATTATCTGGGATTAGAGAGTGGGTAATCAATAAGCAGACATACAGGCGCACATGTGGGGACAGTCACGGCAGAATGTGAATATCTCACTGGCCACAACGACCCATAGGCTACATTACTCTTCCCTTTAGTTATCACTCTCCTCGAAAGCGTGGTGACGATCAACTGGATGGCGTACCCTAGTCGAACGGCGTATTAGTGGGGCTTCTGGCTCGCTTGAGTTCTGCGTGCTCTTCCCTACCGCTGGTCCGGGCTTGGCAACTTATCGTCTGGTCCGATTGAAACAGAACAACGGCGGACTTGCTCTAAATGACCTATAACCACCCTACCGACTGATAACTCAACCTCCACTCTCTGGCCCTCAAGTTCGCGTAAATCTGAGGGCTGCCAGGTCAGTTTGTGAGGCAGCTTGACTTAAATCGGCTCGTCCTCATGATCTTGCATTTCGTTAGACTTCTATTGTCGGATATCGACGCTTAGTCTCTGGTCAGAAGAGTAGGTATAGTCGCGTCCTAAGCCTGCGGCCGAACATCAGTTCGCCTAGACTCTTGCCTGTCGTTTCACTTGAGGTTGATCGGTTGTCTCCGAAGTGGCGTTTCTCAGTGGAAATGCCTCAGTCCATTTGGAGTGTGTATCGATTGCAAGACATCTTCCTATAAAGCGAATCAAAGTAGTCTGTGTGTACGTGATCCCATGGCTCGTCGCGCCATTTCCATGAACTCAATGGCACCGACGGTGCGTTTCTTTTTGTATTTTGACATGTCACAATATTTTTGCTATCAAAATGTCGCTATTCATGCCGGGCCACCATACATAAGACCGCGCGAGCACTTTCATTCTGGTGATACCTGGGTGAGCTTCGCGCAGTTTCCACAACACATACTGTCGTAACCGATGCGATATAATAGCTCTGTACCTCCAGAAGAGGCAGTCATCCTCGAGGCTTGGTTCCTTACGTCCTGTGAAGTATCACAATTCCGGGTTACATTTATCAGGCCATTCGTGAAAGAGGAAACGTTTAACCATGCATAGGAGTACACCACGCTTGGTCACCCCGCGAGCATCCTCGTTCAACAATGGCTTTCTGGTCAATGGCTGCATTAAGTGGTCTAATTAAACCAGCTCCAATGCACAATCGGACAGATGATTTAGCGGTAACCAGCTCAAGGCGTCCGCAGTCTCAGGGACACAGGGGATCCTGTAAGTGTAGGACGATAACAGTAATGCCCAACGTCGCACACCGGGAGATGACATTTGACTGATGCCTTTGTGTTTATCATTCACTTCTAATAAGGCTTTATGAACGGTAAACGTTTCGAAACTTTTCCCCCAGAGATACTGGAGGTATTTCTTAACACTGAATATAACTGACCTCTCCTACTTGTCCAATTGTGCGTAGATTTTGGAAGCAGGCGCTGAGTTTCCAGGGGCAGAAACGCTGGGTCTCTCGATCAGCTCATCCATCTTGTGGGATACTACGACGCCGATCCTTGATGCTGAGGCCTCACATCGGAGAGTGATAGGCCTTCTCGGATCAAAATATACTAGCAGATTAGCCTTATCCATGGCTGCCCTAAGAGCAGTAGAAGACTGTTGTTCTCTAGCTGATCACTGCCACTTGTCGATTTTTCCTAGTAAAGCCTACAGTGGTGCGACTGTAGTGACCAAATCAAGTGGGAAGTGATTAAATGTGTTATCATTCCAAGAAAGGATTGTAACTCATTGAAGTTGCGTGCCATCAGTGAGTAACGAATTGACTGGAATTTATCCATTAGCGGTTGCAAAACAGGTTTATCCAAACGAAATCAGAGGTATTGTACAGTGCCGGCAAAAAATTCACATTAAGACTTAGCTTGAGTCTACTGCCTTGGAGACGTTTTAAGTCCGCCGCAATTGACATCATGTGCCCGCGGTCATTGCGACCACAAATTAGATAAGTGCATACACCCGCTCTCTCTTTCACCAAATTGTCAAGAATCCTCTGAAATATTACCGGTGTCGAATGTATTCCAAAGGGATGTTTGTTGTATTGGAAAAGGCTTATGTGGGTATTAGCGGTAGTCATCACCCTGGCTGTGCCCCATGCTGAGGCAGATGTTGCATTCTTGATGCTTCTTCATCGCAGTTCGGCTAAACCAACTACATTTAAACTAAGCCTTTTAAAGCTGGCTACATTTCATTCCAATTTGTTTGGTTTGTTCTGCCTACTTGAATAATCTATTAACTGGACACGTAGCTTACATTAATTGCGCTTATCTTCGGTAACTTTGTTGCGCTTGTAGCATTTTTAAGTAAATTGTGGACATATTTTCCTTATCGCGGATTCGTTGCCAACCAACTTACTTTATATGCAAATTTAGCGAAGAGTTATGCCGCCGTATGTATAGCATTATTGGAGTTGTTTTCTTTCATCTTGTCGGTTCAAGTGATTGGCTGTTGCTTGGTATCCCCGGTGTGGCTGCGCTTGATGTGCATGTTGACAAGGTGCCTACCAGTCTATTACCCACTACCTCGTTCATACTGGCTCCAGGAGACAGTTGATCGTTGCTCGAGGGGACGGGGTGCAGGGTCCTTGTGGCTGTGCTAGGCTCGAAGAGCAGTTCCATGCACTCAGTGTGGAGCGGGCTACGGTCCAGCCATCACCTTGTGTGCGCTTGATTCCACAAATACAGCGTGCTTGTGTTTGATTGTGAAGGAGTGTGGGCCAGCTCCGTTGATGAAACTTGACCCCCATCCACATGCCACCCGGTCTTATTCTTTCGGGTTCACACTGGATATGGGGTGTGTGGTTGGAGCTGTGGGTGGTGCAGCGCAAGCCACCCATTGTCCCTCTGTAGGCGCAGGTGTCCTGTGGCCGGCCCCAGTGATAGGCAAATCCGCAACCTGTTGCTGCCAACCGTAAAGCGCTAAGCGCTGGAGTCTAAAGATAAATTGATAGGCATCATCGTCATGAGTAGCCAAGAAATTTCACGCTACTTGCAAGCATGTCGAGGGATTTCAATAGCACGAAGGTAGACGCAAGTGGCGAATACTTCTGGGATTCACTTTAAGTATTTGACATTATCATGAGTGAATTGTAAATATCGGGAAGGAAACCGTTCTTGAGTAGCATGCTATCAACATCAGCCAAAGGCGATTTCGGGGAATAAACGCATGCCTCAAAGCCACATATTGTGAATCAGCAGAGACATTGGCTTTCCGAATTTCATGTCTGCGTCACATTGATCAAATATGGCGGCTGGGTCAGTGCTAGTGAATGAGGGCAGTGAAAATTGCTCGATGGAGACCAGGTAAACTTCGATTTGTATTTATCCGACTTTATTAATCCAAAACAACTGATGGTAACTTTACTGGAAATTTGCTTCAGTTTTCCCCAGAGATCAAGGCAGCTATGGTTTCCCAGACATATTTCAATGTACACGCAGTTTAGGTTCGTTCTTTCAGTTTCATTGCCAAAATTGGGCTGATGACGCGTATGGTCATCTTCAATTTGTAAGCAACTTCTTTTATCATCCAGAGTCGTTTCAGCTGGGATGAAGAAAATCGGTCTGCTCGTGGATAAATCGTTTATACCAGGCAGCATAGATGAAAGCAAAATTTTTATTGTAACTGTCGAGATGCTCGTATTGAATCGACACTTATTAATCAGTAAATACAGCAAAACCTGTCGAAGAAAGGGTTGCTTGAAGTCGTGCCATATTTTACTCAAAGTAATTGCGACATCGAATGATATAGGAAGGGGGTTTTTTCGTTTACGTTCAGTGCGGCATAAACTACCCCCCTGCCCTGCTGAGAATTATAGCGACCAACATTTTCCAGTATACAATCTGCTTCGAGGTTTGCTCACAATGGTGCATACATTTAGATGAAAAACAATGGAATTTTGTGCTGTGAAGACAGCATTAAGCTGTGCGTCTAGTCTGATCTGGACAGTTACTAAATTTACCTGATCAATTGAGTCGAAAAACATTGTGTACTATTTGTTGCAATCATCGGTAACAATGCAGTGAGAGCCTTCTAGTGTCAGCAGTAACACGTACTGAAGGTTGCGTTTGTTAATAGGAACTTCTATGCTAAAAGCGGATCGTTTTTCTAATTGAGGCGGAAAATCTGCAACATTTTCTTTGCATTCATGTGTACCGAATCCTTGAACACAGGCTACCAGCGGCATATCCTTTTACAAAGGCGAAGTGAATCCCGATTGGGAAAGTTCCACGGCGTGCGTCGAAGTCCATCTTGTTGCTCCGGATTCTATCTTACTCTCCTCTGCTCGGACAGATGAACCAGTTTCCCAAGGATTATTATCGTCGTGGCTACCTGATTTATGTCAAACGTATATTACGAGTCAATGGTCAATAGTCCATGTTATATTTCGGAGAAAATAGCCGAAGCTTGACTTTTCTTGCTAGATGATCGGTTAGGGGTGAGCAAATGTAGACAAAAGAGCAATAGCAAATAGTGAACAACTGCAAATTGCAACTTGCCGGTGACGGTATTTTTTATGTGCAGTTCGTAATTGGTTTTATGTATTATCCAAGGTTACCGTTTGTGGTTTCCGGGCGAAAATGAAGGCGGGTTGATTTGTTTTGTTTTTCTGGGGTTTGTATGGGTGCTTGGGGTTAACTGATATGATATCGTACGGTCAGGGTACCGCCGACACCTGTTTTGAACATGGCTAATGTGGAGGCCGAAACAACAGCTTTTGATGGGGTATTCCACGTGTGGCAAAAACGCAGGGAGACGACTTGTCTTCGATAACGCAATCAACTGTACTGTTTTACCAATTTCAGCTGATGACCTCACGGTTTGTTGTTGTGACTCAGCTTCAACGGGTGATGACACGGGTCATTAGGGTTGTATAAAATTTGATAAACGATGAGTAAGTCACTACCCAAACGGCGTTAATGTCCGCTGAAAATGCCAAGCAATCTGGGGCGCTGTTCTTACGACAACTGGCGAAGCCCCTAGACATTTTTGGTCGCCCGACTTTCTGGAATCTCCAGGGCAGTAAGATCCCGCTTTAGCCATGGGCGATATGCTTGAAATGCATACTCAACTTAAGGACGTATGTAAGCAGGAAGTATTTGACAGAAAACAGACGGTCCGAATTGCCCGGAATCTCTCCGTTAAAGCCCCATTATTTAGATCCAAGCCTTCGATGCCTTTTTGGATTGCTCCGAACAGCCAGTAGCTTACTCAACCAGCACACCAAGATCCTTCTCCAGAGAACATTGTTGCAGATCCTGGTTCGCTAGGTTACATGTGTGAACGATTCCGTGTAGTAAATGAAGCACTCGACATTTAGCCAGGTTGAAGAAAAGGCGATGTTTGATTGACCATCCATAAAGATTGTCAAGGTCGTTTTAAAGGTGGATACGGTCTTCTGGAGCTTTGATCAATCGACACACTTTGATGCCATCGGCGTAAACATTTTAACTTAATGTGGCTTACTAGATCGTTTACGAAGATCGACAATGGACGGGATCCCAGTACCGAACTCTGTGGCGCACCGCATTCGACGTGTATCTGATGTGACATGAATTCACGTACTCTGACCTCCAGACGCCTGTGCGAGAGAAAACTGTAGCGCCATCCGAGGGGAGCGTCCCAAATGCCACATCTTTGAAGTTTGGCGAAAAGGATAAGATAGTCCAACCGGTCAAATGCCCCAGAGAAATCAAGGCAAGCCACGTCAACTCATATACCAGCATTCACGGCTTCAATCTGGCTGTTACGTGCTAACAACAGGTTGGTTAAGCACGAAAGATTTTGGCGGAAGCCGTGTTGCTGCTGAACAAGGCCGTTCAAATAAGACTTTAGTGCGTCGGCATCGATAGCCTCCATAACTTTGAAACCACTGGCAGAAAAGTCACTGCGCGATAATTAGCTGGGTCGGAACGATAACTCCCTTTGTAAATAGGTTTCATTATCCCGTGTTTCCACATTGTATGTACGTGCCTCTCTTCAAGTCAGTGCTGGAAAAGCTGCCCCAAAGACTCAGCCAAAAGGTTAGCCGCCACAACTAGCATCTTTGGGCAAATGACAACAATCCCTAGACAAGCGTGCAGTTGCATGGAAGGCAGGTTTTCCAACTAGTTGTCCGCTGTAAAAGTTATATTAGTGAGTTCTGGTGGAAACACCGCAGTTGCCAACGATTCAGGAGACCAAAGGATGCAATGAAACTTTGGTGCATACAGAAGTTGCAGAACGCTCAAGGCCTATTTAGCAGACCGAGTTAGACCATCCACGCTTTGAAAAGGGGAAAAGCCACTTTTCATTTTGTGGAGACTGTTCACTTGCTTGTACAGAGTCTTAGGTTTTGAAGTTAATCGTTCGGCTAAAATATGTTGATAAGCAACATTGGCCCCGAACACTACTTGGGTAAGTGGTGGCGCTGGATAACATAGGCTTTGCAGGTAATGGGATTCGTATCGGTATTTTGGGTATATCACGCTGCATTGGGCAACACCACGCATTTGCGTGTTTTACTCCGCATAAACGAGGCAATGTTTCGCGAACTGATAGTATGGGTCTCAGATCTTCTAAAACCAAGGTGGTAAAGTACTGATGAAAAGTTCCCAGGGAACGTAGGTTCCTTATCGCTTAGGAAAATCCAGCCGCAAGACGCAACATGTCGGGTTGTGAGAAAGTGAAGAGGACAATACAGCGTTAATCTCAATACAAAGTATCCTGATAAAAAAACAACCGAGATTGTGGGAGCGGAAAAAGGTTGATCACAATCATAAGTTTCTTAAAATAACCCTTTGACAGATTAAAACAGCTGCATGAATTGTGTAGACAAGTTTGACCAGATAAAAGGCATATGTATGAAACTGACAGAAAGAGTAAAAAATTGTGGCATACGATCGTTTGGTACTATGTTGTCGCATGTATTCCAAGAGTTTTATCATCCATCAAGAACTTAAGCTACCTAAAATGCACATGCAAGAAATTCGGACTGCAATTTCAAGTGGTTACTTCAGGCATGGTTATGGAAGAGCTAGTAGGCGAAATTTAACCTCTGCAGTATAGATTAATAAAAAGCCCTAGGAGCCGAAGAAATTCCGACTTCCCAGTTCACCACAACGATCCGAAAGCTCTTTTAGCGGTTGTGATCACACCATATGTTTGCTTTCTTTTTATCACTCCCGTTATCGAACATTGTGGACCATTTGTTTTAATTCACGAATTTTTGAAAAACATCCTCATCGCGATCGCCTCGTGCAGGTTTCGTTTGCTACTTCTTGTGGTTGTGCTGTCGCCACGCATTTCAAGCAGTCGGATACATAGCTACGAATCATCAGTCGGCCTCAGGCTAGCAGTAACTGAAGGAAGAACCATACCGCAAGTGTGCCTGATTGATATAATCATGTGTGTTTTGTCTAAGTTTAACTTCTGCATCCGGAATCGAAGCTTTTAGGGAATTTTCCACTACATTAGTCTACAAGAAAACCGACGTGCCTCCTGTAGCACCATAAACGCTGAAGTATGCACACAATCAATTTAATCTACATGAAATTTTCTAATCTGTCTTGGGAAAAGAGAAACCTCCATCCAGGACAATCATTCATCTTGAAGCGTGGTGGCACAGGTGATGACCCGCGATATTTAAAAATGAAGATTATATTTTCACACTAACAGTTTCTTACTTACTCTTCTTGTTCCAAGTTGCCGTTAGGTACTCTGCTGGATAGATTAGAACAAATACAAATCTGAACCTCCGTGATGCGAAGAAGCTCGTACAAGCTCAACTCATGGGGTCGTTCTGAGATCCATGCGATAAATTCTACCGATCCGACATTTACAGATGAAGCTCGAAATACCTTCCTCACAGCCAGGAACGCAGCTTGTATTCGAAAGCGATCCGCGGCATAAAAGCATATCGTAGCTCGGCTTTATCCACAAACATCAACCACACCCACAGTTCTATAATGGTCAACGCCACTGATCACTTGCAGAGACCAATATGGAACACACTGTCACACTGATTGTACTGTCGGTTAGATTAACCGCGTCAAGTGACTTGATATTTAAAAATTACACTGTCCGGTGGGGTGTATGTCTTTGTTCTGAGAGATAAACTATCCATGAAACCCAGAAATAACAAAATACGTTTGACGTCCTGCAGATGGAACTCGCAACTCCACTGTTTCCGGTACGGAGCTGAGACCAATGAGCGAAGGGGAAACGGAAAGAAAATACAGATAAAGTAATTAAAACAGTTCCCAGCAATTTGCATACATACTGCAGGCGCAATGACCCATGGCCGTAAGACTACTCGGCCTGGTTCACAACGCATTCAAATAACATCCTGCGCGTACACGCACATAAATGCACACCGATCGTTGTGACCAATGACAAAACCGCCAACAGTATTAGGGCAATTGTACACCGAAGTGCCGGCTTGGCTGCCCGAATTCAGGCAGATGCAGTGATCGCAAATTGGGAGGTGTGCAGTGAGCACTGTTTACAGGGAAGCTAGACCCACAGAACGCAACAAATTTGCCAAACACAGCGAGCAGGTCAACCGCTGAAATTTAAGACATCCGCCTGGTCCAACTCAAATGGGTGGTAGTTGAAGCACGCGCAGGCATTCGACAGTGATTGGGACGTAGGTGCAGGTGCTGATTCACGAACTGGGAAATAATGGTAAGGCAAAGTTGGCACAGTCCCAGAATCATACGAACGCAGACGCCACTTAAGACAGGTCCAGAAGTCGAGCGCGTGATCAATACAAAAGTAATGATTTCTAAGCGGCCACACAAACAGAGCTTCAGCGAGTAGACGAGGTATCCGTTTGAGTAGAGTGAAGGGGTAAAATGCGGAGTATCGGAAGCCCAGAGGAATAAGGTTGGCTTCGGAGTTGACAGCACCCTAGGCAATACGCCAATAAATTATAACATTAAGATGCCGCCTCAAGTTATTTCGACCAGACTACATCTCTCGTTTCGAAACACTGTTCAAACAACATCTTAATATCAGAAACCAGATGCAGTAATAAGCAAAATGAAGAAAAGGATTAAAATGCCACAATGTGCTCAAATGACAACTTATTGGATTCAAATATATACCGCATTCATAGTGTTTCCCCAGTTATATCTGTAAGTGCCCCTCGGACGAATCACACTAACTATATCTGACCGAAATGGACACAACAGCTCCCTCAGGGAATGACAACATCAACAACATAAGGTCCGAGAAGGCATCTGACAGGTGTCTGATTGCAGCCCTACAACTTCCTTGTAAATCAGATGCTACCTCGTCAACTCCTTCGCTTTACTGTTCATTCTGCAGTCATACACACCGATACCGCCATCGCACCTGAACTATTTCGTTGAGAAGTATCAGGTTACGGCCTGCTGGTCCCCTGGGATAAGACGTGGTAGCATCCGGGAAACTGTCGCTTGTCAGCATAAATGAGAAGGCTGGGTAGATTGCCGATGAGTGGATTCGTCTAAGTTAGGAGGTAGAAGTGGAGTAAAAGGCCGGATTGCTAATGTGCAATTGAGGCTACTTCTCCATATATGTATTACGCTGCTATATCGAGTGACGTGGATCTCCCGCCATGGAGTAGGTACCACAGGTTGTTTTACTGTTTGTTTAGCAACTAGACGTCTTTGAGGCAAGATATAGTTGGTTGAATTATGTGTAGGAGATTTGGACCGGCACACAGTGATTCGTAGGGCATGCAATGCATTCCAAATATATATGGGTCTTCCATCTTAGGGATTATGCCGGAAATATTAGGCAAAATACCGGTCCGGAAGTGACTGATACTTGTTGCTCTTCTACCTAGCACGTGTTTATCTTGGTGTCGTTATAAATTCGCCTGCATTTGAAGCTCTTCGAGGTATGTTTCATGGTGCGGATTTAGTGTTCACTAATTCCTGATGAACAAGGTTTCCCTATGAAATTAGTGGGTGATGTGGCCGGGTTTACTTTGTAACATTATGCAAACATGGGCCGTGCGAACTACTTCCGCTGCGTTGGCAACTTATCTTAATCACAGTCACTGGGTCGCACTGTTTGTCGCCTGGTTTCGTGTCTTTGCCGGCATGGCATTCCCCATGGTCAATGTATCGTTTGACAGTACACTATACATTATAACACATTCCGGAACCTAATTCTCATCGGGTACTTCATGGGCATCGATATGTAGCTCGTGACCCAGATTATGTGTAAACCTCGTGATTACGATAGATCTCGGCGAAGCTGAAAGCCAAAAGAGCTATTTGCTGAAATTGAGCTACAGTGTCCCCGCGAAGTTAAATGGTAAATTTCAGAAGCCTGTAGTCGGTCTAAATGATATTTGTCTTAGGTTTCGCATCGTTTCCTGGCACATCATTCATCGTTGCACATTCAACAGTGTGCTTTCCATCAGCAACTTCATGTGCATCAATGTCAATCTGGTGATGCAGATCAGGCGCAGACGGTTTGCTTTTCAGTGCACTCTAGTGGGGTTTAGATGTGCAACTATCAATGGTTGAGTTAGCTAGTCGTTCCTGGACGCACAAAACGTGAACAGGTTTAATGATAATGGGTTTGCATTCTGCAAACAATGAGATGACTAGTCCACTATGAATACACGTAGTTACATCGGATGAATGGTTGGTTGATTTAAACACTAGTGGACAGCCATGTTACCAAGACTTGTTGTGGAGGCGTGCAAACTTCAGCAAATCTCTGTTTGAGTGCAAGCCTTAAGTAAAGTGTGCATCACAGGTACACCCCGGGTCTCTGTCGGGGATATTGATGATTAGGGGACTTTTGAGTGCTGATACTACGTTGGTGCAAATCAGAAGATATTATATTAATTTACGCGCCTACTATATGTACGCCGGTTACCGGTTAGGAAACGCTTTCATTCTGTACGACACTGAGATAAGATATTTGTCTTCCACTCGAAAAGATGACATTTTGCTTAAGCGTGATCAGATCTGTATGTACATCCGCTAGGTTGCTATTCACCTCGGAAACGATGTGTGCTGTTTCGACATTACGTTGCTTTGCCCAGCTGGGTGAATTCATCTTCGGGGATACTACTTGCTTCGACACGGCGTGATTGAATGACCACTTCTTAGTATAATGAGGATTCGTGCAAGCCTTAAGAGTCGCACTCACTTCAGTTGTGCCCACGTTACTAGAGTAAGCCGAAGTAACTGACACCCGCCATGTTTTCGGTCAGTAAAAGATAGCGGCAATAATAGTAGGGTAATTGAGGATTCCCTGGAATCTCCTTAAGAGGGCTTTGGAGAAATTAATTCTTATGTACAGTTAAGGTAGTCCGGTAACTCGTGTGAGCGGGCAATACACCAAATGCTGCAAAGACGATGGATTAGCATTAGTTTTCCTTTACGTTTCGCAATTGCTGTTGGTGGTGGTGGTGGTGGGTGCTGATGTCGAGGTGGTTGAGGCACCGAGGTGCGGTGCTGATACTCCATGCTTTCTCAGCCTTCAAGCCGGTGAAATTACTTTTCCTTTTCTCTATTCGTGCGTCTCCTCAGTCGTCAACTTGTCAACTGCTCGCAACGTGGTCTGTTAACTATAGCAACAACATAATTGCCATCCTTATTGGTACGATTTATCAGGGTATTCTGTCGTCGTCTTTCATGGCCAAACCAGAAGCAACATGAGCAAATGCTCAGCCACACTACATGTGCATAAACTCCATCGTCTATCTCTGGATATCTAAACAATGGTTTCATTATTCATGGAAGTGAAAGTACCAGTTAAAATCATACCCACTTATGCTTGCGAACGATAAGTGTAACAAGTCTGTAAAGTCATTACAAGAGCGTATCTCCTCCTTTATTTCATTCAACCAATACGGACGTTCAGCTCCGTCATGCACCTGGTCATCAGCTCCCACGTGATTTCGGCTATGTGGCCAAATTGAGTCATCACGCCATGCCTTAATGCACCGCTCGCATTACACCCACTGACGTTCTCATTTGTTTCCACGGTACGCAGACAGTCTTACGTGTAAGCGTCCACTTTGTTAGCGTCCACTCAGGTGTAGTTGTGGCCAACGGCCACTTTCATCACTTGTCCAGTGTTTCAGCAGAGCGGTGGATCAAGTGGATGTCAAACGTTGCTGACCACAGGAGCTCAACGCACGGATAGACTCACACATTCCGCACACACTCGGCATGTGTCTGCGGAATACGACACTTTCATGTAGGACCGGCCTCATTAACCCCCCTGACGTCAAACACAATGACGCTGCAGTGCTGCATGGGTTGAAGGACAACGTACGAAGAAGTCGTTAGAGGATTGTCGCGGAAACATGGAACATGCACGCACAACTACCGTGGGCGAGAACTGGCTGTGCAGCCAACTCAAGGCATTTGGCATTAAGTGGTTTAGCTTTCCTGAAAAGAGCGTGGTGAGAACCGCAAAGTTGACGACGTCCCAGGATGACCCATGCAGCACGTACTACGTAGGACCAACCACACAAGACTGCTGCGATGTTTACCAAAACTCTTTCAACAAGCACGATGTACTTATATAATTACTGTGTACGGTATCCCATGGAAATCGCTTCTGAGTGGGAGCTGCATCTGTCCGCATTATTCAAGCAGCTAGTCAATTAATTTATCATCTGCAATTACGAAACGTAAAGGAAAACTAATGCTAATCCATCGTCTGTGCCGCATTTGGTGTATTGCCCGCTCACACGGGTTACCGGACTACCTTAACTGTACATGAGAATTAATTTCTCCAAAGCTCTCTTAAGGAAATTCCAGGGAATCCTCAATTACCTTGCTATTATTGCCGCTATCTTTTACTGACCGAAAACATGGCGGGTGTCAGTTAATTCGGCTTACTCTAGTAACGTGGGCACAACTGAAGTGAGTGCGACTCTTAAGGCTTGCACGAATCCTCATTATACTAAGAAGTGGTCATTCAATCACGCCGTGTCGAAGCAAGTAGTATCCCCGAAGGTGAATTAACCCAGCTGGGCAAAGCAACGTAATGTCGAAACAGCCCACATCGTTTCCGAGGTGAATAGCAACCTAGCGGATGTACATACTGATCTGATCACGCTTAAGCAAAATGTCATCTTTTCGAGTGGAAGACAAATATCTTATCTCAGTGTCGTACAGAATGAAAGCGTTTCCTAACCGGTAACCGGCGTACATATAGTAGGCGCGTAAATTAATATAATATCTCCTGAATTGCACCAACGTAGTATCAGCACTCAAAAGTCCCCTAATCATCAATATCCCCGACAGAGACCCGGGGTGTACCTGTGATGCACACTTTACTTAAGGCTTGCACTCAAACAGAGATTTGCTGAAGTTTGCACGCCTCCACAACAAGTCTTAGTAACATGGCTGTCCACTAGTGTTTAAATCAACCAACCATTCATCCGATGTACCTACATGTATTCATAGTGGACTAGTCATCTCATTGTTTGCAGAATGCAAACCCATTATCATTAAACCTGATCACGCTTTGTGCGTCCAGGAACGACTAGCTAACTCAACCATTGATAGTTGCACATCTAAACCCCACTAGAGTGCACTGAAAAGCAAACCGTCTGCGCCTGATCTGCATCACCAGATTGACATTGATGCACATGAAGATGCTGATGGAAAGCACACAGTTGAATGTGCAACGATGAATGGTGTGCCAGGAAACGATGCGAAATCTAAGACAAATATCATTAAGACCGACTACAGGCCTCTGAAATTTACCATTTAACTTCGCGGGGACACTGTAGCTCAATTTCAGCAAATAGCTCTCATGGCTTTCAGCTTCGCCGAGATATACCGTAACCAGGCGGTTTACACTAAATCTGGGTCACGAGCTACATATCGATGCCCATGAAGTACCCGATGAGAATTAGGTTCCGGAATGTGTTATAATGTATAGTCTACTGTCAAACGATACATTGATCATGGGGAATGCCATGCCGGCAAAGACACGAAACCAGGCGACAAACAGTGCGACCCAGTGACTGTGATTAAGGTAATTTGCCAAAGAAGCGGAAGTAGTTCGCACGGCCCAAGTTTGCATCATGTTACAAAGTAACACTGCCACATCACCCACTAATTCCATAGGGAAACCTTGTTCATCAGGAATTAGTGAACACTAAATCCACACCATGAAACATACCTCGAACAGCTTCAACTGCAGGCGAATTTATAACGACACCAAGATAAACACGTGTTAGGTAGAAGAGCAACAAGTCTCAGTCACTTCCGGACCGGTATTTTCCTCAATATTTCCGACATAATTCCTGAGATGGAAGACCCATATATATTTAGAATGCATTGCATGCCCTACGAATCACTGTGTGCCGGTCCAAATCTCCTACGCATAATTTAACCAACTATATCTTGCCTCAAAGACGTCTAGTTGTTAAACGAACAGTAAAACAATCTGTGGTACCTAACTCCATATCGGGAGCTCCACGTCACTCGATATAGCAGCATAATACATATATGCAGAAGTAGCCTCAATTGCACAATAGCAATCCGGCCTTTTACTCCACTTCTACCCCCTCACTTAGACGAATCCACTCATCGGCAATCTACCCAGCCTTCTCATTTATGCTGACAAGCGACAGTTTCCCGGATGCTACCACGTCTTATCCCAGGGGACCAGCAGGCCGTAACCTGATACTTCTCAACGAAATAGTTCAGGTGCGATGGCGGTATCGGTGTGTATGACTGCAGAATGAACAGTAAAGCGAAGGAGTTGACGAGGTAGCATCTGATTTACAAGGAAGTTGCAGGGCTGCAATCAGACACCTGTCAGATGCCTTCTCGGACCTTATGTTATTGAAGTTGTCATTCCCTGAGGGAGCTGTTGTGTCCATTTCGGTCAGATATAGTTAGTGTGATTCGTCCGAGGGGCACTTACAGATATAGCTGAGGGAGCACCACAACTGCGGTATATATTTGAATCCAATAAGTTGTCATTTGGAGCACGTTGTTGCATTCGAAACCTTTTCTTCATTTTTCTTATTACTGACATCTGGTTTCTGATATTAAGCGGTAGCTTGCACAGTGTTTCGAAACGAGAGATGTAGTCTGGTCGAAATAACTTGAGGCGGCATCTTAATGTTATAATTTATTGGCGTATTGCCTAGGGTGCTGTCAACTCCGAAGCCAACCTTATTCCTCTGGGCTTCCGATACTCCGCATTTTACCCCTTCACTCTCCTCAAACGGATACCTCGTCTACTCGCTGAAACTCTGTTTGTGTGGCCGCTTAGAAATCATTACTATTGGATTGATCACGCGCTCGACTTCTGGACCTGCCTTATGTGGCGTCTGCGTTCGTATGATGCTGGGACTGTGCTAACTTTGCCTTACCCTTATGTCCCAGTTCGTGAACCAACACCTGCACCTACGTCCCATCACTGTCGAATGCCTGCGCGTGCTTCAACTACCACCCATTTGATTTGGACCAGGCGGATATCTTGAATTGTATTGGTTGAACTGCTCGCTGTGTTTGGCAATTTTGTTGTGTTCTGTGGGCCTAGCTTCCCTGTAAGCACTGCTCACTGCACACCTCCCAATATGCGATCACTCTGCACCTGCATGAATTCGGGCAGCCAAGCCGGCACCTCGGTGTATGATTGCCTTAATACTGCTGGCGGTTTTGCCATTGGTCACAACGATCGGTGTGCATTTAAGTGTGTGTACGCACAGGATCTTGTTTGAATATGTTGTTAACCAGGTCGAGTAGTCTTACGGGGGAAGATGCGTCTCTTATGGGTCATTTCGACTGCGGTATTTATGCAAATTGCTGGGAACTGTTTTAATTACTTTATATCTATTTTCTTTCCGTTTTCCCTTGGCTCAGTTGTCTCAACCACGTACCGGCAACGGTCGAGTTGCGGGTTCCAGCATCAGGACGTCAAACATATTTGTTATTTCTGGATTTCGTGGATAGTATATCTTGCAGAACAAAGACTACACCCCACTGAGCTGTGTAATTTTTAAATGTCATTCACTTGACGTGGTTAATCTAACCGACAGTACAATCAGTGTGACAATGAGTTCCATATTGGTCTCTGCAGGTGATCATTGGCGTTGAACATTACAAAACTGTGGGTGTGGTTGATGTTTGTGGATAAAGCCGAGCTACGATATGCTTTTATGCGCCGGATCGCTTTCGAATACAAGCTGCGTTCCTGGCTGTGAGGAAGGTATTTCGAGCTTCATCTGTAAATGTCGGATCGGTAGAATTTATCGCATGGATCTCAGAACGACCCCATGAGTTGAGCTTGTACGAGCTTCTTCGCATCACGGCGGTTCAGATTTGTATTTGTTCTAATCTATCCAGCAGAGTACCTAACGGCAACTTGGAACAAGAAGAGTAAGTAAGAAACTGTTAGTGTGAAAATATAATCTTCATTTTTAAATATCGCGGGTCATCACCTGTGCCACCACGCTTCAAGATGAATGATTGTCCTGGATGGAGGTTTCTCTTTTCCCAAGACAGATTAGAAAATTTCATGTAGATTAAATTGATTGTGTGCATACTTCAGCGTTTATGGTGCTACAGGAGGCACGTCGGTTTTCTTGTAGACTAATGTAGTGGCAAATTACCTGAAATCTTCGATTCCGGATGCAGAAGTCAAACTTAGACAAGACGCATAAGAGTAGAACAATCAGGCACACTTGCGGTATAGTTCTTCCTTCAGTTACTGCTAGTCCGAGGTCGACTGGTGATTCGTAGCTAGGTATCCGACTGTTTGAAATGCGTGGCGACAGCACAACCACAAGAAGTAGCAAACGAAACTTGCACGAGGCGATCGTGATAAGGATGTTTTTCAAAAATTCGTGAATTAAAACAAATGGTCCACAATGTTCTATACCGGGAGTGATAAAAAGAAAGCAAACATATGGTGTGATCACAACCGCTAAAAGAGCTTTCGGGTCGTTGTGGTGAACTGGGAAGACGGAATTTCTTCGGCTCCTAGGGCTTTTTATTAATCTATTCTGCAGAGGTTAAATTTCGCCTACTAGCTCTTCCATAACCATGCCTGAAGTAACCACTTGAAATTGCATTCCGAATTTCTTGCATGTGCATTTTAGGTAGCTTCAGTTCTTGATGGATGATAAAAGTCTGGGAATACATGCGACAACATAGTACCAAACGATCGTATGCCACAATTGTTTACTCTTTCTGTCAGTTTCATACATATGCCTTTTATCTGGTCAAACTTGTCTACACAATTCATGCAGCTGTTTTAATCTGTCAAAGGGTTATTTTAAGAAACTTATGATTGTGATCAACCTTTTCCTGCTCCCACAATCTCGGTTGTTTTTTGTGGATCAGGATAATTTCTATTGAGATTAACGCTGTATTTTCCTTTTTACTTTATCCTAATGATCGTAGTATCCCGTTTTACACAGTTTTAATACAAATATTGTTATATGAATTGCATATTCCTCGACCATGCGAGTTTCTGTTTACTAAAATGAACAAATCAAATAATGGTACAATCGTTTCATTTCATTTCATTAATATATTTGCTGAAATAAACGTGGGAGCCTCTACATATTTGTTAACATTGTAATCAGGATCGTTGTGGTGTTTTTTCTTGAATTTGTATCGGAATACTTCTCAGTCACAGGACCGATTTTTGGGTCATGAAGAATGTATTGAACGGCGCTGTTTTCAGAAATATCGTGCATGTTTCAAAAATTTTATTCAGACTGCATTTTACCGTTTTCGAATTTTGTTATCTAAGGACTGTGATATCCCGAAGATTTAATCACGTGTTTGACCGTTAAATGTTTACAGATCGCAAGCTTAAAATTGCGATGTTTGTAGCATATTCTGATTTCACTTGGATGTTTATTCCTAATCTTTGATTATTGAGTTAGAAATCAACGTTCTCTGATTCTCGTAGTATATGTTGTAATCATGATCTTCACATCTTTGTTACGTATTATTTTTCTGCTGTTTAAATATACGTGAACACCGTTATCACGACTGCGATTTTGACAGTTTTTGATTAAGTAAAGTAAACATAGCTTCAGCTTCATTATCCGAAGCCAAACTGGGTCAAATCCAAGTTTATCACATCGCTGTCTGTATGTCGAATTTGAAGTTTCATTTTTTGTTCATTCTGCAATTAATGCAAGTGTCTTCTCGATGGGTTTACTTTCCTGCAATGATTTTTCTTTTTATCTTTCCTATATTGAGAGATTGTCGGGCTTGAAATCATTGTTCAACATTATCTGTGTTCCATATTGTCTACGCGGGAGACTTCACAAACGCTCCATAGCTGCATTCTTCCTGCCGGTATGCATCTTAAAACGATGCATAGATGCAGTTGGATCTGTCATTACCCACATCTTGCAGCCTCGCTTTTTGGTTATTTGGACAAGTGATTTTTGATTGATGACCAACCTTTGAGGTTTATCGTCGATCCACCAGCAGCAATAATCTATTTCGTTGAGAAAGCGTTCCTAAATTTGTCAGCACTTTTCGCGATAAACGGTTGTAGTTTGATGAGCTTCTCAAAGTTTTCTGTCTCTCTTTTTGGCACTTTCGAGACTTATTTAAGTGGAGGTTTTGACAACATCTATTCGAATCCTTTAGAAAACATTGGGTTGCAGATGTGTTATGTAAAACAGGAACTGAGCCCCAGTATTCCCTATAACAGGGAAGTGGCTTTTTTCTCGTAAAAATTTATTAACAAGTGAATGTCTTCATGTATTCAGTAGTGACCGGTTACGTAGAGTTGATATCTTTCAAATACTTTTCTGCGCGTGAAGATTCATCAAGAAAACAATGTTTTCGTTAATATCTTGAGAAATCAGAATTTCCATTAACTCACTTGGAGTTGATTGAGCCAATTCATGTACATAAACACAAGGACCACTCTCAGCAGTGAACAAGGGAGCAAGAGCAGGACTCAGTGTATATTGCCCAGGTATGTTAGGATCCTTTCGTCTGTTTCGCAACCGACTGTACGTAAAATGGTTATCTCTATCGATTCCAATGTCGTTTCAGAAAAGTATTCATCATCATAATTCTCAGCAGAATATACCGCTGATGCACCAGATGGTATATTTTCCGTGAGAGCAAATACCCCTGTGCTGTACATCTGCTTCTGGTACGTTTCATAATTATAACTGCCCTGTAGGGAAATTAATAGACTCAGGGCGGAGTTGATTGACTATCAGCATTTAAATAATATCCATACTATCCATATCCATATTAATAATATTCATCAGTCGCTGCTGTTTCTTCCAATAGTTCACGGTTGCATCTATAACTCTCCGCAAGCGATAACGAGGGATATCGCAAACATCTCCTCGACGTTTGATTTCGCACCCGTGTTGCCACATAATCTAAAGGTAATCGCTGAAGATTTCAATCTACCAAACATTACTTGGTCATCGCAAACATCCTAAGCATTGAACAGATCTGTCTTATCAACTATCAGAGTTGGAAGTTGGACTTAGTAGGTCACCAGACCAATTAGGTATGATAATGTACATCATTTAATCTTCACTCTGTGGATCTCAGACTCACGAAATTACGTCTTAGACAACCTTTGCGGCAATGAGCACATTCTATTGGAAATGAATACCAAACTCGGTTCACCTACCCAGCATACTATACAGATGATTAACTGGGAGCATTTCGCAAAGGTGATCCGGTCCTTTAATTGGGATGCCTTTTTTCGCTCCACTAAGGTCCCCACTGCAGTTCTACTATCAGATCAATTGCATTATGACTGCATGTGACCCACATTATAAATCAGCCATTCCTTGGTCCTAATTAATGCTTGGAGTGCATTGGAAATCAGAAAAATAATTGGATATTCACCAGAACTAAAGAGTTTCACTAATATTACAGTTACACGAATCCATCAACTCTATCAAGTGCTCACAAATGAAACAGATTAAAAAAGAGGAGGAGAGGGCCTTGCGGAAGCAAAGCAAAGGAAATGAACTGATAAAATTACTCCATTATAGAACTAACAATCGGATGTCTTTGATCACAGAACTGATTGATTAGGAGGAGGACAACTATACGACCAACCTGCGCCTTGTGAAGTGTTTAGCTCATTTTTCGCTGCTTCTGTGAAGGTAGAAACCATCCCTATACATTGCTGCCCGGCGTCTTACATAATGTCCAACTTTCTCTTTCGACCATCCAACGGGCTGTGGCGTCCAACAAACCATTGTTCAAACCATTGCAATTCAAAGCAGATTTGCTAGATCTGGTTTCAGACTTCCCGCCTTATGGCAACGTCACAACTCCCACCAGGTTCAGAGGAACTGACGGGCCATCCATTTTGGACCGAATATTCACCAATGAAGAACTGATGGTCGAGCGAATGATAACCGATACTCCTTTGGGTCCCAGCGATCACGCGACGCTAGTGCAGAGGAATATCATGTCGTAACCAACTACGACGACCTGTCCGACCTCATTGATACAACCAGCTAGTCGTTCTTAGCTGAATGGACCCCTGAGGTGGCCTGCGGAGAATTCGGCAACATGTTTATCAAGCTCGTGGCAAAGACAACTGAAACCAAACTCTGCCGGCCTAAAATGATGAAGTCTTTCGTAAGGAACAGGACACGTAAATGCATGGCATTAAGGGACTTGGAATGGCACACCTGCATAGCCTCCCCGAACGACAATACCTGGGATGTCTACATAATACAAAGAAACCACTGTGTCAAACTCGTCCGGGAGGATAAACTGAAGAACCAACAAGGTCTAGTAGAAAAGTTTTGCTCCAATCCGAAACTGCTATACAGACACGTAAAACATTTGCGCCGTGTTAAGTGCGGCATTCCTGCTCTGCACACAGCATGCGGCTTAGCCCAAACCGAACAAGCGGCGTCCAACCTCCTTGGACAACAATTTGGCAGTATCTTTCAAAGCGCGCAATCATCATACATCCTGCCTAAGAAGATAATGCCGCCATCAGGGCTTAATCACATATCGTTCACCTGCGCAGCTGTACTGAAGAGGCTGATGTCTCTGCGCGAGTTCAGCTCCCCGGGTGCTGATAGCATTCGCTCGAAGGCGTTGAAACTTGCTGCCATGGGTTTGTCAGGAACACTAGCAATTTTGTTTCAACGATGTCTGAATGAGATGCACGTCCCCATAATGTGGAAGCATGGAATCAAAAGGCCCATATACAAAAGTGGCAGCCGTGCTGAACCAGCAAATTATCGCCCGATAACACTACTCCCTGTGATCTCCAAGGTTATGGAGTCCATTGTAGATGAGGCTTTAATGGGGTACCTGGAGAACAACAAAATTTCCCGAGCAGCACGGATTTCGCCAAAATCGCTCCTGTACCAACATATTAATGTTGATTGCTTGTGCAAGCTGAACGGAATCTGTGGACGCTGGTGTTGGAGTCGATACGGTCTACTTGGATTCCTCAAAAGCATTCGACCGTATAGACCACCGCATTATACTCCACAAAAGCCAGTAATATGGAATCGGGGATCCTGTTCTGGGCTGGATAGGAGACTTGCTCGTTCAAAGTTACCTGAATGTGATGGTTCGAAGCAACCTGCCAGAATCTATCGAAGTTCAGTGCGGAATACCTCAAGGCTCGGTACTTGGACTCCGACTGTTCCTGGTCTCAATAAATGAGCTCGCAAGCGTGCTACCTTCTAACTGTTTGATAGTCGCTGATCATCTAAAGGAATGGCGTACTATAGCTGCAGTGGAGGATATTAGAGTAATACAGGAGGACCTGCACAAAACGTACACATGGTCCATCGAGAACATGCTGCATTTCAACGTCAGCAAGTGCAGAGTTCTCAACATAAGGCACAAGAGTATGCACAAGTACCGCCTAGGACCATAAATTCTACAGCGGGCTTCTCACGAGTGCGATCTCGGAGTGCTAGTTCAAGATGACCTCGGTTGTTTGAGGCAGACTGAAAAGGCAGCTAAGAAAACGAACCAGAACCTCGGCCTTCTTCGCAGAGCCTCCGGGAAGTTTGACCCTTCAGTCTTTCCAAAAGTGCTTAGTGTGTAAGTGAAGCCCTACGCGGAATACGCTATTCAAGCTTGGCAACCCTGGCTCAAGCACCATCTCACCGCGCTCGATACTGCACAACGTAGGGCAACGAAGAGCCTCAGAGGTTTGACCAGCCTCCCCTACCCACTCAGGCTGAACACCCTCAAAATATACAGTGGACGTTATCAGCTCTACGGGGCGATCTCATAATGTTGTACCAGATCTTGAGAAATCCCAACCACCCATGCCATTCCTTTCTGATACTCAGTCAAAACACCTCGCTAAGAGGTCACCAGTTTAAGTTAGTCACGCAGTTCAGCCGCCTGAAATGTCGGCGAAAGTAGTTCTCCTTTCGAGTGGCACAGCATTGGAACGCCCTCCCGGAACCTGTACTTAATGCACCCAACCTATCCGTTTTCAAACACGCCTTGACTATACCCTGTCACATTTTCACTACGTGCTATAGCTCCTAACTACCAGCTGCTGGCACTAATGCACAACCTACAGGGGGTAGTGTCATAACCCTACTCGAGAATGAGTCACTCTAAACGCCTTGCACGAAATTTGATAAACGCTACTACTATAGAAACTGGATTTCTGTATCCTGTCGACCCAAGATAGTTGCACACGAGTAATCCTTGTCCTTGCTAACTTTTTATTTTTCTAGCCTTTGATGTGAACAATGACCACTCCCCTGTTGCTTTGTGTGCGTACATTCTCATTTCAAACTCCTTTTATACGACAGTGCAGTTACGTCTGTAAGCGCACGAACTGACGACTCCATTATCTCTTGTTCTAACTTTTTGTCACGCTAAACACCCTAAGGGACATGTCAAGCACCTGCTTTTTTACCCGTTATAAATCATTTTTCATTGTTCAAAGCCTCAGCGAGCACCCTCCCATCAGTCATTAAATTCGGTGACCTGATATATCACTTCATTTGCTGAGCATGTTCATCTTGTCGCTAAGATTTAGTTACTTTCTGGATCAGCGGAAAATTTCGTTTATTTTTCCTCGTCATAAAGGGGGCCCAAACAGAACTTCACTAATTATCCACCTAGCCATCACACTTGTCATCGCTAGATTACTCGGGCAATTAACCAAAAGTGATATCATGAAAATTATCCATCGCCTTGGGCTCCCTAACAAATCTTAGCATGGGTTTCTCGATAGCGTTTCTTGTACAATATGCCAGTTGCACTACCTGGATTACATCACAGAAGCCATTGACTCCAATTAAGCAGTTATAATACTGTTCTTTGATATGCAAAATGCACTCCACATGGTGCCTCACAAGTGGCTACTCAAAAGAAGCCAGTCATTTGGAAAAGTGAAAAATAAACAATGATTGTATACGGGTTAAGAAGCATTGCTTTACAAGCACCGTTGGGTGGTCTGATGGGTTATTGAACAACGTTACTAAAAAGAATGCAGTTAATAGTTCTACTGTCAATAGAATGGACTTATCGTATGTAATGCAGAGTAGCCCTGCACTCCGAGTGTTTCCAAGGCTTCACCAAGCGGAAAAAGTCCGAGGTCTTTCCTGGGAGTAGCATGAGGATTAGCGTTAAGTAACAAAATCTATGTGATGGAGTGCATCATCCAACCGCCTTTTAATTAAGGCTAGCATGGATGCAGAAAGAACCGATACGGGGATAGCGTTCCACGGTTGACACCCACGAATGGAAAATAAGTTTCTACGGCACACCAGACACCTGTCTTGTCCCGCTAATTTCTAAGAATGGCCGCTAAGTTTAGTGTTACTGCTGAGTTGCAGTAAAGAGCGGCAAACATGATTTGGATTGTGTGAAATCAAATATGCCAAAATCACGTCGTCTCGTAGTCGGCGATATCACCCACTAAATACTCCCAAAAGTTTCAGCCCCTGCCCCTGCATTCCAGTGAAGTATTTAGAAGCCCGACGTTGAGGTTGATCCAGTGCAGTTAATTCGTGCTTCAGCCTTGGCTGCCAGGCTTGGATGCCGTATTCCACATGGAGACGAACATACGTCCTTCTGAAAATAGTGGTGTCTAGTTGTCCCAACACTCGTCGTATCAAGGTGACGTGCTGGTCAGCAGTATTTGAGGCTTTTTCGGGTTGCTTGGAACAACCCAAGTTATCCTGCATAAGGACCCCCATGTCGTGTTCGACGAATGACCGCTGCAGTACTTGCATTCCCAGCTTGTAGGAATAGGTACTCTGGTTTCGTATGGAGAGTACCTTGTAATCGTCCACGCTGAACTGTAACAGATTTCGGGTTGACCAATCATGTATCGTATCCAGGTCGCGCTGAAGTAATTTCTGATTAACATCCACCTGAATCCAGCTGCAAATCTTGATATCGTCAGCAGACAACAGGTAGTGACATTCGTGCAAGATCAGTGACGAATACCAAAAATAACCGTGGACCTAGAACTGGGTCCTGGGGCACACCAGCCTCGACTGGCATGCATCTAGATAGGGAATTCCGGACTCTGACCATTAATTGTCCTTGCGCGAGAAAGTTGGTGATCCAGCGCAAGAGAGAGTCACCGATCCCATAATATTTGGGCTTAGGACGGTGAACCCGATAATATAAAAGATCAAACTCCTTCGACAAATCCAAGTACATCACATCAACGGTCTCTCCAGCGTCAGCTGACTCGGTCCAACTACTCCTTGCGATTAATAAATTAGTTGTGCACGATCGCTGTCGGCGAAAGCCGTGTTGCTCTGGAGCAATAATATTACAATTTTCTAGGTAACACTCCAAGGCATGGGCAACGATGGATTCCGTGACCTTGGATAAGAAAGGAAGAAGAAACACTGGGAGGTAATTTGAGGGCTCAGTCCTGCATTCCCCTTTGTGAATCGGTCTTATTATCGTAAATTTCCAAGTCGCAGGAATCTGGTTCTGGTATAAGCAGCGCTGGAATACTGTGTCAAATGTTTTGCCAGTTGTATTACTGTTGTTCCCAATGCCTTTGCGTGAATGGTATTGACTCCCCGGGGAGCTGTGGTTGCGCAGAGACGTCAGCTTCCGCAAAACACTTTCGGCAGTAAGTGATGTGGGTGAGTCCTGGAGGCGGGAAAACAAAAGTTGGAGGATGACCTGACGGTAAGACCCTCTGCAATGTGAGGGCATATTGCGTCCGCAACGCATTTGCTGCTTCCATGACTGTTCTAGTCCGACCATCAATTGTCCGGAGAGCAGAAATTCCCTGCCTCACGTTACAACCTCTATTGGCATACTTGCGCAGCAATTTGTGGCTAGAGCTTAAAGTTTTCGCCAAATTCTGGATATGTGACTTTGTCATCTCAGAACAGTTGAGTGCAGTGGTTATGATGAGCAAAGTAGTTGTCCCAATTACCTGGCGTTGGTGATGATCTAAATTTTTGCCAGACTGCGTTGCTTATAATCATCCATTTTCTAGTTCTGATCACGAAATAAATGGTTTTTGGTCGATTGAAAATGCTTGTCTTTGTGGCATTTTAACCAGTTAATAGAATTTGCTGACGAATTCAATGCAGGCGACTTTTGGATGACTTTTAGCGAGGAATGACCAGGTTGTGACCTTGACGAACTGGGCTAAGCGGTCGGAGCGCGTAATGGCGCGCACTAATTCAAGATTCTGGTTGCGATATTCCGCATAGCAGATGAAGTCGAAACTGATGAGTGGGTTATCACTGCGACCCAAAGTGCATTCTACACTCAAGGTTTCAATCATTTGTTCCTCGTTGGTGAAAACAAGAACCAGCAAATAAGGTCTATTAACTGTTCTGAAACGGATGAGCGTAATAACGTGATTGTAAAGTGGAACATTAATTAGAAGCCTCGGCAGTTCTGCTTTGAATGACTTTTCGATTGCTGCAGGAGATTTTAAACAATGTATATTGAGACCACCCATGATAATGACGTGAGTGTGCTTTCGCTTTAGGCTGCATCTTAAAGCTGTCGCAAGTTGGCCGTCTATTTCCGGTGTAGAGTTTGGGGGTGCTGTACAAAAGCTATAATGCAGGTATCGCTGCCATGTAATTACTGGTGACACCAAAGAGAATTGGCGAACTGTAAGTTTGAATCCGCGACGACCTTGTATTTTGGGTCAATTCAATAATACAAAATTACCCCTCCTCACTTTAAAAGCCTGTCTTTTCGTATGAGTGGTACGCCCAGCAGCGAGGCTTCACCGTCGGTCAAATCAGTGTGCAACCATATCTCCGTGACACCCATAATATCGCATGGATCCGAAATATGGAGATCCTTCAGTTCAGCCACATAATTAAAAAGGCCTAGGGCATTTGTATAAAGGCAGATTCGTTGTTCTATCTCTAGAAGCCCACAGGGAACCAAAGGAGTCAAGTGTGGCAGAATACCGACCAGTGCGAGGTAAGTCATTATTCGTTTTTTAGATGGGATGATGATGGCACGTTGTCCGCAAACTGATTTGGCCAAGGTACATCCCATTCCTTATCCAGCCCTGTTGCAGAATCGCATGACCATGCCGTAAAGTGATATTCATGCGCAATTGCTGGTAGAATTGCTTTTTCGGGTACGCTCACGTCTGGTTTTCGCAAGAATTCAGCAGCTTTTAACCAAAGTACTGATGGATGGTATTTACGATGTCTGCGCCAACGTTCTAACACTTCCGTTGCTGTCTGCTATGACTGAACCAGGAGTTTTGGAATTCTTGGTCCGCTTCCTCCATAATTTGGTGAGAGCGGTAACCGTCTGAGCGATCGCGCCACAACGTTCTCCAAGGAACATCTTTCACGAATGGACCGCCACTGTTCCAAATCGTGATTATCGGTCTCATGGCTATCGTAGGAAGCAAGTTCTGGCAAGCCATACATAAAGATAGTGCCTAGGTAATCCAGCTTACTATGTCCCTCTATGCTGTTTCTTTTTTATTGTCGCGTGCTCCAATGGATCTCAGGATAGATGCGTACCTTACGAGGCCCGTGTTATAATGCACTTGCAGAGAGTAAAAGATGTACTGCATCCATGTCCAATTTCAGTGGGACCCTAATAATTCTTGGTTTGCCATTGTGTGCAGAGCGGGTGACGAGTTACTTTCACTCGGATTTTGGGTTTGGCTTTTACGTTCATTAAAATACACTGTGAGTTCTACTGGTCTTGGTCGTCAGACAACATACCCCACAACGTGATGGCGGTAGATTCAAAGATATTGGTGCACACGACAGTCAGGGAGTTATTATTGGAGCTCATTTTTGCTGAACTGCAAGGTAGGGTGATTGTTTGACCTGGCTTTAGACCAAGTGAGGATGGTCCGCTATTTGTCGCTTTATTGCCGGTAGCAGTGTTTTCCACAGAGGAGACACTAAAGGTAGCATTCTGAGGGAGTCTTGCAGTGATCTCTGTATAGGTGACTGGAGTCTCGAGCGATATGAACTTGACCAGAGGCCCTGGGGTTACAGATGCATTAGACGAGTTCGGCTGTCCCATCCTTGTTAATGACACAATCTGTCACGACCGGCTAAATTTGATCGATCACGCGTTTCGAGTCGTGTCTGATGTTCGGGGTCCTGAGTACCGCTTCACTATCAGAGCTACAGTCTGTTTTCTCTGGCTTTATTCCAAATTGGAAGAGCATGTCGGCAAAGGGGAATGACAATTTTGGTTCCAGCGAACAAAATGTTGCACTAGTGCTCCTCTTTAAAGCCACCGCGTTATCATGGTGCATGCCGGCTTCCAGTAATATAAGCGTTCGTTCGTGGTGCAACTTCTTCTGCTAAGCGCTCTCACGTTTTGACTAGGAGAAGTAAACCTTTGATTAGTGGGTTGGTCGAACACGCAATACAAAGGCAAGTCTCGTCTTGAGAGCTGTTACGAACTCTCACGTGTTTTTTAGAAATAGTTGCACATTTTGCATAATACCATCTTAGACAGTGCGAACAAGGGAAAACGAATTTGACTAATCGGTTGCATACAGCGGATCCACATTCAGCTTTCGACTGGAGCCCTTTTGAATTCGTATCAATTTGCATGCTACTACTTGGCATAGTGTTGCTACCTTACACAGTAGCCTAGTTGATGTTGCGTATTTTTCCGACTGGCCGGTTGCGAACCCTAGTCAGATGGGTGGATGCGCTACTTCGTCTCTTGGTCACCCACTGCCCTGTGGAGTGAGAGCGAATGCGACAAAACCAACCTGCTCGAACTTGAAACGGTCACATGCTGGTTTTAGTTCGCGTGCCGGTCCAAACGCCGCACCGATATAACTGGTCAGTCGATGCGGACGGCATTACCAGATAGTCACTGGATAATCAAACTCTTCCCCACGTCCAATCATTAGTGGTGTCATCCAAGGGAGTGTACTTAATCCTTCCATTTTCCTACTCTATCTTAACGATATCACGGTGTTCAGAAAACATGGCAAGCCATTTTTGATCACCCATGATATAAAGATTATTTTATACATTGCGACAAGATGAACTCCAAAACACAATGCTGCTCATTCGAGTAGACCTCAGTTCACTTGAGAACTGGTGTGACACATGGATGTTAAATTTCTCAGCTAGTACATCATTCATTATGTCACATGGATGTTTGATCCCTGAAGAGTCAATTAAACTGAACAATGAACGTATTTGTGTGAAACTATCCAACTCTGATCTTGGCATACGATACTCATCAAACTTTAGTTTCTCAGATCAAGCTAATTAGCGAATAGCACGGGTCAAACGACCTATGGCTAACATGTACCATAAAATCCATACAACACAAACCAGATTTGAACTTTTCAAAATACACAAACTTGCTGTCCTTGTATGCTGCTGCACTACTTATGGGAACATACGATTGGGTGGTAGGAAAGTTGGAAAATCTGCAAAGATCTTCCACAAAAGCGCTTATTCAATAAATCATCCATTTTGATCAATCAGAAGCGATGCCAGCAGCTTATGCACGAGCCCCTTTAGTTGCGACGACTAAAATATGACCTGATGGTGATACACAAACTCATAAACCAAAAGACACTCCAATCTGTGCAAACAAAAATTGAAACATCACTCGGCATATACACAACAAGACCTGTACAATAGCTGTGCCAAGAAGCAGAACAGCTGTGCGATTCAACTTCATTCTCGTCAGACAAGCTGTCGTGTGGAATAGCCTATCGGCCACAATCAGGTATTGCACAAATGCAAGAACATCCTACATTCAGCTTAGTAAATTCCTCTCCTCGATAATGAGCATCGGGTAAATCACCACACGATTCTTCAAGGATGAACCAAGAATAAAAGAAGGTACACAAAGCTCAGCAATATAAAGCTATTTGGTACCAAAATATTTTGATGTCACTCGCCTCAGAATGCATCTCTTTCGTGCATCAGCATGATCAATATTGTATTCATGATCTGTCCATAACCCAGGGACAGCTGCTTGCACAAACGAAAGTATACTATAGTGATTAGCATGTGGCAGGAATTAACTTTCACTAAGAGAAATATGGCTAATGTTGATCTGAAAATATTTGTTATCACATGTTCAAACAACAATAATAATCAATGTTTCTCTTACAAAACTTGTCGGTTTTTTATTACTCGTCGAAAACAATTCAAAAATTCAATTATTATTTTCGTCTTGTGGGTATAGAGGCCTACAGCATTACGTTGGTGTCAATGTTTTTAGGAGCGCAGTGTATCAGTTTCTGGATGGGCAAACTCCTCAATACAAAAACATAGACAATTTAGTTTTATTTTATTTTAGTATGTTTTGTATTATGCATCTTTGCCTATAAAATTTAGGAGCATGAAAATGAAACACGTTTAAGTGTCTGAATTTATTAGCTGTAGATTCTGTCACAGAAACATGGCTAAGCCTTTAGTTTGAACATTGCTGTTCTATCTGAATATATTTATTGTCCTTCAGCGGACTAATGATATTTATGTTCTGTTTAGAATAGGAGAAGCTACCATTTGTAGAAATGGGGTGTAAATTGCACCAATATGCTGAGCAGCTTCGTCATTTTTGCAGTGGAAAATACTCACCCATCACGCATCAAAATAGTACTTTAAGTTGAGACTCACTGAGCATGAAAAACAAACCAACTTGCTGCAGCTGCTAGTGGCAAAACTAGATTGGTGAACAAGACGTTTGACTTCTCTGAGTCTGTTATCAATAACATGCGTATTGGCACAACCAGTAGTTTGCATCAAACCGCTGGTCAGTATATTAAGCTCCGTGAACATGACAGCTAAGCTGTGCTCCGTGGCTACAAAATGACCGTATGTGAGGTTAACATTTCTCGGAAAAAACGAAAATAACTATATGCATGATCCCAATTTGCACTTCTGTATTTTTCAGACTTCTAGTAAGAATTAATTGGCACTTCAGACGTGGTTCGTTGCAGTACCCTCTTCGTCAACATGCGCCGACAGGTCTGGCAATGCAACAGGTAGTTGTTTCAAAATTCTGGATCTTGTCGGTGGTGCGCGTCCTTCGGTCCGCTGCCGGGTTCTGACACCATGAAATCCGGATTCCAGTAGTTCGTGCTACTAAGCCATGGGTGACGACGGCGGATCTGTATGATTGACAGTTGAACACGATATGTCGCGGCTCATTTTCCAAAGGCATGAAAGTTAGGAAATGTGCAGAGAAGAGTGGTTGAACCTAGGATCTACGAATTCGGCACACCGACTGTGTTCGACAAAAAAATTTGTGGTTATAAGGAGTTCGCAAGTGCGCGCTGCATTGTACTTAGGGGATCCGGCGTTCTTCGGAACTAATTTTGCTTTTCAGGAGGAAATGTACAGTTTCTACTAAGCAGAAGCCAGTACATTGTTTTTGCCGAAAATCACAAGTTATCGAAACTGAATGCCTGCTATTTGATCACCAGTTGCTAAGTATGGATTATATGCTACCATCCGATGGAAATACCGCAACGTTTAAGCGTGGCTTCTCATGAGGCACGGATGCCCTGGTTTAAGGTGGTTTGTCTTTCAGTACTTAATCGCGATACTAGGAATAAAGTTGTAGTTCTAAAACTACGTCAGTTCATACGAATACTTTAACTTATGCGTATCTCATACCGGTCATTAACCATAAATGGTTGATATCCACCTTATGGTAAGTGCAGCGGAAAAGAATAATGTGGTCTCGTTTATGTTTCAATTTAAGATTAGACGTAGATCTGACTGGTGTCACGAGGTTTACCTATATGACTGTTCAGTTCAGTTATGAAAATATATGTCTAGAACATTCAGTGTTAAACCAGTGTCATCGCTAGAATCGTCTCAGACCCGTATGTACTACTCTTATCTACAAATTGGCTGCTTGTCATCTACTTTGTGCTCACCAACCCCACGAAACCGGGGTAGATGGATATACCCTTTTGTTGATGTGGATAACATCGTGAGTCTACTGATAGCTTTTCCACTTTTCTACAACTTTTTGTACTAACTTTATTTCCACAAATCATCCTGCGGGAATTATCGAGCCATGGCTTTTCATCCGGATTAAACTATTGTTCCATTATTCAGTCGTTATTTTAATTATTCCAAGCTCTTTCGTAGTTATCAAGCTTGCGCATTTCATTAAGCATTTTCAACAAAGGATTTACATGTGTGCGTTCTTGTTGCACTAGCATTTATCACCGACATCTTCGCCATATGGTTTGCTCCCATGTCCAACATCAATCCCTTCAAGCTTATACTTCTTGGAATACACGTTTTATACATTGGTCCTTTACTCGTTTGCCTTTTCGTTCTGACACACTTATTGTCTAATATCACCCACGGACTATGAGAAAGCCTCCAATAGCAAAAAAGCAGAGGAGTGAAAATAACAAGGATTCGGAGATAATCAACAGTCTATGCCAGTCCCGTTTCTAACCGAATCACTAGATAAGAAAGAATTCCAGATTGCGTTTTAAAATTGATTTTCCTTTTTTATAATGAGTGGAAATTAGTTTTATATATTTAGTTGTAAATGCAGTGCTATTTGATTTCATGTCTCAATTCTTGCCGTTGTCAATCATCAACACTCTGGATCGCTTTATCGCGAGCTTTTAGGAACGGTCTGAGCCCCTTTATCAATATAACAACCTGTAACTATGAAGCCAGTGTGTTTCTGAGATGTCTTTTCTCCAACATATTGCATCGAAACTAAAGTATAAATTTTGTCTTAACATTGAGTTCAAAAGTAATTTTACATAAAATGAATGCTGCTTTCCATTTTTCTGCGCGTTGTTCTTCGATTTAAAAATTCACATTGATACACTTTGACATTACCAGATTTTACTAGTATGGACCAAAAGCAGCATGCTTCGAATGTATCATAGAAATGGGACACGAACGTATTGTTGTACTGTTGTAACGTTGGCATCATACTGCGCTCTTACTTGTCATGCTCCCTCATTTTCCGAGGTAACATTTCCACATTCGTCTACCTTGATTTCGTGAGGGCTAGTGGGTATATTGTTTATCTGCTCGATTGATGAGCGGAATTAAGATCACTTAAGTCGGATGGTGTAATGCATCGCCGAGTCATTTGTAAAAATTGTAGCATGCATGTAAAAATAACAAAGTTCGGAAGAGCGTCCCACGGTTGACAGAATCGCAGAGAAACATAATTTCATCGCTATTCCAGTCGGATTGCGTGTTCAGTTTTAACTGGCGGGTCATCAATAGATAGATGGATAGATTAGATTTCAAGGGGGGAGGTGGCAAAGGCGAATAGAGTTCTTAAAAATCTGATCCATCGGAATGAAGTCACACTATGAAGACACTTCCAGAGATTTCGAAAGTGGTCGATATAGCAGATGGAATAAGCACTTGATGTTTTTTGTTGCCCTTCATTGTGGTATTTCAAAGGCAGCGAGCTCACGTTTGAGCCAATGTTACTACGCCTGGAACAACTACTGCGCATCGACTCACACATACGTGTTGATCAATTTTGAATGGACTGAATCGTCGAACTCTCCGCACCCCATCCACAAGAGCTCAGCACTTTGGTTTCTGATTTTGGACGTCGGAGACTACTCTGAACAGCCGAGGTCGTTTTGCAACGCAACCTCAGGACGGCATTCGTGTGAGGCGATCCTTAAGCCGCGGTCTCTATACATGTATATATTATTGGGTCTTCAGCGTAGTTCGTGAGGAAAATGTGTCCGGTAGGATGACCGTTGGAGCTTCCAGAATGACAGAGGTTTTACACCTGGGCCTTCGAAGTGAACACTTTAAGGATGCCTGTTGGGCACTTAAATGGTATTTTGCAAATACCCCTACCATATATTGTTAATATCATTTTCCTGGTTGTAAATTCTGCTAACATTAGGTGGAAATGTATTTTCCATTTCTGATTGCACAATAGTATATCCGATACGCTAACTCGAAAGTGTTTTTGCGCGACTGAACTTGATCCCAAATGTGTCCACTTGGGACGGCTAACGACACATAAATCCTCTCTCTGGGAGCACAATCGGTCAATCGCGCTGAATGGAATTACGATTTTACTAGAAAGTAAAGCCTTTTAGCCAAAGAACGGCGGTGATAAGGATGTTTACTCGTATTTAAGTCATATCTGGACATACAGCGCCATTTAGTTTCATAGCTATCTTTGCTTATGCGAGTGACCGAAACCACGCCGAAATGGAATGGCTGACGACCCATCCGTGCAAACACGGCTGTGACGTATTTGCACTATTTTACATTTGTCCAAATTGAACGGAAGTAGTTAGATCAGTGAAAATTACGGTGTATGTCTTTTTACTGCAGATCGTGATCTTCCTGCTTCCCATCGCTTTTTAGTATACTCAACAAAAGTTAAATAAAATCTTTAGGCTCACTACAGTGCAATGTAATATGGTTGTGCTTTCCCCAACATACACTCTTGCATTACCCCGTGACACTAGCAAAACCTTCACACAGCTACACGTCAGCTGATCCGAAATGAACCATGTGAACAGAAAGATCTATAGTCTTGTTTTGTTGAGACAGGTCATCACAAATGCTTGCACGTGCTTCGCCTCATGCGAAATGGTGTCTGGTTTCAACTGACTTCAGCCACCAAACGAAGCAGAGATGTGCTATTTTCATGTGTTTAACAGCTAATAGTCAGTTACTCCTTAAGATGGTTTAATTTGTTTCAATTTTTCCATTGAAGACTGGAATACTTAGAACAAATGTTTACTGTGACTCCGAACGTCAGATGATGCATAGAGAGAGGGCTCGTCCTAGTTACCTAAACTGTTCGCTTGAAGCCAAATTACACTCAAGGGACAAACAGAGTTGACCTTTACTCATTCTTGCTATTGAATTAGAACCACATCTACATAACAACTGCTGAAAATTTTTTTTAATTTTCTGGTGGTTCTTTATGAGAATCCGAGTACATGTCATTTGTTTAGATAAGCGTCCAAATAGCTAACCGATTCCCTCAACTTCGAAAAGTTGTGCACAATCCCCTGGTAATTAATTTACTTGAAGAAATGTATATGAACATGCATATAAATAAAAAAGTACATCTACCGGGGTGTATAAAACTTTGATTTGATTTGCATAGAGACCGCGGCTTAAGGATCGCCTCACACGAATGCCGTCCTGAGGTTGCGTTGCAAAACGACCTCGGCTGTTCAGAGTAGTCTCCGACGTCCAAAATCAGAAACCAAAGTGCTGAGCTCTTGTGGATGGGGTGCGGAGAGTTCGACGATTCAGTCCATTCAAAATTGATCAACACGTATGTGTGAGTCGATGCGCAGTAGTTGTTCCAGGCGTAGTAACATTGGCTCAAACGTGAGCTCGCTGCCTTTGAAATACCACAATGAAGGGCAACAAAAAACATCAAGTGCTTATTCCATCTGCTATATCGACCACTTTCGAAATCTCTGGAAGTGTCTTCATAGTGTGACTTCATTCCGATGGATCAGATTTTTAAGAACTCTATTCGCCTTTGCCACCTCCCCCCTTGAAATCTAATCTATCCATCTATCTATTGATGACCCGCCAGTTAAAACTGAACACGCAATCCGACTGGAATAGCGATGAAATTATGTTTCTCTGCGATTCTGTCAACCGTGGGACGCTCTTCCGAACTTTGTTATTTTTACATGCATGCTACAATTTTTACAAATGACTCGGCGATGCATTACACCATCCGACTTAAGTGATCTTAATTCCGCTCATCAATCGAGCAGATAAACAATATACCCACTAGCCCTCACGAAATCAAGGTAGACGAATGTGGAAATGTTACCTCGGAAAATGAGGGAGCATGACAAGTAAGAGCGCAGTATGATGCCAACGTTACAACAGTACAACAATACGTTCGTGTCCCATTTCTATGATACATTCGAAGCATGCTGCTTTTGGTCCATACTAGTAAAATCTGGTAATGTCAAAGTGTATCAATGTGAATTTTTAAATCGAAGAACAACGCGCAGAAAAATGGAAAGCAGCATTCATTTTATGTAAAATTACTTTTGAACTCAATGTTAAGACAAAATTTATACTTTAGTTTCGATGCAATATGTTGGAGAAAAGACATCTCAGAAACACACTGGCTTCATAGTTACAGGTTGTTATATTGATAAAGGGGCTCAGACCGTTCCTAAAAGCTCGCGATAAAGCGATCCAGAGTGTTGATGATTGACAACGGCAAGAATTGAGACATGAAATCAAATAGCACTGCATTTACAACTATATATATAAAACTAATTTCCACTCATTATAAAAAAAGGAAAATCAATTTTAAAACGCAATCTGGAATTCTTTCTTATCTAGTGATTCGGTTAGAAACGGGACTGGCATAGACTGTTGATTATCTCCGAATCCTTGTTATTTTCACTCCTCTGCTTTTTTGCTATTGGAGGCTTTCTCATAGTCCGTGGGTGATATTAGACAATAAGTGTGTCAGAACGAAAAGGCAAACGAGTAAAGGACCAATGTATAAAACGTGTATTCCAAGAAGTATAAGCTTGAAGGGATTGATGTTGGACATGGGAGCAAACCATATGGCGAAGATGTCGGTGATAAATGCTAGTGCAACAAGAACGCACACATGTAAATCCTTTGTTGAAAATGCTTAATGAAATGCGCAAGCTTGATAACTACGAAAGAGCTTGGAATAATTAAAATAACGACTGAATAATGGAACAATAGTTTAATCCGGATGAAAAGCCATGGCTCGATAATTCCCGCAGGATGATTTGTGGAAATAAAGTTAGTACAAAAAGTTGTAGAAAAGTGGAAAAGCTATCAGTAGACTCACGATGTTATCCACATCAACAAAAGGGTATATCCATCTACCCCGGTTTCGTGGGGTTGGTGAGCACAAAGTAGATGACAAGCAGCCAATTTGTAGATAAGAGTAGTACATACGGGTCTGAGACGATTCTAGCGATGACACTGGTTTAACACTGAATGTTCTAGACATATATTTTCATAACTGAACTGAACAGTCATATAGGTAAACCTCGTGACACCAGTCAGATCTACGTCTAATCTTAAATTGAAACATAAACGAGACCACATTATTCTTTTCCGCTGCACTTACCATAAGGTGGATATCAACCATTTATGGTTAATGACCGGTATGAGATACGCATAAGTTAAAGTATTCGTATGAACTGACGTAGTTTTAGAACTACAACTTTATTCCTAGTATCGCGATTAAGTACTGAAAGACAAACCACCTTAAACCAGGGCATCCGTGCCTCATGAGAAGCCACGCTTAAACGTTGCGGTATTTCCATCGGATGGTAGCATATAATCCATACTTAGCAACTGGTGATCAAATAGCAGGCATTCAGTTTCGATAACTTGTGATTTTCGGCAAAAACAATGTACTGGCTTCTGCTTAGTAGAAACTGTACATTTCCTCCTGAAAAGCAAAATTAGTTCCGAAGAACGCCGGATCCCCTAAGTACAATGCAGCGCGCACCTACAAACTCCTTGAGATGGCAAACTATTCTTTAGCTACTACCGCGCCCTCATTGAAATGACATACCAGCAAGTAACGAAGGAGTTTGAAAGCTCAAGTTTTAGCGTCTCATCTTAACAATATAAGGCTTATTTCTCATCGAGTGAGACATTGTGTCTATATTTTTCACAACTCCTATTTTACGGAATATGTCATGCTCATGTCTATGTGGTAGACAGTTATGTGATTTTTGTTGTTTTCGCTGCTTCACCGATGTGTTTCAACACTGTATACACTAGTTCAGTTAGTGGATGGTAACAGCACTAGAAGTGTTTCATCACACAGGGTGAAGTCTTTTGTTTCATTCGTTAGATGTTGTCTGGCCTATCTTGATACAAATCATCAAGTGAACTTTCCCAAGAGAGCAGGGCCATAATCCTGTTCAAGTCTAAGAAATTGCTGAGCTTAACGCAAAACGCCATTGCGGTCGCACACGATCTGTTTGTGACTGGGAGTTTAATCCACAGAATGACATATCTGAAAACGAAAAGGTAAGACCGCAGATTTACCTACTCAGGGTAAACTCCTCATTGCCTAGCTCCCTTGTCGAACTATGCTGTAATTCTAGGGATTGCAAATAGCAGTGGGCGTTTTGATGAATCATGTTGTACCGATGCATCAGGGTATGTTTCAGTCTTCGTAGCCAATGCGAATTCGAGCTGGGACTGTTGGCAGCGCTCTCGATAGTTCGTAGTGGATGCTTTGCCTAGCATACGTTTGGTAAATGACCTTTATATACGTCCCAGGGATGGTCACATTTCCTCGTGCTGCCACAAATGATACTGCGTTATTCCAAAATGGGGCGAGTATGAATTTGAAAAGGTTTTACTCCTGCTGGGATTTTGCGGATCCTATACAGCATATAACCCATTTGTTTTCTGGCCCTAGCCAGCTAGTATTCCACTTGCTTGGAAAAGTTGAAGTATAAGAATATCTGGTTCCGAGCTCGCGGGTTGATAGCAGTACACAAGGTGTTCGTCGTTGAGTGTTAGTTTCCAACTCATGTCATGCTCTCTTTGTCTATAAAACTGCAAAATATCCCGTAATTTATCATGAATTTCGTATGTTTACATAAAATTTACCTCTGTACGCGTATCGTCTAAACTTCTTTAAACAGTCGGGTGAGTGACTGTCAACTATAGAAATAAATAAATGTACCTTTCTTGCGAATATGCGAGACACGTTGAGGCATGGACACGAAGATACAGCAGTCTATTTTACACGAACCATTGGCTGATGATAAATAATCCAACGGGTTGTTGGAGTGGTATTTGCCAAATGTAGTAAGATAACACCACATTTCCCAAATAAATAGTTGCTTCCAAGTGATGAGAAGAAGTAGTTGGTTTCAAAAATAGTTCACAAATTAAGGGAGAGTTCACTCGGAAACTGCAGGTTATGTTCGTGCGAATGTCACCGAGTTAAGTTTAGATGAAGAGTTTGTTATTCAAAGTCTTCACGTACCCAAATGTCGATCGTTTCTGTTATGTTGTTATCACTTCGTTTCGATAGTTAAGCCATAGGTATTTTTCAAAATCCATTAAAGCTAAACGGTAAGATTGCTTTGAGTAATAATGTTCAGGTTCTTTGGTAGGCTTTTCAGTGGTGAATTGGAAATTGCATACACTTCTTGGTAACTGCATGTAAGTTTGGATCGGCCCAGGTAAGTGTAAATAAATGCGATCCAGAAGATTTCACTAGGGAAGTCTTCTTGATATATTATCCCACTGGCTACGTAGTGCTGATTTACACCAAGTTGACACCAGATATTATAAGGCCTAGGTAGATTTCACAGCTACCCCGGTCCATGGAAAAGAGCGTGAATAGCAACCCGGTGGTAATTTGGAAAGATTTCCTTGAAAGATAGTGGACCCTCGTGCGGTTGTGATACGTGCAGTCATGGTAGCGCCAAGTAGGTTATGCTTGCAATAGGTAAGGTCGAACCATATTGTTCAGACCACATGGAAACTGATTCCAAAATCGCAATGATTCCGATTAGGTAAGTAGCACTATGAGATTGCCAATCTTTGTAGTGATTCATGTCCATTTGGGCTATTAGTGTAATCTAGCGCGTGTCGGAGAGTTTGCAGTCTAACGCGCTCAACTGGTGCGAGGTGTAATGAATGTCGCATGTCATCCGCTTGCACGATTGCAGTACTTCTTTCTGATTGTTAGTGCCAGCTTGGTTGAGTTGGTAGTCTTACAATCCGAACTCAGAACACTGTGACCAATATCTATTCATTAATCCTACACACGGCGTCAGTGACTAGGATTGGCAAAGTGGTCATTTACTCATTGGGTGTCATGTTGAAGTCTTCGCGGTGCGAAAGGATTGCGGTTTGAAATGCCTATCTGGATCGAGTGAGTATTCCAAGTTCCCTGCACAACGAATCTTCAAGATTTGCCTGATGCAGAAGAAAAATACAGATAATTGCAATTTGAGTATTCTCCACATCAATTCACACCGAATGACAAATCATCATCAACAATGATTCACCTCGGGCAAAAAGCAAGTGCTTGACTAGTCCCGTATGAGGATTAGAGTGAGAAAAATAGATCAACGGATAAGTTTATCATCGGTATAAGCAGCTACCTATTTAACTGCACTGCTGTGTAACGGTACTTCGAACTGAGCAATGAATGTGCGAATACGAAGCTATCTGGCGAGGGGTTATAGTTCACGCAATACCTACGAAAAATAATTAAGGGAAATGAGAACTCTTATTCGTGTACAGCGTTCAAGGGCCGACAGGATACGTAAATCCAATGGTAGCGTTTAACTATTTATGTGCCAATAGTGAAAATACTCAAGTTGGTATGTAGTAACAGTTTGACACCCGGATATAGAGGATTATGCGGCGTAATGTAAATGTATGACTTCATCGTCTGGACCTTTTTTGAATACCGTTAGTGCGGGGTAAGGAACAAGGTAATTAGAGAGGACGTTCTATGGATGGCACACAGAAAGTGAAAAGAAATTCCGGCGACAATCCACCCGAGAATATTGTGTGTTCAGCTTTACCTGGTGACCTCTTATAGTGTTATGGTGATTAAGCTTCGGAAGGACACTACAAGCATTGTTTTGATTTCTTAGGATCAAATAGTTCGTCATCAAATTGCCACGCAGGCGTCCATATTGTCCAGCGTAGGTCCTGAGGGATTTCAACCTCAGGTGATAATGGAGATGAAACAAAGCCTTCGTTGTAGCAGTGCAATTGCAATGGGGAAGTGCTTATGCCAGGGCTGCAAGGTTTGTGTGACGTATTACAAATGGAGCCGAATGTAGGCACTGGGCATCTGAGAAAAGATGGAATGCTCAAAACGCCTATATACTCTCCGCAAAAAAACAAAGTTATGTTTTGATTTTGGATGCTTTCTCGACCTAAGGTGAAAAGACAAGATCCTCTTGCATTATCCCACATAGATCGCACTTAGTAACATCCCGCTGCAAAGCCTGATGTGCAATGCCTGTACTTGCAAGTGGATTGCTTACGTTTACTCAACGTATTACACTCGGTGGTATTGAAATGAGAGAGCTTCTAAGTCGCTCATTCCTATGCTCTATCAAGGTCATCAGGAATGGCTACGTGGTCACTCGTTGTTTTAATGGCCCGACATATCTTGAGATTATCTGCGGAAAGTAAGAAGTTGGACGTGATCACTCGGGCTAGATCGAATAAGTAAATCAGGATAAGGCGTGGATTAAGTACAGAGCTCTGTGGCACTCCGCATCGAAAATCGGTAGGAGCAGAGCTGGCGCTTAAAATTCTCACTTTCCGAAGTCGCTGAATCAGGAAGTTACTTACCCCACTGCGAAGTGGGTTACCAATTTCACAGCTCTAAAGCATGTGGATGAGGATGACGGGGTTTAAACGGTCCAACCCCTTTTCGAAATCCAGCGAAACTGTGTCAACTGTCACTCCGCTGTCGACGATTTCAGTCCAACTGGAGCAAGCAAGTAGCAGGTTTGCGATGCAAGACCGGTTCTGGCGGAATCCACACTGTTCTGATGCTAAGATTTTGCGTCCTTCTCAGTGCAATTCATGAGCACTTCGGCAACAATAGACTCTATGACTTTGAATAGCATCGGAAAAGTGTTAGCGGGCGAGAGTTATCCGGATCTGCACGATTACCCCGTTTTCGAATGTGGGTGAATAATTCGTGTTTCCGCATTGTGTGAACATAAATCTTGTCGAGACATTGTTGGACGAACCGGAAGATGGGTTCCGCTAAATTCATTGTTGCTAATTTCAGCGGCTTTGGTCTGATATTATTAACACCAGGATTGGTGTCCTGGCGGAGGGAATTTAACCTTTTCAGAATATCTGTAGCCGTGAACGAGATATGTCTAATCGAAAAAAACACAAGAATATAGGTGAACAATTGTTTTCGACGATTCTCTTCAGACTATTACAATTATATTTAAGGGTAAAATAAGGAACTGAAATCGACTCATTGCCTCAAATTACATAGTTAATTAATGGTTTAGTGAAGGAGGATTAAAGTTGACCCTTGACCTGATAGGTCGCTTGCATTTTAACCGCCGCGAAGAAGGAGTTAGTATTAAGATTATCTTTTAATGGGGATGCAGCTGCAGAGCATCTAACCAAGTCTTTCAGCGGCAGTCAAGTCGACATTCCCAGCAGCCAGGTTTATGTGTAGGTTTTCTACTGAACCACCTTTTTGTTTACGCAATAAGGATATGATGCCATTGCTGACCTCATCTATGGTTACCTATCAGTTCAAGTGCGCTTGTGACGATACTTATATTGGTCGAACAGCACGGCTCTTGTCCAAACGCGTGAAGGGGAACCGCCCGAGCTGGTTGCCTCAAGGAGGAAGTGGGGTTATTAGCAGCGCCGTTTTGGCCCATTTTGTCGACACGGGGCAACACATTGATCTAAAGTGTGCCTTCAGGATAATTCACAGGATCCCCCAGCATCCATCAAGAGGTTTGCGCCTCCGTGCGCTCGCGACAGCTGAATCGATTTGCGTTCGGTTGTTTCAACCTTCATTATGCTTGCAAAAGAAGTTGCTCCATTCCTTACAGTTTCCCTGGCCAGGTAGAACGAAGGATGCTGAGGTCGATTGCCACGGATCAAGCTCGGTACCATATAATCGATCTGTCCGGTCAAAGGTCAACTTTTAGCTTCCCTCACTGAACCATTAAGTAACTATGTAATTTGAGCCAATGAGTCGATTTCAGTTCCTTATTTTACCCATAAATATGATTGTAATGGTCTGAAGAGAATCATCGAAAACAATTGTTCACCTATGGTCTCATGTTCTTTTGACACTAAATGGGAATATGTGTAATCCTTAGTGATGGTGTAACACGTGAACAGCGTGGGTTACGAAGTCGTGTTCTGGAATTTTGACGAAAATTGCTGACATAGGGCACTGGCCGCTTCTGTTGTAGTTTGTGTTGGTCCGCTTGGCATGCGGAGGGCAGGAATCCCTAGCTGCACGTGAAGCAGCATTTTAACAGGTCTGTAAAGAAGCTTGGAAGATAAGGAGAATTTATCAAATATGTTCTGTTGATTTTTTAGCTACCCTTACATACCAGGTTCTAGCAATGATTTCGCTGGATAGCGTAGGTTTCCTAAATTTCGGCACTAGGCGAATTCTTGTATCATCACCATGGCGACTCTCTTTTCTTCATACACTTTCGTGTCCTGCCTCGCATGAATGGCTTTCTGTCCTCGTGCACGGAGGCATGTTTCTCGAACCGCGGCTTACTATCTTGTCGAATGGATGAACAAAATATCACCAGGCGATTTGGCGGTTTAGTCTAGCTTTAAAGAACCAGTCAGTTGTATTAATGAACTTGGTCGGAACAGCGTACTCAATAATAAGCTGAGATTCATAGGTATTTTCTGTAAAATACTCCGCATAACAGATGTAATTGAACTAGAGCGTTGCCTGATTCCAGCGGCCCGTTTCGATCAAATGCTCGTCGTTGGTGAACAGGAGATCGAGGGTGCTTTGTTTATTCTCCGTCCTGAATCTTGTGGGGTGGCAACATGTTCATATAGTGGCAATCCAATGATTAGCTCTTGCATTTCCATCTTGAATTTCTCATCGTGACAGACTGGGGTTTCTAGATTGGAAACATTGAAGTCACCAAGAAGGCGCAGGTGATTGTGTGTCTGTGTGAAGATCGTTTTTAAATTGGAGGCTAGATCATTGTGTATTACTAAAGTGGACGACGGAGGGCGGTACAGGATGCACACTGATCATGTGTCATCAAGTGTTGGGAGAAGACGACACCAAAACGCTTGGACAATTTGAACATCCGGATCGTCGATGAGATGAAGATTTACCTCACTGCGGTGACATATTAGTTCACACCGCTTCCTCTATTTGGGCGATTGATGCTCAGAACGGACATTCCGAGTAGTCCGATTTCGGTGTTCCGACTGAGCTCAGAGGCATTTGCTGGAAAACAAGGTCGGTGTTGTTAAAGGTACACACCTGAAGCACGCCAGCTACTGGACTGTTTCATTCAGTCTTCCACACATTTTCAAGAGCCTTGGTACACAATTGACATTGGGCTTGCTCTGGCAAAGTTCAAAACCAGAGCGCATCATTCGGATTGATTAGTAGCTAACATTCTGGTTGACCTGCACCACCACGCCGGGGTGAATTTCACTGGAACCATCTGAACTGGTAACTTCTATTCTGAAATCTCGTGCACATTTGGGCTCACAACATTTGGCGTTAGTTAGAATCATGTTCAGTGACGGCAGTTGTTGCACTTGAAAGTCGTACCTGTCCGACCACACGAGGTAGAGGGCGGGTGATCCACATGCGCTTTTCCCATTCACAGGGTCGACGTCTGTTATCGTAGATGAGTTTGTCACGAGGACACTTGTACACGGGGATGGGCTACTTTAGGGATCCGTAATGATTCCTCTTGTGGTCGGCGCTTCGAGTTAACATGAAGTGGGTGAATGTCAGCGATTAAGTGTTGGCAATGGCTTGATGCCATTGAAAGCCACAAATTAGCAATGACCCGGTAAAAGTAATTCAAGGACCATCAGTCATCGCAAAGAATCCTTTGTCGCTTGCAGTTTCGCAGCAGTGAGAATTGTTAAAAGATAACAGGGTGGCGCTTCTGGATATGAACAAGAAGCGTGCTAAAACGACTGAGTTAACACAACTGACTTTCCACAGTAAATGCTCCCCTAAAATGTGTATACTGAATACGAGGATTTAATTCGATTCGTATGAGTGTAGGATGACTGTGCTAGATGAAGTGGAAGACGTGAAACTCTGTACTAGAGTAGCGCAATTTTGCTATGCGACCAGTCAAGCGCAATGAAAATATGATACAACTAAGAGAGCAAGTGGCGAGAATGCCAAATCATCTTCAAGATCTGATGGAGCTTAATATCTATCACTGCGACAGATTGATTGCTTATAATTAAAAATCCACACAGCTCAGGAGTCTCCATAAAGACACAAGGAAGATATTTTACCACAACCGGTAATAAAAGTCCCGGGTGATCTAATCAATAAGGCGTTTTCTTCGAAAATTAATCGCGGTGACTTTGAACAGCAATGCGTTTTCACAAAAGGAATCAACAAATATCAAGCCAATGAAACTTAAATAACGGTTCCGATACATTTCACATTTATGTTCAGTATTAAGCAATTACGAATTTTGAAGGATGCAGTCATTGCTTCCAAAAAGATCAGAACCTAACTTTCTGAAGTGGGTTTAAAATGTTAGACATGTATCTCTCTATTCACGACGTCTCTAGTTGAGTGAACCATCGACAACCAGGGAAGCGCAAGCGTCATGACTCACTGAGGGAACGCAAGGAAATAATCGAATGCCCAGCGCTAGCTCAAAATTATGGGCTAAGCTTTGAAACTTTGGGGTTCGAAAAGGGAAGTTATTATTTTCCTCTAAATACCTGTTTGTTTCGGGTAACTTTGCCTGGGCGATACTTGGCTAAATGCTGAAAGGAGATTACACAGTAAGTTGTTGGGTGTTGGTTACCCTTGTCATATCGCTTCAAATTAATCTATCGTTAGCTCGTTATAGTGCTAACAATTCTCATTCTACAATCATATTACTTATACCATCCAATTAACAAGCACTTCGACGAAACAGGCGTGAATCTGTGTCACACAAGTTTGTTGTTTTATTGATGAATGTGACTCATCATGAACTGTGGGGTCGAAGTTCTTCTCTTGCTGGAAGTAAGATCCAGTCGAATTTATTACTAACGATCGGAATGAAGGGTCAACTAGATACCGTAACTGATGCTTCAAACTAACGGGGAAAGCTACAAAGACAAATCGCAAGAAGATGCTGTGTAACAATCCTTAATTCCCTATCGCTATACCTGCCGTTGAGCAGGGAGCATGTTGGCTACGAAGTCACCTGCCACTTGTCAAACCTCAAGTAGAAGGGACACCCCTATGTTTATTTAAAGAATCAAAGTTAGGTGAAATTGATCACGGGTTGCATTAGCGAAGCAATTACACCAACGTTGTTCGCAAGACATTACCCATTTATTTATGTCAGTCTTGCAGTCGGATGGTCGGCTGATAATTGCCTGTCGGACAATTAGTAAGCGATAAATTTATCGCCACATCAGCATTTCATTTACATCCACTCTGTCTGGCACTCAAAAATCAACGGAAAAGAAAAATCAAAAGGCAGACGGAGAAATCTTGGGTTTTACCGGGTCACAACCTAGCCTTCTACAGAAGGATTCGTAATTGCCTGCAGTTATCCCCTAGAGCTGATAGGGGTAAGAATCCAACTCCGAAATTGAAGACTACTTAATTACTTTTATTGAAACGTTTAGAACGGGCTGTTTATTCTCATATCATTGCCTCACAATCATCCTTGTTGTAAGCTTCTTCTTGGATTTTATTCTACTTAACTACCTAATTACCAACATGGACTCTTTGGTATTTACTTGCAGGGACGGGTATAGACATCTCCACATTTTCAATCACATACAACGCCGCAAGGCCTTGCAAGGTGTTTTCGCAATATATGGTCTGCTAATGTGCCTACCATGGGGCTGTACTACATTGCATAATATGCGCAAGCAGTTATATGTTAAGACCTTGTTGTTTAGGAGTAGCTAAATCAGTAAGCTACCATTATTAGGAAGTGACGTCATACACCTACTACTGGTACTGGTGATATCGAGTACATCAATGTTAACGCAAAATGCTTCCGCCATTCTGTATGATGAGTCAAGCAGAATCGTGTGAAGATTTCGAAACATTACAAATTTGCTTTACTTTTGCGATGGGTCCTTTGTGCAACCCTGCCATGCAACACCTTAATCCACTTAGGATGAATAATATTCGTTTACCTACGCATCAGCAGTAATCCGAGGGTTACGCTTTTATGCTTTGACTTTTGACAGTTCTCCTACTCACTGCTGCTGCTGGTGTAGCAAATGTTTGATCCTGTATGCGTCTTCAAAGTATAGACTGTTTGAACTCAAACCTAGCTCGTGAACAACTAGCAAGGTTGGGACACCGACAATTAGAATGAAACAAATAGGTACTCGTTGGATTGCAACCATCGAAATGAACGCATAATAAATTTAAGTCCTTAACATAGTATTACTAGTTCCTCTTACTCGGGAAATATTTTGTCTACCGGACCTTGGTGAGTATTATTTAGATTCCGTCTTGACGACAGACACTTGTTATTCCTCTTAATGTATCCTATTCCTCAAATAGTCTCCCTCTACCACTGCTGCAGTTTGGTAAAGGCTTCCAAACAGTAAGTATCGCCTCGTAGTTACTACTCACATGACAGTTCATGTGATGTAGTACCAAATGCAGGTTTTCGTGGACCTATGGTTTACAGCTGGGTTCTCGTAATTGGATTGCTTTAACGCAGACGACTGGGTTTGACTAATGTCCTTGCCTTGGTAGTTGGAGCAGATAATGTATTTGTTTTTGCGTATCACTAAAACCTGACTCTACCAGCTGGTTGACACGGTGAATACTTAAATGGTAACTAGTATCAACATTTCCATTCGGTTCAGTTAAGAAAGTAATATTCCGGCATCGGAGCACATTAGATGTACTTACAATTATTTGAATTACCCTGCGTTGCTTAGTAGCAACGGAGACAAAGGTAAAGACACAAGAGAAAGACAACACGGTCAAAAGCTAAAAGTGTGATGTAAATTAGTCGGTTTGCAAATCTGGCTGCTAGCTGTAAGATGCAAGAATTCAGAATGCTGAAGTGCCTTGACCTTACTGAAACTTAACGAGAACACATAACCACACCGATTGGCCAATCATCGATATCCTAAAGAAAACTAGCATAAACCTTTAACGGGGTTGAAGACAACCCCGGCTTGCCTTCCTTTCACTCTATGGGATATTCTTGAATTATATAAAGATGCCGCCATTGTTCAGGATTCCTATACGTCCTCCATTAATTGCGGGGTCCAGCAACAACACTGGTAGACAAAAATAACATTTATTTCTTCAATGATTCAATGGTGTATGATGGGATAAAAAGCATAATTTACAAGACGCACAGGATGAATATTCAAAAGAAAATTAAAATCAAAATGTTCCAACGTGGAACGTAAAGTATCAGTGGTTAAATCATTGCACTTTAACAAAGTGTTGTGTATCGTTAATCACTTAGATGAAAATCTAAGGGTCTTTCGAATGTCGTCATGTCTGGTGCGTTCACCACATAGTTTGGTAATGCATTCCAGTGAGAACAGATTCTAAATGAGAAAGAATGCTTTCTAAAATTCAAACGAGAGCGCTGCGCCATTAGTTGCAAGTGGTTGCCTCGGTTTTATTTGTAAGGGGCTAGAGTCAGCAGTGATATACATGGATGCTCGCTTTCGGTTAGTATCCGGTATGTGAGAGTAAGGTCTCCGCGAAGCCGTCGGTATTCTAATGAGAACACACCGAGTGCACGAAGACGCAGTTTGTAACTTATACCGGATAGTCCACGCGTTGCCTTTGTGGCTCTTCTTTGGGGCTGTTCCAAGAGACGGATGTCTCGTTTTAACCATGGACACCAGGAATAAATTGCATATTAAACATGAGGACGAACGTAGGAGTTAATCAACAATGGTACTAGCTGTCGCTCGAAAGCGTTGAGAGCTCGCCTCAAAAGTCTCAAGTTCAAGTTCGCCACACTTGCTGCTTTCGAACATTGGAGCGAATTTCCAACACTCCCTTGCACGATTATACCTAAGTCGCGTTCACTGGTCACGTGTTGTATGACGTGTTGCTCCAAAACATATGTGGTGTCGAAGCTGCTGCGCACCGTCAGCAGGTGGCACTTTGCAGGGTTCAGTGGGAGCTGGTTTTTTCTGCCTACTCATTAATCCGGGTCAGAGCTTCCTGGAGCTACACAATGTCGGATGCTGAGCGAATTACTCTCCATATTTTTGCATGGTCTGCAAATATTTGCATCGGAGATGGAATGTCTGCTGGAAGGTCATTAATGTAAACAAAAAACAGTAACGGGCCGAGGACGGATCCTTGTGGTACACCACTGGAGAAGTAAAGGCTTTCAGAATAGGTGTCGGCTACTCTTACCTTGATTGCTCTGTCGTGTAAGTAGTCTTCTAAGCAGGTAAGCAGGGAACGGTTGATACCGTAGGCAGCAAGCTTTTGGAGGAGAAAGAAGTGATTGACCCAGTCAAATGCTTTAGAAAAATCCAGGTATATCACATCACTCCTTCATCAGCCGCCCTGGTCCATAAGTCCTGAGTAATCAGCAAATTGGTGAGACAAGATCGTTTGCGTCGGAAACCATGTTGGGCATTAGAAATTATCTGTTGACTTTCAAAGTATCGCGTCAGTCCATCTGCGATTACCGATTCCATCACTTTTGATAAAACAGGAAGGAGAGTAATAGGTCGGTAGTTAGCAGGATCCGAGCGCTTACCTCCTTTGTATATTGGAGTGGTAATTCCATTTGTTCACTCAGATGGGAGTGTATGGGAGTTAAGCAGACCCTGGAAAAAGGTTGCAAGGGGTGTTGCTATGGTGGGAGCAAGGGTTTTTAGTACTTTTGGGCAGATCAGGTCGATTCCATGGGGCACTGTACTCTCGGAGAGGCTGTAATTTGCTTGCAACAGCTGCTGGAGTAAAGGTGACGCTGGATAAGCCAACGACATTGGTTGGGAATTGATAGGGCGAAAGTTCCATGACATTTGTAGTCACCGAGCCAAACTGTAAGAGTGGAGCGTTCGCGGCATCCACAGCAGTAGTTGTTAGGCCACTGGTCGTCCTGAGTGGTGGTATTCCGGGCTTAACCTTTCTTTTGCCATTCACAAATCTGTATAGCAGTTTGGTGTTACTCGTAAATTTCAGCACCATATTCTCCTGCCATTCGTACTTATCGACTCCAATGAGTGACGTGCAGTAGTTTCTGATGACTTTGTAATCCTGCCATGTGATATCACATGGGCTTAGCAAATGTTGCCTCCAGATTTCATCTCTTCTGCTGATCCATTTACGTGTTCTGCTCCGGATCCACGTATTGGTCCGGTGCGATGCTCGTAATGGTACAACCTTCGATGCTGATTGTATGACCCAGTTAATTTTGTCTTTCAATTCATTCCACGCTTCATTCGCTGAGCTGTGCGTCTGTAGGTCCCAGTCAACGGTTGCTGCTAAGCTGCGCAGCTTATAATAGTCCGTAATAGTGCGTTGAGTCTCTCTCTCTTTAGCAACAATACTGGCATAACATACATAACCGAATGTTAGGACCGAATGGTCGCTACGGCCCAGTGGAGGATCGTATGCTACTGACTCAACCATCAACTCTTCATTAGTCAGGATTAAGTCCAGGAGTGATGGTTTGTTTGAACCGCGATGTCTGGTTGGTCGACGCACATGGTTATACAAAACTGCCATATCCATGAATTCGAGGAGTTTCGATTTAAACGATGGCCCATTAGGGAACATTGATGCTATTGAAGGAACATTATAGTCACCCATTATAAGATAGTGAGAGTACTTTTGTGAAGCAGCATGGCGGAGGGCGTTTAACAGAATGTTTTCGCTGTTTGCTGATGAGTTCGGAAGTCTATAGATAACTGCTAAGAGGCAAGCACCCATCTTCTTCTGTGAACCAGCATCTCGACCGGCTAGGTGCAGTCGACAAAATAGTGCGTCGGGAATAACAAAAGAATTTTCGGTAAGAGCCTCACATTTCAAATAATCTCGATAGTAGAGAGCAACACCGCCCCCGCGAGATGTACGATCATTTCGAATGACTGACATCTCACTGAGTTCAATCTCTGGATCAATTGCGTCATTTGTGAGCCAAGTTTCAGTAACTGCTATGAAGTCCCAAGTTATTGTTTCACGCCGATGGCGCAGCTCCGAGAGCATAGAATACAACCGCTGAGTGTTGGTGTAGCAGCATTGTATTTGTTGACGCATCAGGAGCTCGGTTCGCTGTGAGTGACCGGCACAAATAGTGCCGGTCTGCTGAAGTTTTTTGAAACGGTTGTTTGCACAGTTGGCTGGTTTGGGATAGGTACAGTTGAGGCTGGCTCATCTGTATCTGAGGTCTGTACTAATTGAAGGTATGGTCTTAACCGTACTTCTGGTGGCCCAAGTTTCCTGTTGTTATGCCATGCTTGGATTGCCACTGATACCATTTCGGGCGCAGCCAAGATAACTTTCAAAATTCGTATCCCGCTACCTTGGTAGTTTGTGGAAGCAATTAGACGGGTGACGTCAAAAGCCACGACATTCTTCATGTCGTATAGTTCTGCGATGTGCCGCCATTCTTCGATGTCGTGCTTCTGTCGTTCACTGCTATCGTCATGCTTCAATTCTGGCACACCATGAACCAGTACCACTTTCTTCATCTCATTTTGACGTGACGAATTTGGGTTGGATTTCCGCTTCTGTCTTTCTGCCCATGGCCTGTCAGGAAAAATGCGGGCACTGACAGAAGAGTTCACTAGCATGTGGCTTGCTAAGAGAACATCTTCCAGGTCGCGCGTGTTGCCAAACATTACTCGCAGTAACCGAGGTTCCCCTAAGTGTGGAGATGATGGATTCCGTGAAAGGCGTGTAAGACTAGTTGGGAGAGCTTTCAGTCCGAGTGCGCAGGTTATTTCAGCCCACCGGTTTTGCTCTTGGGCTTGTCTACCTTATAGCAATTCGCTAGTTGGTTCTGGGACGTTTGAACATATTACTGTCATCGTCTTTTGGTTGCGTAGTAATTGTTTGTTCTGCAGTTCCTTGTGAGCGTAGGTTTGTCGAGTGGGGTGTCTGGCTTATCTTTCTTGGACGATAGGCCAAGGCTACAGCAAGAATTTTTACGTGCAACGCCGTTAGTTGCACTATCTATAGGGGTCAATTGTTGTTGCCCAGCTCCTGACGGAGGTGATCGTACAATTTGTGCTTAACTCTGTATGCTTTGGCGCATTACATGAGACTTGGGGTAACGTTCAAGCAGTGGTGCTAATTTCTAATAAGAATGCGGTTATCACCAATTGGTTACACATTTTGAGACACAATATTTATTAACTTTATAACTATTTATTAATATTAAGGAGTAGTTATTTACAGCCACGCTTGTTTTTTCACGGATATATTATTTCCTTTAGACATTTTTGTTCGGACACATCCAATGTCTTCTGATTCATTTGTGGTGGCGACATTATAGTAAAACGAAAGAAAAGTGGCACTTCCTCTGTGAGTTTGACGTATTGTGCTTACTTTGGCGTAAGGTCTAGAGGTCAGTAACAGTTCTCAGCTCTTCATAGATTTTGCAAAATCTTTGTCGAATTTCTCTGAAAATGGGTAACAGTTTTAATTAGCGTTTTGAGTTGTATTGTGTTTAGACTGTGCAGAGAACCGACAAGTCAACACGAAGTTTGTTGTCGCCTTGCTGTTAATGTAAAATTTTATAATAAATACAAGAATCGTAACTAGGAGAGTATGGATCTGGAATCAGCTAGGCGACCTGTGCCCCACTACGCATTTCCCGTGATAGTGTTAACTCCATTACCTGACCTTTTGTTTTTCCAATACTGATGAATTGCATAGCAAGAATCTTTGCCGTATTACAGTTGAAACAGAAGCATTGAATATAAAGACGTTTTACATCACAGCAAATTTCTCGTGACGTGCTAAACGATGTCATACGAGACCACGGTTTATCAAAACGAGCATCTAAATGCTATCACCTAGCTTCACAGGAAAATCTGCTTAAAGCGGGATACTAAGCTTACAGTTTGTTACGCAAGAGAGCAGACAATTTTGTCGTCGCTCAATGAAGGTGAAGACTTTGACTAGTACAATATTCTCGCTGGACTACTTCTGACAATAGGATTTCATATATATCAACCGGCGGAATGGAACCCTTCTATGGACAGTTGCAACAGAAGATTGAAGTATGTTTTATTGCATAACCGAACCACTAAGCATTTGTGCCAATTTCTCGGTCAACTAAATTAAATAAGAATATGCAAACATCAAAAATGCTTTGGGGATATTATGCTATTACGTTTACAACTGGACTATTTGCGCGTATATAGAGTTGATTTACTCTCTGCCTGGTCAGTAAACTGGATACACGAATATTCTTTTTTCATGTGCTTATGGGACTGAAGGGCTAAAGGAAACCTTAGGCCTATCAGGAAAAATATGAATGTGGGCGCAGCGATCATCATCAAGCAGCTTCTGGTTTACACGGAAAACATTATGCGGCCACAAATTCATCTAAAGTTGTGGTGGGTGAAACAAATTTTTAGAGCACCGGACAAAGATTGTGTTTGTTTCATTCGTATTTGTGAATAATTCTTTAAACTGAATATGGAAAAACCGAACTTAGCATCTTTAATGATCTTTAAATTCGACCACACCTTAACAAACAAAACTTTACAAGTGTGTACTGTGTTAAATTATGTGCTTGGGATGGTTTTGGTTCCGTTGTTTAGGACCTCCTTTATGTCTACAAACCAGGCAGCTATGAATATTTGGTGGAGAACGTGCTTGCAAACTTTGAATCAACGCTTTGAATAATGAGCATAAAATTACATTTTCACTATTGCCACGGACAGCTTCCGGGATAATCACGGTGACTTCAGCGAAGAACATTAACTTTGAACGATAGCCATCTCTTCGTGATGGTCTGTTGTTAACAAGGTGCAAATGCGTTGACCTTGAATCCTTTTTGTGGGTTATAAGGATTTATGCCTTGTCCCCTTCTCTTCCTCTTACCGTTCGTCGTTCCGTTGATCCCCGTGGTTGTACGACCGCGAAGCTTCAATGCAAATGACTGATGTAATTTTGTTGTTGTTGATGGTGATGATGATGACAATGATGATGATGCTGATGATGATGAGGAGGACGAGGAGGAGAAAGAGGACGGAACAATGTGACAATGGTTTATGACGGGTATAAAAGCGAATGCTTAACATGTCGCATAGAAGAGTCAGGGCGACAAGTATAAAATAAAAACCGTGCAGTAAAAGAATGCGAGCAATACAGGACTCACCAAGGGTTTGGTGTAACTGCTGTACCAGTAAGGTTATGACACCGTCCACTATTTGTTGTGCATTAATGTCAGCATCTGGTGGTCTTGGGCTGTGTTACGTAGTGTAAATGTATCAGAGTACAGTCAAGGTATTTTTTGAAAAGAGATAAGGTGGGGGCATGAATTTTATGTGCCGGGAGAGCGTTACATGGCTGTGACACTCGGAGGGAGATAAATTTTGACTGAGTTTCCAAAGAGAATGTTATATATGGTTAGGGTTTCTCAGGATCTGGTACACCATAATGAGATCGTCTCTTAAACGCCGATAAACTCCGTGGTATACTTTTATGGTTCACAACCTGAATGGGTAGGGAAGGCGGAACAATCCTCCTAGGTTCTTTGTCGCCCTGAGTTGTGTATTATCAAGCGCGGTGTGATGGTGCTTCAGCCAGGGTCGCCACGTCTGGACAGCATATTCCCCATACGGACTCACGTACGCGCCAAGCATTTTCAGAATGACTGAGGCGTCTGACTATACGACCGCTCTAGGAAGAAGGCCAAATTTCTGGTTTGTCTCTTTGAGGCTTTTGCAGTCTGCCTCAAACATCCAAAGTCATCTTGACCAAGCATGCCGAGATCGCACTCATGAGAAGCCCGATATAGTATTTGTGGTCCTAGGCAACAGTTGTGAATACTCTGGTGACGTTTGCTGAGTACTTTGCACTTGTTAGAGTAGAATTGCAGCAGGTTCTCGTTGGAGCATGTGCACGCTTTGTCCAAGTCAACCTGTAAAGCTATGTGATCCTTCACTGTTATTATAGTACGGCATATCTTGAGATCACCGAAAACTAGCGGACAGTTTGAAGATAGCATGCGCGCGATTATTTATGAAGACAAGGAACAGGCGGGGTCCGAGTACTGAGCACTGAGGTACGCCGCAGTTAACTTCGATAGGTTTCGATAAGGAGCTGTGAACCCTCAAGTTCAGATGGCGTTAAAGGAGAAATTCTCTTACCCAGCCCAGAACAGGATCGCCGATTCCATATGCCTGGCTTTTGTGTATTAGAATGAGATTCTCTGGACCAGGGATGTTCAAAGTCCGACCCACGGGCCAACTGCGGCCCGCACTAAGCTTTCAACTGGCCCGTGATTACGCAATTAAGAAGTTATAATATATGTCATTATTGGTTACAATCTAAATATCAGGCTGAATGTGGCCCTTCGTTTTTACGTCACAAAGGTGCTCCTCCTTGCGAAAAGAATGGACACCCCTAGTCTAGATGGTCAAGTGTTTTGGAGAAATCCACGTAGACCGTGTCAACTCCTACACTAGCGTTCACAGATTCCGTCCAACTTGCACGAGCTATCAACAGATTAGTAGTACAGGAGCGATTTTGGCGAGATCCGGGCTGTGCCGGGATGAAAATTTTGTTGTTTTCCCGGTACCCCATTGAAGTAACATCTACAATGTGATTTATATTACCATGGGATCATCGGATTAGTGTTATCGGGCAATACGTTGCTGGTTATGCATGGCTACGGTTTTTTTAATTCAGAGGGGACCTGCATCTCCTTGAGACATCGTTGAAGGAGAATTGCTCGCGGTTCCATTAAACTCATGGCGGCAAGTTTCATCCCCTTCGGGTGAACGCCATTCGCATCCGGGAAGCTGAACGATGACAATAATTATGAGGACGATGATTTTACTGATGATGCTAACGGTGGTGAGGATGATGATTATGATTATGATGATGATGAGGATGATGAGGATGAGGATGATGAGGATGCTGATGATGATGATTATAATGATGTGGATGCGGTTGATGCTCCTGTTGATCAATGCAGGTGGGACGGAGACATTTTGCGGGTTTACTGTTGGAGCATCCTTGGTGGATTTCCTGTTGAACCACATAGCAGGAAAACGTACAAACTTCATTTTTATCTAAACATTTACCGTCATGGTACACATCAGTGGAGTAGTTTACTTCTTAAGTTATCCTGTATCCAAGACCATTATGTATTTAGTGTCGCTTCATTAGTAGTACAGGAACCAATATCCATGTGATTCTATGACTGAACATTCTCTTGCTTTCTGTCATAGTTTTTCTTTTGTTGGGTGCAACACCTCACGAAAAGTGAAGCAGCTTTAGGAAAACCAAGGCCTGACTCAGGATTTCTGTAACTAGTTTACTCTAAATTCGCCACACTATCACGGACATAAGAAACATAATTTGAAGGATGTTTGTGAGTAACGTAAGTATCGTAGAAGGCAGAAGGCACGATTAAACGTGACCAGAGTATTTTCTAAAAGTCCTTCGAGTTCCACTCAGACTTTCGGCAAGCAAACGTCTACATTAAATGAAAAGATTTTACCAGTTTCCAGTCAAGAAGGTGAGATACAACAAACTTAATACTTCTAAGCGCCTGCGCAGCTGTTATCCTTACATGTTTGGTACCAACAGTGAACGCTCCGATTAGTATTCCATTGGCGTAATAGCCTATGACTTGACGCTGTTGCTGTAACGAATAGTGAAGTTGTGTAATATCCCGTATATCATTAAAGTGAACTTTAATTTCAGCAGTTCTACTGATCCGATATTAACTTTCCACAAGGATCAGTAGAGTGATTTCGAAATTTCATATTGACATTCGATACATAATCAGTGCACTTTATTCAGACTTGCTTACAATCTTTCACGCTTGACTAAAGTTAACTGCAAAGTCGCGTACATTTATTGACTGATCTTAATGCTGTAAAGACTTTTCTGATCAGCTAGTGAACTCCAGCCGAGATGAATGCTGGTAGTTGCACGCGGTGGAAAGTGTGGGGTAGTTTAGCAATCTTTGTGTGAATAAACGACTTACTGGTCGGAACCACAACCGAAAAGGAGACTTCCTCGCACAGGCACAACTAGAAACAATTTGAGTGAAAGATACGTAGAGAGAAAGAAGAATGCTATTTAACAAGTAGTCAGATTCTTAACATGTTTAAATATGAATTACCCAATAGTACAACTAATAGAATTACACTGGACTTACATTATGGAAGCAATCCGGTCCGTGTGAAATGTCTACATCTCTCAATTTGGCTATACTGGGTTAATTTCCCTTTTTTAGTTAAAATATGTAACGGATAGAAACTGATTTCAGAATACGCGTCCAAAACGTCAGAGCTGGTGCCTTGAACTAACGCTTTAAAGTCCGTTTTGACGAGGTCTAATTTGCGGCTTGCCTGAAAAGAGTGCATGATAGCAAGCATTCACTCTCTAAACTCTTAAAAAATGGACTACTAACATTGACCATATCAATGTGTTGAAAAAGTGGAGGCTGTGTTGAAGAAGTTGTTATCCTTGCGTATCCACAGTTCTCCCGGAGCTGATAACATCTGACCAAAGGCTCTACAGGCAGTAGATAGTGATCTAGCAGCACCACTGGCTATTTTCTATCAACGATGTCTAGAGCAGAACCGTATTCCACCAGTATGGAAGCGAGGGGTCATCACTCCTATCCATAAAGGTGGTAGCCGCACTGATCCTGCCAACTACCGTCCAATAACACTACTTCCCGTACTATACAAAGTGATGGAATCAATCGTCGCAGACGCGCTGATGCAATATTAGGAAAGCCACAATTTAATAGCCCCAGAGCAACAAGGCTTACGTCAAAAGCATTCGTGTAATACTAATCTATTAATTGCACGTAATAGCTGGACTGAAGCTGTTGATGATGAAGTAGGGGTCGATGTCATCTACCTGGACTTTTCAAAAGCGTTTGATCGTTTAGACCATCGCATTCTCCTTCATAAGCTTCGGAACTACGGCATTGGAGATCCAATCCTGAGTTGGATAAGCAATTTTCTACAAGAACGACGGCTAGTGGTGAGAGTCCGAGAATCATTGTCTGATACAATCGATGTGGCGTGCGGTGTACCACAAGGCTCGGTTCTTGGACCTCGTCTATTCTTGGTGTTCATTAACGATTTGGCGATATCAACTATTTCCTATTTTTCGCTGATGATATCAAGATATGGCGAAGGATCAGAGGACCGGATGACCATGAACGGCTCCAGTGCGATCTTAACACAGTGTCGAAATGGTCAGTTCAAAACACTCTACCGTTCAACGTAGACAAATGTCGCGTCGTACAATTACGCAATGGTCATAACTACACCTACTCACTTGGGACCAATGGACTGCAAAATAGCTCCCAGGAACGTGATCTTGGTGTGATCGTACAGAGCGACCTTAACTGTTCAAAACAGGCTGAGGTAGCTGCGAAAAGAGGCAACCAGCATGTCGGCATGCTGCGAAGGGCATTCGGGAGATTTGACCCATGAATCTTCCTAATGATGCACACTTCCTACGTGCGCCCGCATGTTGAATACGCTATCCAAGCTTGGCAATCTTGCTTGAAGCGTGACCTCGAAGCGATAGACACCACAACGGAGAGCAACAAAGAATGTGAAGGGCCTGCGCTATCACTCTTACCACCGAAGGCTGAAGTTGCTGGGAATTTTCAGCGGATATTATCGAAGGCTGCGCGGCGATCACATATTAGCGTATCAAATATTGAGTGACCCCAATCACGTATGCCGCCATTTGCTGAAACTTAGCCACAACACACAACTCAGGGGTAACTGCTTAAAGTTGATGGAACAATACAGCCGTCTAGAGTGTCGACGGAATTACTTTTCCCTTCGGGTTTGCAAACCATGGAACGCACTCCCAGACTCAGTAGTATCCTCTCCTACCCTGGATGTTTTCAAAAAACGATTAGATGTTGCTCTCAGCTCCCAACATTTTGTTACCTAAGCTCCCCTACTTTGGATTACACCAAGGATGCATTTCACCAGGATTTATGTATCAAACGGTCCTAAGTGAGCGACCATATTTCACTTATCTCACTCCTTACCTCAATGATCACTGCGCCCCAGTGTCTTTCTGAACGTTTACACCCGATAATTTATTTTAATTGTACACTGATGTTACTTATCAAACTATTCATCTCGTCAGACGTTCGATAGATGACCAAGACATATTTTGATTTCATCATCTTCACCTCAACCATCCTACGGGACGTGTCAAGGACTTACTTTTATCCCGTGATAAATCATTGTTCATTGTTCATAATCCTATATGTCCAACCGAGAACGTTAGAATTTTCAGTTATGGTGTGACCATTGCGATTCAGCGGAATCTGATTACAGAGTGGAAGAACAATCCCTTGTTATTAGCAAACACCATTGCACCGATCTGTATTGGAATTTTATAGTGTTCACATTAGTGCAGCGGCAGCCCCTTACGGGCAGTTAAGCTTGAATTCGGTCAACGTTTTCTCATCATATACTACACAACTCGTGGTTCATCTCATCAACAACCCTGCAACACTTAAAAATTTGCAATTCACAACCCAGTTTCTTTTTCAATATTTTCCTTTTTCTACTTAAATGTTGAAGTCTTGCCGTAGAACTTTATATAAATGGGTTGAATGAAACTCGTTGGGCCTGGCACAGCAATAAGATAGCCGGACAAAACAAGTAAAACTTTTCGTAATCTACTAATTTACCTTATTTATATAACACGAGTCCATATTTCTGCCTTTTTTATTTTCATTTCGGCAGATTCTTGAAATGTACAGGGTCAGCAATTTGGTGAAAGTGGTGCAACTGTGGCATCGCGCAATGATCAGATATCTCTATTTCAAAGGACGCTCACCATCTGAAATCCACCAGGATACCTTCAGTACACTTCACAACAATGCTGCTTCATTTATTACATTTAAATGTAGAGTGCAAGAGGTTAAGCGCGACTGGGAGAGTATTGAAGATGAGCCCAGGTCAGGGAGATCAACAACCGTCGCCACCAAAAAGATATTGATCTATTTATGAATATTGCAATGCAATATCGTCGGGTAACAACTAGTCACGGAGCAGAGAGATTGAGCAACTCCAAGGAGCCAGCAGAATATATTCTGTCGATGGATTTAGGCTACACAAAAGTTCTGCTTGGTGGGTGCCACATCTTCTGACTACAGCACAAAATCAAATTCGACATGTGAGGTCAAACAACAATTTGGCATTGTTTGAGACTGATGCTGATGTTATTTTGTGCACAAGTGATCACTGTGGATGAGTGCTGGGTGTTTTACTTTCAACTAGGATGAACAGAGAAATCCCAGCAATGGAAGCATGCGTCATCCCTTACGCCAAATATGGCCACGTTACACTGTCAGCTGGCAGGTTGTAGGCATACTTTTTCAGGATTCTCAAGGTGTGTTGATGATTGATTTCCTTGTAAGAAGGCATACCATCACCAAAATTGCTACTATGAGCTTACGAAAAGTTACTGAGAAACATTTGTGTGAAAAGCGGCTAGGAATGTTGACGAGAGGAGTCATTATTCATCACGAAAATACTCCAGTGCACAGCTCTTCGATTGTTCAGAAAACAATCCATGATTGGGCATGCGGCTTCTTCTTCATCCACCCTACTCACCAGTGACGTCATTGAAGCCATGAAAGCGTTTTAGAATCGCAATCTGTAGAGTTCTTTTCCACTGAGATAAAGGCACTTCAGCACCTCAGGAGAAAGTGTGCTACTCTTGAGGGAGATTAGGTTGAAAAATAGATCGATGACACTGCATCGCGTTTGGGATGTTGTGGCTGAAAATTTTTCATTCAACACAAGTATATATATATATATATATATATATATATATATATATATATATAGTTTTTCTCCACAACCCGGGGCTCACCTGCACATGCGTGATCATGTTAGGAGTAAAACGATTAATCGAGTAACGTACAAAATGTAAGAATATTGTCAAGGCTGTGGATCCATGACTGTATATATGTATGCGGGTGTATGTCCTCTGTGTATGTCCTGCAATAACATTCCCGAGCTGGATCTGCTCCCCACTGCATTGTGGGTCAGGCTATTGAGCTAAACGCCCCGGGTGGAGTCCCTCAAGCTGACCTCCGAAGCACAACCGCCATCTCGCGTGCTATTGTCCAACAATACCTTCGTATGCCTGCGCGCAAAGCACAGCATCGGGTTCTGGAACGTGCGCATACTACTGGCCCGGAACTCCAGTGAGCGCCCCGAGCGACGCACTGTACTGGACGCGATGGAACTGATGCCCTACTACATCTACAATACGGCGCTCAGTGAGACTCGGCTCGTTGAGCAAGGTAAGTTGCATGAAGCTAGTGCCGTCTATGTGTTCTAATGGGTGGAAAACACCACCTCAGCACTACGTGAACATGAGGTCGGATTTGCAATATCCGTTCGCCTAAAGTGCCAAGTGGTGGGTGAACCAACACGCATCAGCGCGACTGATGACTGCTGGCCTGCAACTCGGAAGAGGTATGTTCGCCACTTTTATAAATACGTACGATCCGAATATGTGTTATCCTGATGACACTCTTGATCAATGCTACCCTCAGTTATCCTCCGTGACGTCATCTATGCGTACATTTAACATCCTCTCCGTTAGTGTTTTGGCGAAACGTATTGAGTTAGAGAAGACGATGGCGCCTGTGTGGGCGACCTGTGGTACCACATTCGAGGTCCGATGAAAGCTGCTGCCGAGGAGACCATCGGGTGTGCAAAATGTAAGTGGCCCGATTGGTTTGTTGAGCCCAATGCGACGACTGGTCCTTTGTTGTCTGAGATGTATGCAGCATTTGATTCACATGTGTCAAACTCAGTTATTTATGGAAAATGAAAAAGTTTGGGTTAATTTGACGACGAATCGCCCGAGAGCTGCGTCGCATTAACAATGCGTGGTGGACAGAGAAGGCGAAGCAGATGGTATGCTACGCCGAACGTCGCCAACACAAGGAATTCCTTGACTCTTTGAAGACGGTGTATGGACAAAAAATTGGAGCCGCTGAGCACGCTGATCGATGGTATCTCTGGCGTTAACCACACACAGAAAGCAGACATAATGCAGATCTGGCGAAATCATTTTGACTGCTTCTTGAACAACCGTTCAAAGATCCACTGCCCTACTTTGAACGACTTGAAACAGCACGATGTGAAGGCGAGTCTGGCGGACACTGGATGAGACGCAGTGAGCAATTGCTCAGCTACGAAGCGGCAAGTGTGTCGGTGTCGACGGGATCCCACCTGATGTATTGAAATACGACGGACCCGCGTTGTTGACTGCACTGCACCACTTGGTGCAACGCGTACGGATTAAGGTGGAGGTGCCTCCTGAACTGAAGGATGCCCTTGTACTACCACTGTACAAGGGCAAAGGGAGTAAGCAAATTTGCACAACTTATCGTGACATCAATTCGCTGAGTTGTATGTTGGCAAGGTGAATGCCCGAATCCTGCTCAATCGCCTTGTCAGTCAGGTTGTGAAATCGAAGGTAGCATAAAAGCAGTTTGGATTCCACTAGCGTTGCAGCCCTATAGATATGGCGTTTGCGGCTCGTCAGTTGCAGGAAAAGTGCAAAGAACGACACCGCTTTTGTTGACTTCACCACAGCATATGATACGGTGAACCGCGAGGCATTGTGAATGGTGCTGGGTAAGTTTGAATGTCCGCTTAAGCTTGTAAGTCTAATTAAATGTCTGCACAGTGGCATACGCGCAAGGGTGTTGCTGTGTGGAGAGACCTCGGATGTCTTTGCAGTTGTCACTGTTGTGAAGCGAGGCTGTGTCTTATCTTCTGCCCTGTTTAATAGCTTCATGTAATGATGTCTTGTGTTTGTGAAGCTGCTTGTGATTAGGGTAACAGTTAGAAACATCGTTTGGTGTTGAATTGCTAAGTATCCGTCCTTTCGTGGCGTTAACCCTTGTGCGTGAGACAACCAACCGTACGTTGCTGTTTTCCGACGACTGTGAATGGTTTGCACACAGCGCGGATGAATTGCAGCACATGACTTGGGCTATCGCTTCGACAGCCGCCAAATTCGGGCTCACCATCAACCCAAGCAAGACTGTTTGTCTTTTCCAGCCTTCACCAGTGGTAGAGTCCGTGGGCCTGCCGCAAATTCAGGCTGCTGATGATCTATTGGCAAAAGCACCGAAATTTGCCACCTTGGGTGTCTAATGTTAACTGACCTGCAGATAACGAGCGAGCTGCGCATCCGCGTATCGAAAGCGTCTGTTACTTTCGCAAAATGTTAGAAACGTGTGTGGAACAACCATAAGTTTATCGTTGGAACGAACCTGCTGGTGTACTTGTGCTGGTCATTCTTCCATACTGCAGTGATAAGTGGATGATGTACCGGAAGTAGGTCAGATAGTCGGAGCAATTTCATCAACAGTGCCTGCTACATATTCTGCGTATCGGTTAGTGGGACGGAGTTGCAGACACGGAAGTGCAGCGCCGAAGTGGAATGTAAGCATCATCAACAGCGGTACATCAGCCATTTGATCCGATGCTTCGCTGCTATACAACCATGAGGACCTATGAAATGAAAAAATAAGAAGAGGGAGAGAAGGGGACTTACCTTAAAATCTTAAGGCCCTAAGCAAACTTTCAGGGCCAAGGCGCTAACACTTTGTATAGACAACATACCGTCACAAACAGCTCTCTATCGTGTAAACATAAAGCGACATCGGCGAGACAGATTACTTGTGATCTCCAAGGTTATGGAGTCCATCGTAGCTGAGGCTTTAATGGGGTACCTGGAGAACAACAAAATTCTCGTTACGGAACAGCATGGATTTCGCCAACATCGCTCATGTACCACTAATCTCTTGATTGCTCGTGCAAACTGGTTGGAATCTGTGGACGCTGGTGTTGGAATCGACGCGGCCCACTTGGATTCCTCAAAGGCTTTCGGCCGTATAGACCATCGCATTCTACTCCACAAACTCCAGAAATATGGAATCGACGATCTTGTTCTGGGCTGGATAGGAGACTTTCTCGTGCAACGTCACCTGAACGTAAGGGTTCGAAGCAACCTGTCAGAATCCATCGAAGTTCAGTGCGGCGTACCTCAAGGCTCGGTACTTGGACCCCGCCTGTTTCTGGTCTTCATAAATGATCTCGCGAGTGTGCCATCTTCTAACTGTTTGCTATTTGCTGATGACCTAAAGGTATGGCGCACTATAGCTGCAGTGGAAGATCACACAGTCTTACCGGAGGACATGGACAAAGCGTACACATGGTCCATCGAGAACATGCTGCATTTCAAAGTCAGCAAGTGCAAAGTTCTCAGTATACGGCACAAGAGTATGCACAACTACCGCCTAGGACCACAAATTCTACAGCGGGCTTCTCACGAGTGCGATCTCAGCGTGCTAGTTCAAGATGACCTCGGTTGTTTGAGGCAGACTGAAAAGGCAGCTAAGAAAGCAAACCAGTACCTCGGCCTTCTTCGCAGAGCTTTCGGGAAGTTTGACCCTTCGATCTTTCCAAAAATGCTTAGTGCGTACGTGAGACCACACGCGGAATACGCTATTCAAGCTTGGCAACCCTGGCTCAAGCACCATCTCACCGAGCTGGATACCGCACAACGTAGGTCAACGAAGAGCCTCAGAGGTTTGACCAGGCTCCCCTACCCACTCAGGCTGAACACCCTCAAAATATACTGTGAACGTTATCAGCGTCTAAGGGGCGATCTCATAATGGTGTACCAGATCCTGAGAAACCCCAACCACCCATGCCATTCCATTCAAATACTCAGTCAAAACACCTCGCTAAGAGGTCACCAGTTTAAGTTAGTCACACAGTACAGCCGCCTGGAATGTCGGCGAAACTATTTCTCCCTTCGAGTGGCACAGCCTTGGAACGCCCTCCCGGAACCTGTAATTAATGCACTGACCCTATCCCTTTTCAAGAAACGCCTTGACGATACCCTGTCACATTTACACTACGTGCTATAGCTCATGACCACCAGCTGCTGGTACTAATGCACAACAGATAGTGGATAGTGCCATAACCCTACTCGATAATGAGTCACTCTAAAGGTCTTACACGTAATTTGATAAACGCTACTACTATAGAAACTGGATTTCTGTATCCTGTCTACCCAAGATAGTTGCACACGAGTAAGCGTTGTGCTTGCTATCTTTTTTATTTTTCTCGCCTATGATGTGAACAATAACCACACCCCTGTTGCTTTGTGTGCGTACATTCTCATTTCAAACTCCCTTTATACGACGGTGCAGTTACATCTGTAAGCGCCCGAACTGAAGACTCCATTATCCCTTTGCTATTATTTTTTGTTACACTAAACACCCTACGGGACGTGTCAAGCACCTGCTCTTTTACCCGTTATAAATGATTGGTCATTGTTCTTGCGGCTTTCACTGCCACGCGTCCTAATCAGCCATTACCCCGCAAGTAACTCAGCATCAAACACACTTTAAATTGGCAATCCGATTAGGAGACGACAGTGGATGCGCCACTGGTATCGGTTGCGAGCCATCTCCTGTAAAGTCTCAAACCAAGCACAAGGCGAGTCAGGTGGACTCCAGCCCGGAAGACGAGACAGACCAACGGCACCCAGTTTGGTCGTCAGTGACTTCATTTCTCGCTGCCAAGTCAACTTATGTCCACCTCGAGTCTTGCGCCACCCTACACCTGGTAGACCAAACAAGGCCCTCCTAGGGAAGCGGTGACCAAGCATACTTAGCACTTGCCAGAGCCAACGCAACTTATTCAGTGCTATCTGTTGTTCTAGGGAGTTAGCATGATTATCACTACCTAGTAATCGCCTACGCATATCATAGTTGCAGACACGCTAGTGCCATCCGACACCAGTAATGAGCAGACAACGATTATCAAAGACTTGAAGGCGCCTCAGATCTTCAGACCGAAGGGGTCAAGTCTCACTACCATAGAGCAGAACGGCCCTCACTGTGGCCTTGTATATTCGGCCTTTCAGACGGAGGGAAATTCCCTTCTGTCGCCAGTGATGCCCCAGGTTCAAGAACGCAGCTCTGGCCTTTGCATTGCGTGAGCTGACTTCAGTTTCTATGCGCCCATCGTTGCTGTTGCAGCTGCCAAGATAAGTGAAATGATCAACAACCTCGAGTTCCTCGTTAGTAAGCGTCAAGGGGTCATAAAGTGGCTGGTGGTCCTGCAGCAACACTTTGCACTTTGAAAATCCAAAGTGCATACCAAATAAAGGGACCACTCTGGACAGGCTATTCATGCTTGATTGTGGCGCTGCAATATCGTCGAAAAGCAAGACGATATCGTCCGCATAATCTAGATCAACTAACCTTTCACCAGGCAGCACGTCAACGCCTACATGGTGAGATTCGGCAAGGAAACACTCCATGATAGAATCCACGACGAAATTGAACAAAAACTTGGAAATCAGACAACTCTGACGAACGCCACTTGTGGTCGGAAAGCTATCCGATATGACACCGTAGACGCTGACGCGGGCTGTAGTGTTTGAGTATGTACACAGTGGACTGCATACCTCTGCTACGGCGTTCGAAACGGCTGCGGCATATCAGCCGACTGATATCGACTAGGATACTCAAAGAGTTTTTGTACGACCAACTACGTGTAGAGAAGCGTCATGCGGGCAAGCCATAGTTACGTTACCAGGACATGATCAAGGTGAGTTTATCATGAATTAATGTTGATTTCAGGTATTGGGAACCACAGGCAGCTGATTGTCTCGAATGGTGTGAGCTGGACAAGTGGGCACTTGCACGGGTACAGAAGAACACTGCCACATGCAGAGTAGAAGCATCAGCAGTATGCCGGTAGGCAATACCGGCGCAATGACCGCCGGTCGCATGCAGGCTAAGGATATTGTGAGGCTAGCCTTGCCTCTACGAAGGCTCAAAACCGCACCGTCACGTTACAAGGCAAGCTCGTTGCCTTTAGGCTAGGGGCCGGCGGAGTAGAAGCGCTGTTTACAGAAGCAACAGGCGCCACTATAGTTTACCCCATCGACGTCCAACGCCTAATGCGGTAGCATATGCGGTCGCGAATGCCTGAGCCAAGCGGGTTTGGTAAGAGATGAGCATGCTCACGTTGGGACAGCATCCAAAAGACGACGAGTCAGTTGGTTGTCTAAGGAGCATCAGTGCGGCGACTGGTACGTGTGCTGCGTCCGCTTCCATTCGATTTACTAACCCAGGCCAGTAAGGCGGCTGATGTGGTGCGTGTGCCGCATCGTTGGCATGGTGTGTCCCAAAAGAACAGTCCATTTTTACTCTGATGCTCGGTGACATTAGGGTGACACGAGAGCACACTAAATTGCCAAATGTCCAATGTTGGAGGTTAGTCTCTCAAAATGTCCTCACCCGGTCGCAGGAGTGTGAACGACTGCATTGAAGGCCGAAAGCGTGGCCAGTGGTCCCGCATCCTCTGTGCTGGTGTACTGGCGAAGGATATTCAAACAGACCTCTACTGACGTCATTTGCGAACCGATATTGCAATGCCACGGCCATCGTTACAACGCTGCATGCGCAGACAGAACAACCTGCAGGAAGTCACTGACGAAAGCTTTCGCCGCACTTATTGGTCTTGACACGATTGTTGGATATGACGCATGTTACTAAGCTACCTACAGCCAGCGCTGCCGTTTCGCTGTGTGTCGCTGGAATCAATAACAAGGAAAGCCTCATAAAAGCTACGGCGCACAGCTCTGTGCCAGTGTGAACGAGAAGGCCGCGTTGCTCACTTTCTGACTAACATCCATAGGCTCCGAGCTTGCAGTAGGAAGTTCAAAATGGTGTTAACCGTCAAGGTACTGGGTTACAAGTTAAGCATCGTTCAAACGGTCGAAACTGCTAAGGGACATGTGGCGGAAAAATGTTGTTAGAATGTTTGGTGATATTTTATGAGCGTGATCAAACAAAGTGGGGTCATGCAACCAAATGATGAGCAGTGAATTCCCAAGGAGGACTTAAACACAGAGTCTGAAGTATGTTCGCTAGTGCAGTGGGGACCGAGATTGCGTAACAGTAAATGATATTCCACAGCTAGCACACTCACAAGGAGAAGATGTTAATGCAGCATTATAGCAGGGTACACTACGTTGCCAAACTTAAGCTCAAGAATTTTAAGGAGGAAGTTATGAACGAATTTAACGAATGACAAATGTCGCCGGGATTCTTCAGGATTTGGTAAAACAGTTTGATGTAACGGATGACCCCGACCTAGAGTGCAGCTCGAAAGCGTCGATACCGGAGGGATTTTAAAATGAGCTCGTAGACTGATGGTGTAGGCATTGACATGATTGGTCTCCCTTCGTTTCCGAGTTTAGGGCGCAGCGAGACTTTCCTTCAGCCGGTGATGCCAAATGGGCTGTTAAATTCCCTGTGATATTTCAGAATAAAAACAACTGGACGAAGTGAATCAGAAGCACAGACGGACGTGATCACTGGCTCAGAGATTAGGGACGACAATGACTGTCGCTCGCCAGGCAACGGAAGGCAGTCGATCGAGCATAGTTTAACTTGGCGCACTAATGAAATATGCATAAAGGACTGAATTTGAAAGGAGGTTCCAAGGTGGGTTAAACCAGAGGAAGAACTAAGATGGTGAACAGTCCAAAAGAATGTAATTTTGCCTTCCATTTGAGCAGTTTCGGAAGAGCTTCCAAGCACGTTCAGGACCAGGGAGAAGATGGATGAATGCTAACTGTCGAACGTCTTTGGCAATAAGCCTGTTGTTTAATCGGACTCCTACTGTCTGGAACAAAAACGAATGGTCACAATGAGAAGACAGGTTTCTTACTCTCGGAATATCGAATCAATGAGGCGTAACATGGTTTTCTACAGGCCTGGTCAGGTGGTACTTTGCGATTGAAGTCCGTTGTAAGAATCTATCTCTACATGCGTGAACCTTTTCATCGAGTTGCACATTTTGGATTGCGAAACGCCTCACGCTGTTGGTACCATGTACTTGGTTGTATCTACGATCCTCCCCGAGCAACACATGGTAAAACCTTGCAGTTAATGGATGCTATGAACGCAGTTTATAGCACTAGCTACAAAGTTGCAACCCACGGGTAACATTCACTGAATTGACTGTAATGCATTTAAGGAATTGCTCTACACTATGTACTGGGAGCCATCATTCTGAACCAACAACCCGACAATGGTTGCCGGTGAATCTGTGAACAATGTTGCATTGTGCTCCGATGTATTAGGAACTGCGGTAAGGGGTGGCACTTATAAGCAAGTGAACAAAGTCGAAAGCAAACGGAAGCAACTTAGGGCTTCTTGTAACAGGGCCTACACGTTTGCAATATCTCCCTGTACACATTAACTCACATTAAAGCTATCTGAAGCAAAGAGGATTGGACTGGTTTTATGACTCTATGTTAGAACTGTCTAGGCCTCAGCCACAGCTTTGTGTATATTTTTGCGGATGATTCTCCACATGGGTAGGAATGCTGCTGCTCTGCATGTTTAAGGGTTTCGTGTGATCTAATGTTGTTCCCATCTTCATGCCACCCGGTGTTATTCCTTCGGGTTTAAACCGCATATGGATGTGTGGGTGGGGCTCGGTGTGACGCAGCGCAAGCCACCCATGGTCCCTCTGTAGGGCGCAAATGTCCTGTCGCTGTTCCCGTGGAGGCTGTAGTGACAGACAAATCCGGATCAGGATGCCAACAACGATGTGTTTAACTGTTCTGAGTTTGTAATTATGTTGCTGCACGTTTGACTGGTTGATCACTTCACCAGTGTCTGAAGGGAGGATTGACATTCGTGGATTGTGTGTGATTTTCCAAACAAGGGGCAATTTCTTTAGTTGGTGGTTTGTAACATCCGCCACGTGGTAGTGTTGTTAAACAAACAATTGTGGTTTTGTTAGTCCCGGAGAGGAATGCAAGCGTTGATTTCAGGGCAAACAATTGTTTTCGATTTATTCGTCATCAGACTGAGTTAAGAAATAAACGGTAAAAAGCTAACAAATCACTTGTGGGTACAAAGGGTAATAACTGACCAAAAACATTCGAATCGCGTTTATTGATATGCGTCTCACGATCTGGTAATGGATGACATGTGGGATTACTGCGTTAGGTCTGACTCCTCGCGCTTTTTACAGGGAGAACGCTTTCGAAGAGAAAACCCCCGAAATACATATATATATATATATATATATATATATACGTATTCGACTAGAAGACGCCCATTCATTGGTAACCATATGTTACTTATTCATTTTCTATTTTCGCACAGAATTACGGTAAACCATGAATGACCGGAGCTGCTTTCGTTTTCTGCGGAATCGTTTTTCTCGGTATTATGGTTGTCCGTAACTTTCCGTGCATAGCTCAGTCAGGTCTTGCTTGTGTAAGAACAGGCAGTTTCACAACTGCATAATTTAACTGGCCGAGAAATAGCCTTTATTTAATTACTACTGTTTCTGTAAATCGCAGCATGAAATGATGTGTCTGTAGACTGCATACTAACTGAGCGAGTGATCACCATTTTCGCTTTGGGCTAGCAAGTTTTAACTGCAAATCAGGAAAATGTTTCCACGTTCCAATGACTGCATTCGGCACGTACTGCAGTGATTTCGTTTTACGTCGCACATACTCCCAACTTCTGACGTGTGTTTGACGTCAATGTGATTGATACATCTGAGAAAGACGATACACTGGCACATCAGTAGTAATAGGTCTGACTGAATTTGGCACTTTTCTGCGTAAAGTTGTTAGCATTCTGTTTCACGCTAACCAACCTGCTAAAGGAATAAAATGACTGTGTTTAAGTGGATTATTTTCCAAACGTCAAGTCTGGACAAATAGTCAGTCAATTATTATTTTGGAATTTTCATAAGAACTAAAATTACCCAGTACTCCAATTCGGCAATAAATCTTTACTATTGCACAACGTACAACATTTTCTGGGTCCTCAAAGCTAAACTAGTTCATTGACCTATATGGACCTTATGCGGAATGTTAACAACATATCCAGCCCTTCCTTGAGCAGGTTTGAACAAACAGTGCGAAGAGTTTTGCGTTATATATGAAAATTCATAAAACTTACACATTAAGTTGCTAAGAAATGCTGTATTTCTATTTCACATTTATAAATCCAAGTTTGGGATAATTATACATCCAGGTAGCCGCGCGAAGCCTCCACATATTTCATGTCGCGATCCAGTTGACACAATGCACACCACGGACAGAATACGCTGGCCAGACAGTCCTTGAACAGAGTACCCTGGGAAAAATTCACAAGTAAACTGCATATTTATTTTTCAGGAGGGAATTGTTACCCATATATTCTTAATATGTTTCAAATACTAAGTTAATCAACTCTTGTGGAAATAGGTAAAGATGCGCTGCTAAAAATAGGGTGCACAGTGACTAAATCCCCTACCAACTTTAGCGATTTACGTTTGCCACATCCTAACATACTAAGATTTATCGCTTGTCGTTAAATGGAGCTAAGTAAATTAACGCACAATCTCTACCGTGTGGATTTGGCAGTGGCTTGCATAACTGCGCCATTTTTATACCCGTAATATTTTACAAAATTCATGTGAGCTAGGTATGAATTTTCTCTAGGGTTATTCTTGGGCGATGTAATTACACGTGAGATGAAGCGAATTCAGAACATCTGAACCATTGATCCAATAGGTCCGAGCTAATGCTTGGACTAACAGATCGGTGGGTTCAACTCGTTATTTCCTAAATTAATTTTTGTACTTTTAATTTCCATGTAAAAATGGAGCTGTTTCGAGTTCCCGGAAGATAAAAAGTTGTTGGACGGTGTCTGTGCATGTGTAGGTAGATATAGCCTGTCCTCTAAACAAAACACCGGAGTGATTTCATATAAAGTACTTCTTTGCATCCATGTACTGCTCATAATTATAACCTTACATGAAAGCATCAAGTGTAAGAAAACTCAGCTCGTATGATAGCACTATGTGTTCTAATTTGGCTCAAAGCAAGTGCGCCAAAGGGTAATATTGCACTTCCCGAATAATATTTTAGACTTGCTTTTCAATCCTTCATGCTGACAACGCTGCTGTTTGTCTCTCTGCGTCAATAAGTGTCCGAAGGCCGTCGTGTCGCACCATGTTATCTCCCGTTGGTAATATGGGTATTCTGGGCGTTCCTATAGACTTTTTTTATCATCTACAAATAGACTTGGCGATTGCTAGTCTGAAATGATTTACTGACACTGCATCTTGTCGGTGGATAAATTTCCGCAAAATCTATACATTTGCCACTGCCATATTAATGCAGCGAATAAACAATGGCAAGTGTCATTTTTTATTCGAATAGTAAGAACGTACTTTGAAGCAAGCCAGTCATGATGGCCCACAACACCCATTTGCACATTGTAATTATAGATCAATTTGGACATCTTCAGCGCGCCCTTTTTGTCTGGCCTATAACGCGTCGTTTAATAGCATGAAGAGGCTCAAGTGAATGGTAATTTGTGGTAAAAGTTACAATGTTGTTGTCGTTCCACCCCACTATAATTACTTCTAACGTTATGTCGTATATGTAGCCGCTAGCTTAACGATATATCTGTTTAACTCTTTTGATGACCTTAGTGAGCATTTTCTGTTGGTTCTGTTTTCTCTAATGGTAGCGGTTGTTTGAAATCTTCTATCTGGCAGTTCAGACAGGGGGTCCATTTTTGTAAAGGTTATCAGAATAGAGGGTATAGTTGATTGGATCAGCAAGGTATTGTACAGCAATCCCGACTATGTGAGAACCAAGTTGCGTATCTATTGCAGGGGTTTCCTTTCTAAAATACAATGAGAAACTTAACAGTATCCCTCGCTGGAACACATGGCCCAATATTTGTAACCGACTTTGATGATCTTTCCTTTTATGAATTGTTTCAGGTTGTTTCTCCCATACTATTTCACTATCATCTCATCGATGCTGAGATTGGGTGTAAAACAACCAGATTTGCGGAAATTATCACTTAGTTTTCCATACAATGGCTTCACCTTGAATGACTGGTCACCTCTGTTGCTGTCCGCAGTAGAATTGTTCACAAAGTGAATGTTTCTCTTCAGTTTTCGAAAACGGTTTCGTGACATGGCATTCATGACAATAGGCACAACAAAATCTCCTGCATCATCCCAATAGCTTATTTCTGACGGGATCCTAAGCTATCCATTTAGAATCAACGTATCCAGCAAGATTTTCATTTTGTCAGCAGCTGTTTGGAAATTGTGATCGCTCCTAACATCAGTTTAACAGCGAACTGTTTCTCTAACCATTACATCGGATACTTCAGGCGAAAAAAACTCCTCAGAGAGTTGCACAGGGGTATGTTGGCCCCCTCACAGTATTATCTGATCCAGCGTCGGCGTCTCCATTCCGTGCAGATGTATTTGTGAATGCCGGGATTTCCTGCTTTTTCCGGGACGGCGCAGGACAGGAAGGTTTTGTTTTTTGGGCGCTCCGCAACGGGCGCAGAGCCAGTTGATGGTTGATTATCTACTGGTTCAGCATTATTTTCCCGAATGTCAAACTGCATGTCATCTTCTATGTGGTCTCCAACCATTTCAACTTCTAACTCTCCGGGTATATCAGCAACAGGTATATCGCTTGCATTGGCAAAATTATTCTCACCTTCATTTTCCTCCGACAATTCACTTTGTCTTGTTGTAACACCTCGACAGTAACTTCAGGGAATTCTTCCCTACACTCCTCAAGAAGCTTTTCCACTTCCTCCAAGGTACTACAGTTGGTTGGCATGTTTCACTATGAAAATGTCAAAATAAGAAGGGTTACTATAGACCACTACATGGTCAAGTCATCTACCCAAGGTTTTATTTGCAGGGCAGTAGGAGATGACTCGAGATAACGTTCGTGTTCGTTTGATTTATAAAACACTCGGCAATACGGATAGACAGATGGTCTAGTTATGTTGCGTCTTTCTCTCTGCAGCTACAAACAAATAGTATTCATCTAGATTTGCCGTAGCATATCGGGAACGTCAAAAAATACCTTCAAGGCCACAAAAAAAACGTACCACCCACTGGCCGTGGCACATGAATGTCTCCACGGAAGTACGGAGTCACATAACGCGATTGCATTGTATATAGGACACTAGTAGTTAATGGATTGATATCACACTCTACCTGCTTATGCCCAAAACGCAGAGTGAGTGCGGGGCACACACGTGTTGTGTGAAAGCGGGGGGGAATGTCCTATCGGAGTGAATAAATTAACTCAATTTACGAGCTAGACATCCTGTGGGAGACGGACCTGAAGAAGTAGACCACTGAACAAAGCAGTTGTAGTCCTTTATCCACATGATTTCATCTACTGTCGGGTGATCGCATGCACTCCGGGGTATTCCTAGCCACTTTTAATGTGTCAGTGAGGAAAATGCATAGGTTCAAGAATGGCATTCCATATGAAGTACAGGTCACAGTCAGGCAAAGGCAGAAATGACGCTCACTGTCTGGCTTGTATCTGAAGTAGCGCGAATCGGTATACGTAATGCTAGCAGCAACTTACGAAGCACACATACGATCAATCGCGCGCAGTTGAGTGGAAGACAAGCACGCTAGTCGAAGGTCACAGCAGTAAGAGCTAAGAGGATACCACTTTCTGCCTTCTTTTATTTGGAATCACTCCTGCTACTCTGGTTTCCACCTACATGTCAGGGTACCCGAGCAAAACGGTAACGTATTTGGGCGTCTGGTTGACCGGAGATGATCGTGTTCTGCGAATCTGCCAACTCAGTAGGAGAGCATGAATATGCACCATCTGACCTAATTGAAAAAGAGCAACGACTGGCGGAATCCCTGAGCAGATTAATTGCTCTGCCTTCTGTTAGGGTCAACTCTGTATGTTACCCCCTTAACTTCACGCAGCGTTGAATGAACTCTGCGAAATCTCTGTCACTATTAGGCCACCCCACATAAGATCGCATAAGTCCCTTCACTCAAGTGTAACCAAAGAGCGTTTGTATATTTATTTTAAGGTATGCTGTCGAAGCCGCTGTAATTTGATCACCGTGGGACCCAGAGCAGACAGTCGTCCTCAAGGCTAAGTTATTGCTTTTGGCAAAGTAAGATTGTATTTTCGGTAACATCTGTCGGGCCATCCTTAATTCGAAACTACGCACCTGAATTCAGCCACTAATATGTTTCATCCGGTTCCTTGGCAGACGTATGCGTTTGACATCAGATTTCCACACAAACGTTTCGCCAAGTGATTAAGATCACTAGGTGTCAATACAATCTGATAGGTGACTCTATGGCAGGCGAATCAAAGAATCCGCAGTTTTACTTGTAATTTTAGGAAAAATGGCTGTCGTGTACATGCTACTGGAGCCTTATAAATCATAACGGTGCATGCGAAGAGACGCCATCTAGTTGATGCCTTTCTTACCACAAATATAGGTCAATCGATGTTTGTAACACGTAAAGAAAAGCTGGTCGAATTCCTCGCCGTAACTTCCTTGTCTAGCTGTTCGCATTTGCATTCCGCTGTGACCATGCTAAGGGACACAAAAGCTATTGGGCGATCTGCGAGACTATCCACCGAGAACCGTGACTGTCGTGTCAAATCGACAAGTGGGCCGTTTGTTTTAGTCAAAATGCAGGGAATATCAGCGTTACTTCTGGCCAGCCTGACAGTATCGTAAGCATTCTGTCGTTTACCTGACCAAAGCCAGTTGGTACAGTGGCAGAGTGTTGTAAAAACCGACATAGTCTTCCGACATCCGAAGAAATGATTGCAGCTCCTTAATGTTACGGGTTGTCGGAGAATCCAGAATGAGTTGAAATGTTTCTCATGGTGCTTAACCTGTGTCCTTCCAAGCGAAAATCTAGATCCATAGAGTCATCGCAAACAAATGACATTGATATTCATTGCGCTTAATTCCACTCTCCTGATGGCGTTTTAGGCTTGATGTAAGTACATTCATATTTTTGTAGTCTGTAAGACCAATAATTGTTCAAGCCAGTGCACACTCCAGCTATACCTTTACTAAGTTGTTTAGAATCCACTGAAAGTTAGCCTGTGTAGTGTGTCTCCCGTGCGGTGATTAGTTAAGGCAAAATCATCCCATGTGTTTATTGTTATCTGTAACTTCCTCTAACGGATTTATATAGCTCTACTTGAAATTAGTTGTGGATGAGATCAACTTTGTTGAACTTTTATCTTCAGATCGTCGGTTTGTATTGAGCGCACATGCGAATTGAACCATTGGGCTTCTGTACCGAAACGATGGTGCAGTCCAGCTAGAAGAGTGCATAGGCTAAATTATCCTATCCTTTTGTAAGCGCTCCAAACCTAGCTCTACCTTCCGACGGATTGCGAACAGTAAACTTCCTGCTTTGTAAAAGCTTGATTGTCTGGTGTGATATCGACGCCAGCTTTGGAAATACGCCATTTCCCAGTTAGTTTTATATCAAAAATACCTCCGAAAACTTTTAACATTGTGGGCCAGTCCAGAATACGGTTCACCTTTTTGACAGTTTAAAGTATTTTCAGCCCGTACTTCAGCTAGTTCCTGCAAGTATTTTCGGTCCATCTGTGTTGCCAAGGATTAATGGAAAAGCCATCGTATAGGTTCACCCAAACGTCGCACAACCCAGATACCACGAGCGTTTCTTCAATGTAATAGCGTACCTCGGATTGCGCGGGAGACGGAATCAGCTCAGGCAAAGTTCAGTTGTTGATCAATTCGACTGAAGCCTAGGTATTGATCTCCAGGTGTATCGGTTGGCCACCAATATCTACCTGCAAAATGTATGGTGATATCCCTAGCGCATGTGATGTAGCGCCGTACGAAATTAGGTAAGATATGGAGTTGTCTGTATTTTCCGCCTGTTGAACAAAACCATTGGCATGGTAGACATTGGTATTAGATCACGATCAAATGACGCAATATACTTGACTTTATGCATTTCTGACACGCATAAACCATGCGCCTACAAACAATATCAGTTTCACGCTTTTCAAAACATGCGTAGCAAGTAACGGAGTGTTTGTCCGGGGTGACAGTTAAGAATTCACCGCTCGGACTACACCCAAAGCGGTGTGAATCCATAGTCTGACAAGTGTGCATGCTGCTTCCCAAGTAAGTTCCTCGTTGCTTAATGAAAACAGAACTTCACTGGGCTTGTCACCACGGATCAAAAGAAAAAGTATTGGACAGTTATTGCTTTTTTTTAACCTTCTGGGTGTTTTCGTCATAACAGCGATCGTTCATAGACTGTTGTATACAGCAGATGAACTGATTACCGTTTTCCTTCTGTCCTTGATGTAACTGGGAATAGCCTTGGCTAATCGTATAAACAGGTTCCAGCGGTATGCAAAGGCTATCCGAGACCTTAACGCTGTTTTCGTACAAAAGCAGTACATCAAAATACCTTTGACCCTTTGCAACGGAGTGTTGTCTCAGTATTTTGATAGGTCGAGCTTCAGCAAGTTTACTTCTGGTTGTGAAAGGTAGTCACGTAAAGTTCGTTTCAAACGATTTCAGCATGTTAAGCATGGTGTAGAAGACTTGTCTTTCCAAAACGTCCCAGGTGGGTTAAAATGACTTACAGAATCTTATAAATTTGATCTCTATCACCAAAATGCAAGTCTGGAGAGTGCGGAACTGACACTCCGCATCTGTCTCGTAGCCGAAGTATTGCAAATCGGAACACGTCATTCCAGCTGCAGGCAAATGTTGTTCTAAGCGGCATCTTTGACAATGCATCCAGTAGGTCAACCAATGGGTGGTTAAACGAACCGAACACAGAGAAAATGTTGGCAGTCTATAGGAAGGACACAGCAGTAGTGGCTAAGAGAATGCCACAAAAGACAATGTATATCAATGTGTCATGCAATCCCACTAAATGTAATTTTATCCGAGTTTCAATAGCTGAATTAACCATGTCGCCGTAAAGGATCGGATTTTGCTGCTGCGACAATGTCCTCTTTCGCTCGGCAAGACTAAAATCCACATTCATAAGTAGATGCAGGTCATTAAGGTGAACGCTGAGTATTGTGTTGTTGGAAGGAACAGGTTTTAGATTTGAGAAACTCCAACAAAGTTTGATTACGTCACCAAAATCCTGTGCTTTCTCTACCTAGTACACATATCGTTCTTCCCCCGGCGAATGTATACTGATTTGGTTTAGTTGAACGGGTCAAGGATTTCTACCGATCACATGGAAAAACATTGAGTTCTTACAGAATTGGGCGATAATCGTCTGAACTAGTATTCTTTTTCATATCTCGAATTTGTCTGCAAACAAGGCGCACCTCAACCGGAAAGGTCAATGAAACAAAATGTTTTATCACGAGTAAAATAGCATTAGCTTGACAAATACTGTAGGATGGCAGGGGTAAGAGCAGAATATCAAACAAATGCATGAGCTGCCTGTTGAAGCGTCTACCGAGCAAATACGTCGGTGAATGACAGAGGTGTCAAATGAGAATTGAACGCAAGCAACATGACAACATGGAACTCATGCACTCCATTAGAAAAGGAAGACAGGGATAGTCCCTCGTCTACCGCATTTTTGTGACATATACATCCGGTTACAAGGTAAGATTAAATTATTCCAAGATGGCACAGTTTAAGAGGCAAAGTGATGACTGCCAATGTCAAAATACAATCGTCTTTTTACTTTCCACTCCGGGGGAGGAAACTACTATGTTTACGTTGGTAAACCTGATTGGAAAAAGAATTCACTTGACATAATGACAAGCGTAGTATTCGCTCAGTTTCAAGCAGTTACCTCTGAGGTGAGTACAATGGCTGGGTTCCAGCAAGTGCCAGCGTACGCGACTAGAGTCACACAATATTTGGTACACATATATGAAATCTCCAAGAAATCTTTGTTTTCGTTCGGTAAAATCTCCAAGTGACTTCTGCATTTGCTGGTAGGACACATGGCGTAGACCCCCTGACGTCCCTTGTGTACCTGTGTCGTGTTGTCTCTAGCCCCTGCAGGTCGCAGTTTAACCAAGGTTGTTAAGCTTGAATGACGTATTCAACGTGAGGCCGCACGTAGGAATTGTGTGTCATTGGCAGCATTGATTGGTCAAACTTCTGAATTCACTCCACAGCAGTCTAACGTGCTGACTGTCTCTCCTCATACTTGCGTTTGACAGTTTTGAACGGTCAACGTCACTTTGAATGGTCACACCAAGATCACGCTCCCGGGAAGTGCTTTGCAATACATGGGACCCAGGCCAATACTCGTAGTCATACATATGGCGCAAATGAGCAACGCTACATTTGTCTAAGTTGAATGGTAGGGTATTTTGGACTGACTATTTTGAAATAGGGTTGACATCTTGCTGGAGCTTATCGTGATTGTCTACTTCCCTGATGGCTCTACATATCGATAGCTTTAGCGAATACTGGAAAAGCGGAAGTAATAACCCTCACTGCGTCATATATGTAAAGTGAAAATAGGCGAGGTCGGAGCACAGAGCCCTGGGTTCACCTTACTCCACCTCAATTGCGTCAGACATGGATTTGTATACTCTCACCTCCAACCGACGTTCTTGCGGGAAATTGCCTATCCAACATAGCAGTGGGCCAACAATGACATAAATCTAAATGTTATGGAGGAAAATTCGGTGTTTTATGCGATCAGACGCTTTTGAGCAGTCCAGATAAATAACGTCTATTTTGCTACACCGGCAACCACTTCAGTTTAGCTATTGCGTGCCTTTAACCGGTTAGTAGTGAACGAGCGGTTTTGTCGATAGCCTATTGCTCCGAGACTGTTATGCATTCGCGATGGTTGAAAAAGACCGGAATCAGCATTATTGAACAGTAATTGTTTAAGTCAATGCGGCTATCTCCAGTACGCCTCTGAGCTAACTTTCGCTCACAAAATAATTGGCGGTGATTTTAACATGCCAAATATCTACTGGGAAAAGTGGTCTGCGCCAGTTGGATTCATGTAGCTCATCACAGAAATCCAGCTACTGGGACAGTCCAGAATGGTGCAAAATCCAACAAGAAGTAACAATATATTTGACTTATTATTTCCTCATGACGTTAACGTCATTGCGAGCGTACTGTCTCTACATGTAGTGATTATAATATGGTACATCGCAGTCTTGCACTACCAGTAATCTTCTCGAAACCGGATCGTTTGCCTATGATGACATCACGCAGAGAACGTAGGAATTTACATTAGGATACATTTTCGTCTCTTCTGAGAATAACGAATTTGGATCCGTTTTTCCTTACAAGAGAACAACAGACTGCGGCTAATAGAATGTACACTAACTTTCAAAAAATCCTAGTCGCCCTTGTACCAATCAAACAACAATCGAGTAAAAAGGTTTCACTAAGAACGCCGCGATTATTAAAGCAATTAAAGAAAGTACATACTCAGATTATACGGACGCTTGATTTCTCCGTATTAATAAGGCAGCATAAGCTCCTTGCAGAACTTCAGTTAATAATAGTACGGTGATTACTGACTGAAGAGAAACGAGATCTGGAGTCTACGAACATATCAGAAGACTTGATCAAATGATGCGGACACGAAATAAAATCCAACTTGATAGTGTTTCCACCATTAGAAGACAAATCTCTGACTTCGGATCCGTACATAATAGCAAACACTCTAAATATCCACTTTACCTCGTCGTCGATTGTTCTATGTGACCTACCTTTGTCCAGAACAACTAGTTGCATTGTAAAACTGGGCACTGTGACTTTCGACAGCAGAAATATTCTGCGCCATATAGACTGACTACGATCATCCTCTTATTCTGGCCCAGACGGTTTACCAGCCTCCTTGCTGAAGTACAATGATCGTGATCTACTACTTTCACTCTTAAACTTGTTTACCATGTCCATGGAGTCAGGTATTTGTCCAATCTAATGGAAACTCGCGCTAGTCAGGCCAAGGCACAAAATGGCCCAAAAGCAGACCTCCGAAACTACCGCCCGATAAATCACACGCCTGCGGTTGCGAGATTAATGAAGCAAATGGGCAAAGAGAAAACAAAAATACCAGTTGCTATCACAAAACCTGATTAACCTGACTCATCATGGCTTGAGGTAAAAACCATCACGGCGAACATGCCAACGGGAATTCCTGCATTGTTTAACGAGCTTTGTAGTTAATGGCCAAGAAGCTATCATACTTTGCATCCACATGCAAAAGCATTCGTTAGAGTGCCGCACCGCCCCGTACTATGGAAAATGTCCCAGTTTGGAATCATAGATGCCTTACATGCTTGGTTTAGATCATATATTACTGATTGCATTCAACAAATGAAAATAGGAATTCATAAGTCATCATCGCTGCCTGTTATTATTGCTGTGAACCAAGGCAGTATCCTTGGTCCACTGCTATTCTTGATGTACATTAATGACATAGAAAAAACTATTAAAAATGGTACTGTCTATCATTTTTCAGATGATATTAAAGTAGTGTACACTTTTAATATTAGGAATCTGGTACAAACCTTGGATGAGATACGGAAAGATATCTTAGCTCTTGAAAAATGATATAACAATTAGCCAATGTCATTCGCTGCCGATAACTCCTGCATAGTAGCGTAGTGATGAAACATAGATATTGACACTCTGTACCTCTGTGAAAACCTAAGTTTATATCAAAACACAATAAAAGACTTGGATATTTATTATTCAAGCACCCACCATTTCGGGTAGCAGATCTAATTCATAGCAACCAAAGCCCGCCAAACCGCGCGATTAGTCTTCAAATCACTGATACTGCGTGATCCCAAGCTGCAGTTGTTCAAGGTCTGCGTGCGCTATCTGTTGTAATACTGTTCGGTGATATTTACTTGTTGTTGATAACGCGATCATTTATGTTTGGGGAATGTGCAGCGTCGATTCATCAAAGCCACATTTACTGAATCCCAACACCAAACTATTCAGAGCGCTGTATTCTTCTTAAATTACAGCCGCTGTGGTTACGTAGGTTGAAACTGGGCTTGAAGTTTTTATTCGACTTAGTGCACAAAGCAGTATTTGTCAAAGCACACTATTCTGCACTTCACTCAGAATGGAAGGTTTACCAGTAGAAATAAGAGAAAAGTACTTCCCACTAGAAGAGCAAAAACAAGCATAAGCAGAGTGTTTTATCTGACCAAGTACTCTGTTATCTGGAACAGACTACCTACAGAATTGCTACTATGTGAGTCTAACCAATCATTTGGAAACATGCTGAATACATACTTCACTGTGTTGCAAGTCGAAGAACTTATGAAACTGGACTGCAGAGTGGAGTCACTAGATGAAGAAGGGGTTGAAGTAGAAGTACCCAGGAACAACTGAACCATAAAATATGCAAACTGTCAGAAAAATACACTCCTCGTTTAGTTAAGTCATTAAGCTTATTCCCTTTCCAAGGTCACGTTATCTTTCTTTTCGCAATACAAAACTAATGTTATATGCTCGCTACATCTGCTGCGCACTTCTAATTGTTACCACTTCTTTTCCGGAGAAAGCAACTCAACTGTCTGTGACAGTTCTTGATGCTCTGTGAAGTCCACATTCCACACCCATTACTCTATAACTCGATTGTCTGGAGTCGTTGTGCCTACCTCAAAATCGTTCATGGAGCTTTATTGCTTATTTCAAGTTTTTCTATGTAGTGTTCTCTATTTACAACCTGCAGTAGAACATGTTGGCTATATACCAGTCATTTATCATTATTTGTATTTCGGCACCTCCTATAGTTCTCTTTTCCACGCTTGACAACGACTGGGCTGATCTCCTGAGGTGATGGATTGGAGATTCCGGATTATGTAACACACCCACGTCAGATGAATTGTCACAGACCTATTAGCGAGAAAAAATATGCTTTATCAAGGCAACTTGGTACACACTCTTCGAGTGGAAAAGGTGTCAGACGTAAAAGAATCAAAAGCCGAAATAAGCTGAATGGCCTAAAAGAGTAATAAAAAATGAAAAGCATGAGTGCTCACTTATCTTTGCGTGCCCATTGAACATTATATATACGAACGGCTATAAAAATGATCTTGTATAGTGATGGCTAGCTTGCCGTTGTGCCACACCGGGACGAAGCCAATCGGGATGTGGAAATGCGGATGAAACCTTTCGCATGGAACCAGGTCTCCAAGAGTCGGTTCCACGGTTAGCCGTATGAACATTTCGTGGTTTTTTCATATGCCACTTTCATCCTACTTTCGATCTCTGTTTCTTTTTTATCATTTCTACCAATTGAACTCCCCATAAACCTGATTTTGAACACGTTCAAAAACTTTGCAATTACATGTGTACTTTGAGATCATGTGGAACTTTATGATCAGTCCATGTTGTTGGGCTGTAGCTCGCACGGTCGAGAAATATTCATTCCCATTCTACTTGAGAGAAATGACCCCTCGCTTCCATATTGCTGGAATTTGATTCTCCTCTTTACAGCGCTAATAGAAAATAGCCAGAGGTTTCGCTGGATCACTGAATGCGGCTTTTTGGGCCTGCGGTCAAATGTTATCGACACCAAGGCAGCTGCGAGTATGCACGGACAACAGCTTCTTTAACAGAGCTTCTGCAGTAAGAGCTACGAATGAACCCAGCGTTAGGACAACACAAACGCGGCTTATAATTGGAATCGTTACCCTATGGAACTTATGTGACTAGTGGAACCGCTTATTTTCGTTTCTGATCGCGTCCACTCTTCAATCTTGTCCTGTGTGGAATTCCGCGCCGCACCTTACGAAGACCAATAGCATGCTTATATAAGAGTTTGCAATTCGTCCATAAACCTTTCACTAAGTCCTGCTGATGCATTCCCTTGTTCTCAATGATTAAACGTACGTTGTGCTACCTATGCTTACTAGGTTTAGAAAATCGAGGAGTCCTTGTAAACCCTTCATGCTAAGTCCTTCAAGGACATGCACACACGTGTTCTACTCTTTAGAAAGGTAACGCAATTGCTTCGATGATGGAAAGATTTCTCTTCCATCGCGTGCGCTGCCAGTGTGTGAACGTTTCCCAGGCGATATTTGGAGTAATTCAGTCAAGAAAGTTTAAGATACCTCCTTAATAAACGCGGATAACACGTTGTAGTGCGTGACAGTGAACACTTTATCAACGTCTCCTTCAGGATACTCCGAATACCTATACAGTATACTACCGTGGTCACTGAGACCTAATGATGTACTTGTAATTATTTCATTAACTACGAGTACTTCGTTGGGGAGCACAGCCTGTTAGTAGTTAAAAATCAGATGGAATAGGTAATGTGGTTGTACAGAGGGTAGCTGGAAATTAGCTCTTGAAAACACGCTTTAAATCGCATGCTATCTGTTGCCTACTATGAGAATGAGACTAATGGACCTGCTCAAAGAAAATTGAGGTAGATTGTTCAGTTTAGACCCCATTTCCGATGTAGTGTTTGGAAGACGGTAAATTACGACTATACGACACTTGTTTTGGTTCTGAAACCATAGACGGCGTCAAAGTAAAACAGAGGTGAGGATCTCTGGTTGAACGCATCGGTGTTCAGACTTGTAGTACAAACATACAACACCATCCCTACCAATTCTGTGATTTCGAAGCAGCGATATACCAGGTAAATGGACCTCAAAGTTAGCTATCTCAAGGCTTAACCAGATCACTGTATGCGTAATGAGATCCTGCGGTTTAAGGATTAATTTTGCTAAGTTTGACCCACTTACTAAGAAGGTCTCGTAGGTTAGTATACAAAAATCATGGTGTTTGGCTGTTAAAGTGGGCTGGTGAACAACAAATTTGAGTTTAGTTTTCAACCAACTATTTGACGGTCGGTCGCTCATTGATGTTTACTTGGGTCGCTGGGTTTTGGATTGCAGTCTGGCTCCATAGTAGCACAGCACGTTCTTGATCGCAATGTTCTCTCTTATTACTCTCTGTCCTCTCTGGCTCTGTGAGTGCTACTGTGTCTACCACTCTGTATGACAGTAGAGGCGAACGTTTTGCTGAGGTTCCTTGTTCCGACGAAGTGCTGCCCACTCGGAACCGTGCGTTTGCTATCGTTAGCCGAATCTCAGTTGATAACCTGGACAGATTCTTCTACTAGCTATCCAGTAGGACTTCCGCCACTCCTTCGGGATGTAGCAACGTTTCCAATATTTTTGGAATGCAACCCTTGTGGCACAGTGATAAAAAATTCGCCTTGAGAACCTAGCGATAACGTCGTCCAGAGGAGGTTCGTCGTGGATGTAGCATCACCGCTCTTGGTCATGTGTTTTTGCTTCGTGATCAAGCGAGTCCCGTAGTCTAGAAACGCCATGAACAAATATGATCGTCTAGCTTTTGTTTGTAGAAGAAGCACCATGGTTTTTCTTTTCCTTTGATCACCATTTCCAAGGAATATCTGGTAGAGCGCGCTCGAAGAGTTGCGAACACAAACGGCTGCGAATAGGATGATCTCTGTCTCCGCTGGTGAGTTCAATGTTATGCGAAGCAGCCGTCGCTTGCCGTAGTGCACTAAACTTGGGTGACGCGCTACGCGTCTTGGCACAGTAGGTACAACCAGAATACCAGTCGCATTGCAGCTGGAATGCCACTGGTTGCGACCGTCGAGCAACTTGCCCGATATTGTGTCAGATTTGGACTCGGGAACCTTAATGCGCAAAAGAGTTAATACAATGCATTTCTCCTAACGAACGTCGGTTTTGTTGTTGTGACTGGCAAGTTGGATTTCTTAGCAGGCTCTAAAGAACCTCTTGAAAACAGCGTCGCATCGCTAGTGAGAAGATCGGTAAATGAGTCTACGGGTTTGTTTATGGCATTCTTAGCAATGCGACCGATGCGTATGTTATCCGGCCAAGTGCTTCCAGTGTTGCCACCAACATGTTATGTGTAGCATCCAGAAATGCGTTAAAAGCAGTCATGCCGACTTTAACTGGCCCACTTATAGGCTTAGTAATTGTCAGAGTATTTGGCGTATGCGCCGTGGGGCGTTTAGCATGACTGACTTTACCCTTCGACTTAAAGACAGAGCTCAAAGGTATTTGCTTTAGAAGTTTGTTCTTGTTAGATTTCAGTGGTAAAGTCCTGAAACACCCCATTTACTGGATGGTTTTATTCAGTTTTTCACATTTTTCATTAGCACTAATATATAACTGGCCACTGAAATTGCTCTTTATGTTTGGAAAACCAGTGCATTAGTCAGATCCTTTTTTCCTGGGATCTAGCCGACATACATCACCATACTTGGGGTGGAACCCAAGGGCACAATATAGAAGGAGACCCGATGTGCACATTTCGGCTCACCACATTTGCCTCCAGGTGGAATCTTGTTTAGGGACGGCCGTTGTTGCACCCGAACGTTGTATTTTTTCGGTCATGCGAGGTAAGGACCAGTGGTCCTTATGTCCTTTGTCACTGTCCTTGATTTAGATCGAGAACAATATGTTTCAAAGCGACTTGCCTTAATGTACTCCACTCCAAGATGCATATTCATCAGTTCCTCGGCTGTCCACGTACATCCTGCACCTTAGTTCAAATAAAATGCGATGAGCCGTGATTGTAGTTAGTCAACAACACAGTGGACCATCAACCCATGAGGACGATTCTCATGGTTTGTTCGGTTTAACTTACTCCCTCTATTTTTCTCTGCCTGCTTGTCACAGAATACTTTGGTAACGCATGAGCTGTCCTGCGTGAAACCAAGCCTTGCGGCCATAAGTTAATGTTTAGACTGGAATAAATGTAATAGACCCATCATCCTGATTCTATCCTTTAATGGGGCTAAAATAAAGTTCAGATAATTATGCCATTAATTATCCAATTTGATGTTCTCAATGTGCTTTGAAATTGGTCATACCAACGAGCATTTCCGATTGTTCAGCTGTGAAACTTCGGACTGCAACCTGTTGAGTAAATCATTCATGGTAATGGTCGTTATCGCACTCAGTGACCTGAGAATCAGCTGGTGAATCCCAAAAGGAACGACAACAATCGTGTTGCCAAGGCTGCCGATTTGTATATGCGCCTCAGTACCTACGTAATTTGAATTGTCGAGTTCTGTGGGAAGGTACAAGCAGGATTAGGTACAGATATCTGGTCGCTTACGAATCCAGAGGCGACCTGCGCCGCCAAAACCGAGGTGTGCTGAGTGTTGGGGTTTAACGGCTGCCAGCCCGAGGCATTCAGCACTGGTAGGTCACGTGCAGCCCACTGATGCTGTTTCGCATAGACAAATCTTCTTTTAGAAGTTTTGATGTAATCTCTAAAATGTAGTCGTTCCTCTTTGCTTTTTGCAGATATTTTTTGCTTATACGTGTCACAGTCAAATTAAAATCGTAGAAAGGTGGTACACCCACAGTCTCCGTCGCCGTTAAACAGGTTTATCATATTCCTTATCGGGCTATTGTGATTTGGTTGATTCAAATTCCCAATTACTTCATATTTCACAACTAAACAAAAAGCTTTCGTGAGCGCGCTATGAAGTCAACACCAAGCTACTTAGCTCACAGATAGTAATGGGCCACGGAAGTTGGTTTTCAAGTAGTTGAAGAATGTCTACAGCTGACTAGATTATGACAAGCGGAGCTCCATTTTGGAAATCATCACTGAAAGATTGCATGCTGCCAATTGCTACAGGATCCGGGTGTCATACATTCGCATTCGTAGTTCCTAAATGTCAGGCACGACGGACTTCAGCTCGGTAGTATACTTGTCGGCTGGTCGATGTGTGGTGCTGCTCCGATTTCCTGTTTCACATCCACTAACTTTACACTAATTCCCCAGGAAACTTGAGATTCGGGGCAGATAATTTGAGGGCAGTTTAAGTAGAACATTAGTAGGAAGTGGTAGATTCGTGTGTCATTACCAAACAGCGGCTCAGAGGACTGCGACGGCTACACCCACGAACAACTCTTAGTGCATGAAGTGTACCAAAAACAGCAACCGCTCACATAGGCGATGGTCGCCTCTGTTAATGCTCACAAATCTCTCACACAAAGGAGACCAGATGCAGAGCATGACGCCAACGTGGTTACTTGACAATTTATAACAGTGGGGAAAATAGTATTTACTGGGCTCAACCTTCTGTGGGTTCCCTCAGAATTTAACCGTCTCTGTGAATCCAACTTTGTTTGACTGCTCAGACATAACGAGGTCATACGGTTCATTGCGCTTGTTCACACACACGGGCTACAGTAGAACCCAAGGAAAGTACTTGTAGGGCGATATACCTGCTGAAAAGTATTCAAAATCCATTTCGAAAGCTGGAAACTTTACGACACTGGAGCCAGTTTATCTGTCACAAGCTTGTTTGATGTACACATACCATAACGGATTTTGATCTACCAGCGTTCAAATAAACATGTTTTAAGGATGTTATAATCCCTCTTGGTATGTCACTTGAAGAGCGTTGCGCTTCCTCCAACAAATTATAACCATCAGTGGCATTCGTACATGATAAATACTCTCATCTTTAGACATTATTTACGAACGGTACATTGTTGGAAACGGTTAGTTTCATCTGTGCATACCTAGCAGAGCTAAACATTTATCTCTGTATCCCTGTTCAAAAGGTAAAAGAGCTGATTCTGCTTTCCAGCTTCAACAGACAGTTCTTATTTGATTGTAAATACTATCGACTAATAAACGGAGTTGCGATGGGATCGCCCTTGCTTGCAGATTTTTCCTCGCAAAGTTGAAGACGGGGTTATCAGGCACTTAACTAAATCCCTCGATTATTATCAACACTACATAGATGATACGTTCAGCTTTTGTAACGCATATACAGATCATTTTTACATATTGAATCAATTTAGCAGCACATACCGGTCGTTGAAATTTACCTGTGAGACTGAGAAGGACGGGAAGCTGCTTTTTATGGGTGTTTTGCTGCGGCGACAAAAGGACGGATCGCTTAGAAGATAGGTTTTGCGAAAGACGATTTGGGTAGCACAGTACACGCATTTCCACAGTTTCGTACTGACAAAGTACAGGCAAAATTTGGTATGTTGTCTTTTCTACCGGTCTACAGGGATTTGAAGCCCAGAAACGCTAGAAGCAGAAAAGACTTTCATACTCAACACACTAGAAATCAACGGGTACCCAACTGCTTTCATCGAAAAGCATTTCTACCTCCCGACGGAGTCTAAGGCGTAAATGATCGTAAGGAGAAAGGACTTTTCCTATTTCAAATTCTTGAAAGATACTTGGAACCGATCGAGTAGTCATGAGTTCAATGGGAACATACATTTCGAGCGCTTGAGTAAAAACTGACTTCCGCGCTAAACCAAACGTACCTGGCCGACAGAGTCTGCATCCTCGCCGAAACTGTTCCGCTCATCACTCACCGCTTAAAAGACATAATTCCGGCCCAGTCCGAATCAGTTTTCCTATATCAGTTTATTTGCACCTGTGGTACAAAGTACTTAGGAAACACGACCAGACGTCTGTCAAAGGTATAAGGGAACACTGTTCCACCTCATAACAACGTGGTACCGTCAGGAATGTACACAGCTTCATTCTGGAACACCTAGTGGACAGTGGAAATGACGTAAAAGCGAAAGATGCATCCATAATAGTGAATATATATCAGAACGCTGCGCCAAGGACTCAGGAATTGCCTACTGGCGACAGCGGAAACGGTTGCGATCAAGCGACTCAAGCTGAAACTGTCAACAGCGTGTACTTGTGAAAACTTTAACATTACGTTGGTCGTAGCCTAGTCACCGGGCTTCAGGTATAATGGTCAGTGGTAGAGATCTATCATGACATCCATTGCCACGATTCCGTTCTGAGGATAGATGACGGATCACCACATCGCTAGTAATAACTTCCATTCTGATGATTATGAATTTCATCTGTGTAATTGCCTGACGAGATTTATCGAAAAGAAATTTTTTCGCAGTTATCATTTTGATATATGAAAGGGGATAATTTATTGTTTTTTTTTGTTGTTGTTACGTGTTGTTGTTATTTATTGTTTCTGCCACATTTCAGACCGTATTTGTCCCTGCACCTAAACTGAGCCACTTATTGTGTGTTTGAGCTACCTTTGTCTCAAAAGCATCTGACATTGAGAGATACAGTGAGATGTAGTGAAGATCGATGGAAGACAGCAACGGAATCAGATGGCAATCGTTGGACTATATGTCTTGAGTGCTTACGTCATTATACCGGGGACTGCTAAATTGTTGTGGTCTGCACCGAGCAGACGGTCATATATCTCAACTTTCGAAAGACGTTTCATATTCAATGTTTTGCCATAAAGGGTATTTATTTAACAGATGCAGGGCTGTACCATGAGCAACCATTTATATGACATCATGTAGCTGTTACCGGCGAACAGCATTTGTATCATTACTCCCCTGTTTCTTGGGCGTTATTCTACGTACGCGGCGAGTGAACATTATTTTGCTGGTTATTAAGCGTAATTTCATTATCATTACTTACACGGATACGTAACGAAACACTTATTTTGCCGCACTCAAATATGTATTAATCCAAATATCTCGTGGCCATTGTTTTTACGAACTTAGTGCACTATGTCAAGCGAGTTCGCCTTAGATCATTTCAGAAGTACTTTTGAGAATGATGACAAGGTGAAGGTAACTGGTGCCCCAGTTGATGAAAATTAATTTCAGGATACCATCATCCAGGGGTATATGAACTCACGTAGATGCGTTCGCGGCCACGATGAAACGAGCGGAGTGTCGTGATTGAATTGGGAATCACAAGACCACTGCACCAGCACTCGTTGTATCGATCGTACATGTAGCACGCATAGCACGGGGTGCAGAATGTGATCCAGAGGCCTGGGGTACAGATAAGTGAAGTGGAACGTATTAACTGGTTTTGTATGAAGGCGATGGTCATAAATTGAGGTCAGTTGAAGTACAACTGATGTCACGGAACATATGCCTACTGTGCAAATGTCATTAAAGCGTATTCCCGTGTAAAAAAATGGATTAGAGGTATGTCAACCAGTGAGAATTCCATATACATATATATATATATATCAACATATTCATTATAAACAAAATAAAGACCTAAGAGAAAAGTTACCTGGGGAAAAATTGGGACTAACGCGGTTTGTTTCATTGGCTGGCATCCTCGAATAGTTATCATGATTAATTCATACGTTGGTAAATTCAGAGCCAAGACACAAGCCTGGTTCATAGAACTTCTTAAAAGCTATTGCTTCTGAGACTATCTAAGGAAATAGTCACGAAAAGATAACATTGCTCTCAACACGACGCCAGTATCTTTTTTAGCATAAAGTACGCCATTTCGAAAGCATGCAAAATGGTTAAGAGCAACATATGTAGTAGAATACAAAAATATCTAAGTTTTCTGGCCAACGTAAGGGAAAGAAAACTGCATCAAACAGGTCCGCGACGACAAATCCAAACACCAACAAGATGTAGAAAAAAAATTCTGGTCAAATTCTAAGCTACTTTACAGGCATTTTATTAAAATTCCCGAGGTATGGTGATTCATTACTCTAAACATCGTTTGCGCTTAATTGAAATCTGTACAGGTAGCAGCTCACGTTCTCAGACATCGACTCAGTTGCACCTTCCGGAACTCAACCACATAGCTTTCTTACTCAGATCACATCATCACCAGGTCTTGGCCACATCTCCTTCACTGCAGCCGATGTGCTGAAACGACTGGTGTTACCACGCAAGTATAGCTCACCTGGAGAGGAAAGCATGCTCCCGAATCTGGTAGCTGCCACGAACGTAGATCATAATCGCGGTTTTTCTAACGTTGTCTCGACGAGATACAGGGTCCACTATTTGGAAACATTGAATAGTTACCTGTATTTACACGGAAGGCAATCGTGCTGTGCGTCCAAACTATTGCTCTATGATTATTCTTCCAGTCTTTGCTAAATTCATGGAAATTGTCGTTTCGGATGCATTCAAGGAATGTTTACAAATGTGCAATAGCATGTTACACCTCCTGCTAAACCCTTTATGTACCCCGAATCTTTTGCTATTACATGCTAGCTGGACGGAACCCGTCGATGGTAGAGAAGGAGTCGACGCCGCTTGACTTGATTTCTCGAAGGCATTTGATTACCTTGATCATCAAATTCCTCTTTATAAACCTTGGAGCTATAGGATCGGTAACCTTAGCCTAGGATGAATTCATTCATTCCTACTCCAAGGACACTTAAATATGCAGCTTCATATTACCCTGCCGGACTCGCTTGTGGTAGTTACGGTCCTCAACGCTCGGTACTAGGACAACGGTTATTTTCATGTTCAGAAACGACCTCACGGTTACGTTGACTTCAAAGTTTCCATATTTGCGGATGATGTCAAGATTTAGTGGGCATTCAAGAAAGTAAAATACAACGTAGCACTGCAGGCTGACTTCAACAGGGTCCATAGATGGTCAGCTCAGGAAAGGTATACGTTCAACGCTGTCAAATATGAAAGGTGGGCCTGAAACCTTAATGAATTGTCCCAAATGTTGAAAGCCGTGTTGATTAGGCTGAGGGGCCCAAGCATACGCGTCGAGAAACAAGTCAATAAGCTTCCTTATCGTGCAACTCACCGATGCGAATCAGTGGTGCTCGCTACGGCCAAGTTGCCGGAATCAGTCTGAGGAATCTTGTCATTACACAATTGAACGCATAACGGAGCATCGAAGAACATGCAGTTTAGCCACAAATTAATCAAAATGGCGACGCAGACATATAAAATGTTATTGCAAGTGTATAATGTTGAAGCAGTGGGATGTGCATGTTCAAGCTGGTCAAACGCTTTAGAGAAGGAAAGGAAGTTTCCGAGGATGAGCCCCGTTTTGTCTACCACCAACAGTTGTAATCCCAGACAATATCGAAAATATACGACACATGCATGCAGATGATCGATGGATATCTTTGAGAATGACGACAGAAGAGTTGTAGCTAAGGAAAGATCGTGTAAACAGTATTGCGTACAGTTAAAAACCAGAAGAGTTGAGCTTGGTTTTACCTCACACACTGACTAACGAATGGAGAGTAGAATTACTTACACAACGCCCGTCCGCACACTGTGATCCGCATGATTAACTAGCTCAGCGCAAGGTGGATTTTCTTCAACATTATCTTTATTCTTCGAAGTTGGTGTCCGTAGACTTCTTTTTGTTTCCGTCTTACATTGGCTCTGAAACTAAAGCTCCACAGATGTCGCGTTTGCCAACAGTTTCCAGCAGTTTCACAAGTGATGTCAGATGACTGTTGCAGCCAATGGTGATTACCTAATGGTCAGCAAATATATTTGTTTGTGACTGTTGTTTCCTTATTTTTTGAGACTATTCACATAACTTTTCAGAAGCACCTTATGAAATAATGAGCGCACACCACAACGGCGCTATTTACTTCTGTCAAGCAGACCAGACGCCGGATGAGTAGTTCTCACTCATCAGTCCTTTTGGACTTTTTTCCCCTCGACCTTCCGTCAGCGTAGTTAATGTACGCTCATCCGAATAGGAGTTACGAACGCTATTCAATTAACCATCGTACCTGGAATTACTTTTCACAGTTCACGATTCCAGCAACCTTAACCATTTCCAACTGTTCTCGTGCTTTGCTCCATGCGCACAGGCTCATCCCTATTGATCCTAGACCTCCGTTGCGTAGCATTATTTGATGCAGAATGCTGGAGGCTCTCCAACCATCCCGAACATATTCTAGCACTGTGTTTTGCAGGGCTTTTGATTAAGCCGTCACGTTTGCACTAGAACATCGTAGCTACTTTATCTGCTGCGGATTTAGCAATTTTCATAATTCTTGGACATTTAGACCACTTGCAAAGTCGCCAATTTTCTTTTTTGCCGATTGTGGAAAAGGGATTTTAAGATAATACGCTTACTGAGGAAGTTATCAGAAAGCGTGTTGTGACTTAGGGAATCTTCGTCCAAATTAACATTGAGTTTTGACACCTTACCTTCAACAGGATGCAGATTTGCATCATCTATTCAAGCAGCATTTGTGTTCCCACTGCCGTGTTAATCCATTTTCTGCTATCGTCGATTTTTAAGTACACTTGATAAAAAGTGATTTAAGGCATCGAAATGGCCTATTCTTTTTAATATATTTGGCTGCAATGTTAGATAACATATTACTACGCAATATTATGCAATTACTTTATCCAGTCCGTTTATATTTTAAAAGGAGATTTACTTTGTGTGGTCACAAATTCCAAAAAAAATGGAAAAAAATCTGAGAAAAAACTTTACCTTAAGTAATTATTAATGAAAATGCACTAAATTGTTGCTATATTTATGTAAAGTTATACGTCTTGATAGCATTTTTACATATAATTATTTAAAATGTGTTATAGCTATTGCATCCATGCGCTGCTGCCGCCTATCTCTCGTTAAAGACGACAGCAACTATTGGTACCGAGACATATAGCTTAAGATAAGTTCATGGTTGGTACTACAAGTAAAAGTATGTTCATTATTTGTAAATCCCCGGATATGTTTGATTTTATTATTGCAGTGTGAAACATTCTTACTTTTACTAGCAAATCTTTCTTGCAACCACATTTTGTGTTTTAAATTGTATTTAAACCGTATCACAATTAGTTAAATCGTTCTTCTCCAATAGGAGTCTTAAGCTGTATTCTGTGCAAGACGTTATGACCATGATGGAAGTAGGTGTCGGTGTCCTGGAAGCTAACATTTATATTACACCCCTTGGCGACGGGCAAAGTCTGATGCAGATGACATCAGTGACGTGGTTCACTATGCTGATTCTCTTGATGATATATCAGCGCGGCAGTTACTCAATGACGCTGAGCTACCTTAGTAATGCCCCATAGGTCAGTTATTACAGTTAACATGGAGTGGGAACCATCAGAGGAGAAACCAGCAAATATCACTAAAAGGTTACAAAAGGACGATGCTGCTCCTATGATTGCTTCTTCAATAGAGCCCCAACATGTCAGCAGACCTAGACTATGGAGCAAGTAAGACTGACTTCTGAGACACCCAGAATGGTCTGCATCTGCGCTTGATTTCTAAAAGGAGGATCGCTTCTTTGACAACTCTGTTATTGACCACATGATGAAGAATAAAATTGAGTACGCCTGTACAAAAAGTGACTACTCAACTACACAACTGATGTGCTTGCTTTTCTTACCATTCTGTTCGTCACTGACTCTGAATCATTATGACGAAGTCACACGTATTGGGATCCAGAACAAGATGGTTACAATGCAGCCATTGGTAATACAACAGAACAGAACAGACCTGACACAATCCTGATGTATTTTCATCTGGCAAACAAACAGATGACAAATTTGCCGAAGTTTGACCACTGTAAGACCTTCTCAATGGAAGATTTGTGACATTCTTCCCACTGGAATAAAATCTGTGTGTGGATGAAAGCATGATACCGTATTACGGCCCTCATGGACAGAAGCAATGCATCAGGAGAAAGCCTGTTACTTTCGGGTATCAACAGTGGTCATTGCAACACCTCTAGGTTATGTTGCCCATATTGAACTCTAACAAGGAGCTTAGGCCAAATGTGACAATACATTAGGCTTAGGATATGGCATTGTTATGGGTCTAGTGGAGAAGCTCCCGAAGGGGTGACCTTATATTCTATGACAATTTCTTTATATTTTTGCAGCTCATGAATGTCTTAAGCGACAAAGGCGTCAGAACAACCGGGACAGGTCTAGCAAACAGAATAGATAAGCACCCTATTGACACGAAGGCCTTGGGAAAACTAAACAGGCAAAATTATGTGTTCGTTTTGCCTTGGAATGATAATTCCCTTGTGACTCTTGTCAGTAATTGTTGGTGCAGGTTCTCTAAAAAAGTGAAGAGGTGTTCAGCAAAACACAAAGCATATACTCATTTCATAACCTGGTATCGTTAACAAGTATGACGCTTCCATCGGAGGAGTAGACTGATTGGACCAAAATGTCAGTCAATATAGAATCAGTTTTAGCAGCAAAAGGTGGTAGTGATCGATACTCGCTTTTTTACTTGATGCTGAAAAGAATAATTTTCTACTTGTTTACAAAAAATATTTTACAAATGAGCAGGAAGAGTATGACCTGTTTTATTTCAAACAAGCTGTCGTGAAAGTCTACTTACAGCTGTATGTAGCAGCAACAAATGTCACAAAACATCTTGTTGTACCTCGCACAAAACGCCAAAGGTTGAGGAGGGAGTCAAGAAATCTTGCCCCGGATACCACTTGGAATCCATGCCAAAACAAAAAATATGCAGTCACTAGGAGAACAAGGCTAACTTAGCTGCCCAGTGTGTGAGGTGTAATTACACGGAGCCAGCTCTACAGCACGCCAAGAAATAACTATCTAACACGTAATTCATGTGAATATGAGTAACATAAACGGTCATATTGAGTAGGCGGAAGAGACTATGGAGCGCTGAGGCTGGTGGTGAATAGATCATAACAGATAGTCTACGCACTGCTGCCACTGTTGTGCCATCGGCTCATGTCCTGGACGCTTCCTCGAGGCTACCGCTGGGTGGGAGTTGGGTTAAGCCATTCCCCTTACGAAGATCCAGAACACCAATCCGCATGAGTCAGTGAACTGACCATGTGCTACACTCGCTGCATTTCGGGTGTTCATTTAATCGAAGGCTTTGGCTGAGGACACGAGTTGTTCTCTTGTCAGGTGTGGACGCCCTACCAGTATCATTGTCCATCCTCTTAGAAGGTTAAGAAGGGGTCGATGGCCCTCTTCCCGTAAAACCTAGCCATGGGAGACAACAGATCTACGGGTTACAGGCACACTGCTCGAATTGCATAGAACACGAGCGCCACGCATTTTCTCTGACGGTAAGAACTCACCTTCGGGTGTTAAATCGTTTGCTACTGCCCGTCTCAAGCCATAAGTCCCTGGTCAAATTGGTGCAAATCCGCCAAAACCCACCTACCTATGGCCGTGGTCGCATGTGCGTATCCTACTACCGTCGCCAAACATATATAAATCGTTCCAGTACCTCCAAGGCTGCGTGTGACGGCCGTCAAGCAGATCCAAATCTGTCCCTACAATCACATTGCGGAGTTGGATCTGCACCCCGCTGCCTTGTGGGTCAAGCTATTGTGCCAAAGGCTCCGGGTGGAGTCCCTCAAGCAAACCTCCGAAGCACAACTGCCGCCTCTCGTGTGATTGCCCAACAATGCAATCATATGCCTGGTATTGGAAACCACCTCCCGCTTCTACTTCCTTCTGACTGAGATGTCGACTGATCAGCAGCTACACAGTGATCTGCGTATCCGCGTGTCGAAGGCAGCAGCGGCATTCGGAAAGCTAGAGTACCGAGTGTGGAACAACCAGTAGCTTACCATTGGCACGAAGCTGATGATGTACAAATCCATGGTGCTGTCCGTCCTTCTATACGGTAGTGAAACGTGGACGATATGCCGACGAGATGTGCGATATCTCGAGCCGTTCCATTAGCAGTGTCTGCGACGAATTTTGCGTATCATTTAGGGCGAGAGAGTTGCTGACACGGAAGTGTTGCGACAAAGTGGGATGTATGCAGTGGACTGCATACCTTTACTGAGACACCTGAGGTGGCTCGGTCATGTGTGGCGAATGGATTCGACGCGGATACCGAAACAACTGTTATACGATCAGCTGAGTATTGGGAAGCGGCATATGGTGAAACCAAAGTTACGTTACCAGAACATGATCAGAGTGAATCTTTCATGTTCTAATCCTGATTGCAGGTCATGGGAATCGAAGGCGGTTGATCGGAGTGCATGGCGCGATCTGATCACAAAGGCAGTTGCCGAATTTCAGGAGAAAGACCTAATGCATGTAGAGAAGAATCGGCAAATTCGCAAGCGGCAAGAACCGTCCATCGACATCAAGCGCATGGTGCTGTAGCTCGCGCGGTAGCGAATGTATGAGTCAGGCAGGCCTAGTGAGCCATGAGCGTGGCCACTGCGGTCCAACACCGAAGCGACGACGGGCCTTACAGTGAATGTAGGCAGAACCAGCACAGCGTTTGTAAGTACGCTGCACTCGATTAACTAACTGCGTGTTTGCATGATAAGTCTCTTTATTTCAGGTAGTGGGTTTTCAATTTTGTCTTAATGCTTTTCTTTCTCTTATTATTGTCTACCTGTACTATCTTCTGTAAACTTGCACACGTCGCTCAAGCCAATTGTCGCTAATCTCTATAACATTTTCGCGCTTGTGGCATTTTCTTAATATATATTTTCTGACGTCTTGAACTTATCTCGAATTAGTTCGTAGTCAATTTATTTTATGCGCCCATTTAGTGAAGAGTTAGGTCTCCGTACTGTATACATTATCTGATTTGTTTTATCTCAGCTTGTCGTCTCAAGTGATTGGTTGTTGCTTGCTATCCCCGGTGTGGCTGCGCTTGATGCGCATGTTGACAAGGTGCCTACCTGTCTATTACCCACTACCTCGTTCATACTGGCTCTAGGAGACAGTGGTCGTTACCGGAGGGGACGGGGTGCACGGTCCTTGTAGCCGTGCTAGGCTCGAGGAGCGGTTCCATGAAATCTGTGTGGAGCGGGCTACGGTTTAGCCTTCGCCTTGTGTGCGCTTAATTCCCCAAATACAGCGTGCTTGTGTTTGCCTGTGAAGGAGTGTGGGCCGGTTCCGTTGATGAAACGTGGCTCCTATTCACATGCCTCCCGGTCTCATTCCTTCGAGTTTCCGCTTGATATGGGGTGTGTGGTTGGAGCTTTGGGTGGTGCAGCGCAAGCCACCCATGGTCCCTCTGTAGACGCAGGCGTCCTGTGGCTTGCCACAGTGACAGGCAAATCCGGGAAAATGATGTCGCCAACCATATATTGAGTAACTGCTGGTTACATTATATCTTTGGCAGAGATAATGAAACTGCCACTGCCAATCCGGAAAACATTGTGTTCACGCTTAGGAAATGCGGTTTCAAGTTGTCTTTCATTATCCTATGCCAAGATATAATTTGTGGTTGACGTATATAAAATGGAAAATTACTAACATCTTTATATTTTGTACAATAATCCAAATTTCTAACATCCAAACCTCATGCGATTGTGTTTTTCCCATTTTCTACAAAATACAAGAAGCGAGAAATTTTAAGACTCAAATAGAAATCGGTTTAATATATTTAGCAAGTCTATGATAACCATAAAGCGCTGAAGATGCAATTATGGTGGCACTTAAATCTTATATTGATTGACTAGAGTTGAAGTAGGCTGTAGAATGATTTGTGCTCCACCATTTTTCCGCGAACACCGTTTTCTTTCCACTGTATAGACATGTTCCTGATCCGTCAGCGCAGAAACCGGTATGTTCGCCAACCAAATGACGCGCGCTTTTACCTGACCACGGCATAAATGCGAGTGACCAAGCACGCACTCGACGCGTGATGCAACCCAACATGGAATTGAAGCTTGGAAAATTGGACTGGCGAAGCTTCAAACGGTACCATTTAGCAAATGTGCACGTCATCAAATGTGTGTGTGTCACTACTATAGTGACTAGGCACGGTTGAGATTAGTTTACATGTACAGACACTGCGTTAACTACACTTCCAGTAGCATAACTGGATCGGCTGTCACGATGGCACCTACTGTCCACCCACGGAAGAGAAGCCTGGGCGTTACTTATGGTGTTGACGTTTGTCCTAATAATGTACGGTTTGGAATGGATGGCTCAACCTGTTGTCAAATTCTCCATCCTAAATTCACTGGCTTTAGCCCACGCGAGACAAATATGAGTAGAGGTAAAACTAGTTCCGTTTGATTTTACACCTTGTGTAGGATATTCCACTCGTCATATGCACTGTTACTTTGGTAAGCTTTGCAACTGACTGGTATGGATTTTAGAGAGAGCAGCTGCCCGAGCTCTTAGTCGCACTGAGCCCATAGGAACCGACGGTTTGTACAAGATGCCTAACAGTAAACTCCAATACAAAACAGCAGATAGACTGGAGTTAAGAGCAGTAATGAAGACTTAGGCACCCCGACCACGCCGGCTCCTGTCCGGATACCGGGGCTAATTCTAAGGGTCCGCTCAGGCTGCATGCTTACTCAATGCCCCGCGGGATATTCAACACTGCTGACAAAATAAAACACAATCGTTTATTGCTCCTACCCCCATGCCCGAGACATCATCCATCCTAGCTACGAAAGCTCTAAATGCATGATTTGTTAAGGCTGTTAATACTACCACTGGATCTAGTATGCCATCCGTTGTACTACCAAAGAAACCGGTCACATAATTCCCAAAAAGAGAACACCAAATATCATCATAATTCTTTTACTGTTATATGCTCCAGTGCGCCTAAATCAGCAGCTAACCTTATTAAAGGCAAATTGCTAGACGACCAGAAACATTGTGATGTTATTTGTCAATTACTCTGAGTTCAGGCAAACGGGACTAGTATACTACGCCTCAAACACCATCCATCCAAGCGCAGTACACCATAGTGAACAAAGGTTGCGCCAAATAACGCTTCAATCAGATGATGCAGCGGCTGCTCTATTGTTAGCCAATCACCTCGAAATTATCTGTGCACATATTTTTCAGCTGTTCCTCTCAGCGAACATGCAAACTAACCTCGGACGGCTTCCGCAAATGAAAAGACGCAAAATTGCTCCATGCTTACGGTATCTCCGAACATCAGACTCCAGGCGAGCTAGAGGTCAAGCACCTAACTGGGGTCCATGAAGCTTCACTGATGCAGCATTCGCACGCAAATGTTAGCTCGACAATTCGATGTCAAGTTTACCGCTACCGCCTAAATACAATGGGAGTGATTCCAGAATAATGAGAGCTACACAGCAAAACAACTCCAAGGCAGAAAAGGTGATGAAAATGTGGCCCAAGATGCCCAAGAAGCTGCCATCCTAAATGCGGATAAAATAGATGGATACCCGGCCACATATAGACGAGATAAAGCTGCACAAACAGATCTTTTGTACGACGCCAACAAAACGCCACTAAAACACTCCTTTAGCTGGAGGATGTCTACGTTTTCAGCCACCTCCTGACTCTGCGATACCTACATACTAAAGCAGAATTGCCTCGGGGCCTGTGATTAGGGTACGGACAACCGCTTGTGGGGCGGAAGAAACTATCACTCGAAAAGCACAGCTAAAATACTACGCTTGCATACCAATGCACAGGGACTCCTCAGTAAGCTTTCTGAGTTTGTATTCTTCGGGTTTCCATTCCTTCGGACATTCATGATAATCGGAATATGATTGAATACTGAGATCACTGCCTTTGTGATAGCCCTACCCGTCATGATTCTTCTAAGAAACGAGCGACCCAGCAGAGGAGACGGAATGTTCTGTTATTACCAAACTAACTTGCACATCAGTATAATCGAACAACTGGATTGCGCATTTTTGAACATCTCTGATGCCGTTTGCACCTGAAACGAGGTGGTTCGTTTTTACTAGAAATAGTTTATCGCCCTCCAGATAGGGTATCATATCAAATAGTACTTGAACAAACTAAACCGCCAGTCGGCTTTCCCAAACTGAAGCTAACCCTGACTCCTGGCACTCTTCCTGAATAACGAATTGCGAAATAATTCAACATAATTTGTATCATCTCTACAAATAACGTAGAGGACGTTAATCACTCCATAGTTAGAAATGGTACTTTTTGAAAGGAAACGACAGCACAGTCACTCACGTTTACACACGATGACATGGAGCTGTGTGGATACTGACTGAGTTTAAGAGTCAATTAGCTCAACGCTTTATAAAAAGCCGGCAAAATCTCCATGCCATGACTAATAACAGCAGAAGTATAAAAACATCGAAATTGGCTGAGCTATTGGGGGGGGGACAAACCTCGTTGTTTATGGGGAGCTAGCAACAGTGCAGTGGCGTACATTAGTATAATCACTAATATGGATTAATATAGCCCGCTCATTAAGCATGTTTGTACTAACATGAGTCTACATTCTGGGACGGCGAATTTACCTCCCCCGAAGACAGTGGTGTGTACTAATGCTCATTCACAGAGTGGTATGCTGCACAATATTTGTGTTGTGAGGAAGCAACCCAGCACTTCTGCTTCTAGGTCTGTACCTGCTCTTGCCTGGTTCGTCCCATTAGCCTTAAATGTCTTTGGTGGAAAGAAAGCTAATCAGTTGTACACCCTCCTTGCTTATGCACAACCCTCTACGAGCCATTTAGTGATAACGAACGCAGTCCAAATTTGGTCATCTTAACTATTCAGTTTTGTATTCCCCACCCATTCTGCCTCTCTATCTAATCCCAGTGGAAAAAGCAAATCCTACTGTGGGGGCTCAACTGCGATGGCCTCTGGAACTGATGTACCTGTAGGTGTAACATCTGTGAGAGTTTGATTGAACAGCGCCAGTACCGAAACTATTCTGCATTCGTTCACTGATGAATAGGCTTCATTTACACCGCGTTTTCAAATACCTAGTTAAATTAGATCTGATCATACACAGGAAACCTCGGTGCCATAACCTGCTGTCAAGCCAACTCTCTTCCTTCGTGAGTCACAAGTGCTGGAAATTGGCACAATAAGTATCAGCTTTATTTAGTACCTACGAAAAGTTTCATTTCAAAATGTACAACTTCATGCACATGTCCCCCACGGATACTGCTCTGTTGTGCTTATCCCTCGTGCTGCAAAATAAGGTGTAGGTTATATGCCCCTCCCAGTCAGGGTCAGATTAATGGAAGTGAACCAAGTAAGTAACATCATTAATCATGTATTATATTTTACGCTACTCCATAAGCCTCTTTTTTTGCATTACGGTCTCCCTGACATTGGTCATTTCAACAGGAACAACTGTGTAACCTGCTCAAGACATAACCTGTCTGATCACTGGTGAATTGGAGCAACGTTTTTCTACACACTAGGTATTATATCATGTTAATACCACAGGCAAGTGTTTAAGCATATTGAATTGCCTCCGTGTAAGCACCAAGTATTTAGGTACAAAATGACGATAAACCGACGAAGGTGCGTCTGATGATGACGCCGCTCCGGACTGACAATCTCATGGATCGCTGGAGTTGTGCTATTAAAAGTTTTTCGAAATATTTGGTTTTGTCATGTACTCAGGGAATGTAAGTTGTTGGTTTGTGTTAGTCTGTATTCCGTGGTTTGAACATCTAGGTAGACTTGTGCGCAGTCCATGGCTACGAAACGCGATCACCTCTCCTCATATTGCTACCGATTCGCATGGGACCCAATAAATATCCAGATACATACGTGTCGCCATAGCCGTAGCATAGGCGCAGTGCACAAAGGTTTTCTATAAAAATATTTCTAAACATTAACAATTTATGTTGTACTTATCTACCAGCAGAATTCATGTAATTGGTTAACCTTTCGTGTCGTTACACAGGTAGCCTTCGTCTTCATCGGTATCGTTATGCTTTCTCTTGCAGTTGCCTCTCTTTTAGCACCCGTGGCGATGGAACATGAATCAACTATTTCTCAACTTATGATTTGTCCCTTAAAAATCATAGCATATTTTGCGCAGATGGAATGCATATTGTACATTCGTGACATCGAATCGGTAATAACGAAGCTCCAATTCGTGATTTCTGCCCTTTCACTGTATATCGTCGAAAAATTGCCTATGGATTAGAACTTGCCGAAACACAGAAAACATAAGGAATGATCAGAACAACATAGTTTAAAAGAATTGATACGTCAGATGACGATAGCATTCTAAGATTCCTTGATAACGAGTTGCTAGTCAATTTAAAGGTATCTCAGCTAATTCAAAACTACAAAGCCTCGCCAACTAGCTGCAAAAGACAACAAGCCCATCCAGGACTTGTGACTGCATCGGCTACACAAATATCTTGTCAACAACTTGTGCGCTATTCCCGACACCAATCTAGCACACGCGTCCAAGAACCTTGAGAAGATTTGGGATAATTACGTCCGCGGTTCGCAATCTGCAACACATCAACATGATCAAGATTCTTTAATAGAATAAGTTAAGGAGATGCAGCTTCGCTTTAACGCTATACTCGATAATCAAGACACCCTGTCCAGCCCGAATATCTTTCTTCAAGTTTGCGGACACAAATACGCCTCCGTTCCCATGCGAGCATAAACGTAGGCAACATGGATTGAAAAGCAAGTGATGTTGATTTTCTTCTTCCCTCGATACTAAAAGCAGGTGTAGTAACAAGATAGTTCTGTAAAAACAACTGCTTTTGATCAAGGAGTTGACCATTTTTCATCATCGACATCAAAACTGGAGTTCGCTATCTCGCCGATAATGGCGTGGATTTAAGAGTCCTCTCACCTAATCCGATCAACAGCATTAAGAAAGCGACTGCGAACTTACATGCTGCAAAAGGAACAACGAATCCATTTTGTGAACAACACTGGCGTACGCAAACCTAGTCCAAAGTAATTATTCAAATGGGTCTTTTTTCATTTGCTGATGCTCATAACCCTATGGTCGGAATTTATTTCCTTCAGCATTTCTATTTGCTAGTCGGTGACAAACACCAAAAATCTACTGATCAGACTACGAAAAGGTCTGACGCCGGAAGATCCAGTGACATTGAATGGTTCAGCTCGGTATGGACTAGTACCAACGTAGAGGTCGGCAAGTTGCTAGTTACACGTATTTCAGACGTCTCACAATCTGCCTGTCATTTTTTATCTACACATATTTCCACACCTCAATAGGTACCCTTTAAGTGTAGACCTATCTTCGTAAAGTCAAGAAAACGGACCCAAGCGAAGCTCAAACTTGCTCTTGTAGAGTTTAGTCCATGCTGGTGCTCCGGTTTGTCTAGCCGCTTAGTAAACGCTGGTCTTCATCTCTTAACGTAATGAAGAAAAATCACGAGACTGGCGCCTAGGTTAAGATTATTGCACGTTCAAAAGCGCAGCGATTCTAGACAGATATCCGATTCACCACGACCCGTCTTTGTTGTGCCGGCGGGTTCTCAAAAAAGATTTGATGCAACTTTGTCATCAGATCCAGGTTGTTGTCACGGGCATTCCGAAACCATTATCTAAAGTGCCTGACTTTCCGTGAATGTAAGTCGTATTGCGCAACACAAAAATACAATTCAACGCTCCACCAACTGCGTCATAAGTGGGCTCGACTTCTTCCATCCGTACCTCGATGATGTTTTGGTAGCAGATGCATCTGAGCAGAAACAACAAATATACATATGAATGTTGTTTGAAATGCTGAACACGCACTGCGTCACTGTCACTCCGGACATTGGCGTTTCCATGCAGCTGCACACAGATTTTCTCGGATCTCATCTTGATTCCGTTTGCATCCGACATATGCAGGACAGAATTATGGCAACTCGTGACTTTGCTCATCAAACTACGCTAAACGCCATTAGACGTTTCAGCAGCATAGTCAGATATTACTGCCACTTCGTGCCAAGCTGCGCAGAGCTGAGGCAACAGCGCACAGTTTCTGCAGGGAGGTACGACTGATAAAGTTAATCTCACTTTGAAGCGGTAAAGGTTTTTGAGGTTAGCAATAAAGCATTAGCTCTTGCCGTAATGCAAACTTACCTCCAATCTGTTTGATTGTTGTTGCCCTAGAAAAATTAATGAGCGATCGTTTATAGCAGTTTTCTACTGGTACGTTACAGCCACTGAAAATTTTTGCTTGACGTCTTTATATAGTTAAACTGAACTACAACACATTTTGGCGATGAGCTAATCACCATGTATTGTGGACTTCTTCACTACCGACAATTTCTGGAAAGCAATCGCTGGGATTTTCACCGAGTATAAGCCGCTCATGTATACCTTCTGCAACCCATCGATTCGAAACTCTACACTCCAAATTCATCGTCTGAAGTTTGTCTTCCATTTTGCAAAAGGCGCTCAACAAGTGTCTGGCAAGGACACTGTCGTGACGGACACGCCTTCTAGAGTATACCCCTTAGCCACAGCAGTTCATTCAGTTGATCTTTCAGCTATAGCCACCACGCAGCAAACCGCGAAGTATTTGAGATTGGGGCCTCAGGACTCTTGTGTCATATATATGTTCCCTGTTCTCCACCTACTCTCTATTCTGTCTCCATCTTCTCATAGCTTTGTCACTGTTCACTGATTCGAACCGCGTTTACCAGCGTTACACAGTTATCCATTATTGGTGGAATTATCTTTTACGACAAATACGTAACCATTACTAACCGGTTTCACCGTTATCCGTGATTCAGCGCAAGCTGGGTAACTCAACCACATTGAGCCGATTGCCTTGCATGTGACACCATTCGATACAGAATTTTCTAAGCATTTTGAAAAGACTAAGCTTATCCCAATCCTGCGTTTCCCAACACAGCTGTGAAAGCATTTGTTATCTTTCCAGCTGTGTTTAGCGCTGTGTTCAGATACAGTTAGCAGGTTCCAGTCACTCACCATTCATTGTGAACTTGTCAGCCAGTGCGCCCGCATTACCCAACCCACGGACCGTGCGACCACGCCGACCGCTCATTTGACCTTGCAATCACAACGCTCGCTAGACCGATGTGCGCCGCTCTCAAAATTGGAAGAGTACAGAACGCCAATCAACCAAGCAACTGGGTCAGGTAATGACACCATGGTGCATGACAGAAATGCGAATCCAAAATGGCTCCAGGCAAAAGGCATTTGCGGGCTAGGAGAACTTCCTCGCTTAGTTAAAATAGATTTGGCTTGTTTGCACTGTTTGGAAGGGTATCATCCGAAAGGTGCAACCGTGTCCCAACAACAGTTAAAAGAGAGAAATAGTTCATGAAACGCGCTTGGGTTCTTTTACTGCGTGCTCGACTATCCCATTTGTTAACTGCTTGCTTAGCCTAGTCTAGAAGCGCGACCGGTTAATTGCGGAAGCCAAGCAGGAAACAAAAGATAAGAGTATGTCATTGGAAGCGAGTATGCACCACGGAAGGGTAACGGCCTCTAAGCAAAGGAATGCTACCCAATCCTCTTCCCCTGAACCGCAAGCAGTCACCTTCCCATCTCCCTTTTCTCCTCCAATTTTGGTAGAACGCCGGGCGAAAATTAACCCCACGTACGTGAGTCAAACATTACTCACAGCAATGAAAAGCAGGCATCACTCAACAAGTCTGGGTATGGAACTGCCACTAGACCTGATATCTAGCATTAACAAGGATGAAGCAGCCAAACACCAACCTTCGGTTCTTGTAGCCCAAGTGTCTCCTGTTGAAACAAAGTCCCCCGGAACATCAGCTGCTTATGCAGAGATGGTTGCGAAGGTCAGCCGGAAGGTTGCCATTGCGACCAATTTTGTTGTAAACACCATTAACGCGAATAGAGGGACAAACAGTAAACAATCAACACTTGTCAGCATGTCAAGACAAACGATTTCCCTAACTTGCAGATCAACGAAAATGGGATCCAACATTAGTCCCCGGACTGTTGTATGCCCAAATGTCCCCGGATCTACCACCATCACATTGCTGGGTAAGTTATGGGACGACCGAGACCAACGGAACTAATTGTGCCATCAGATGAGTGTCAAAGCCAAACCCATGAATTAATTACGAATTACTCATCATTCGAATGCGCCACAGTACATAAAACCCAGACTTATCGCAGTAACATTAGGATCCTGTATCGACGTCGAAAACATTTTGCTCTCTGCAAGTGCGCTAAGACAAGGATCCTGTGAGATACACATCTATCCTGATGTCCCTTGGAGCGCGCGACAATCAAAAAGAAACACCGAAGAGGGACACGGCAAGCAAGACCGCCTGAACATAATCTCCATACATAGGGTGCCAGCACATCCTTCCAACGATGTTCAAGAGACCGGAAAGCATGATTTAAAACAATGGCGGTTAATTGGTGTAAAAATCTCTTTGGATAATATTGTGACGCTATCCCGCATCAGGATACCTCTCTTACAAATTTATATAGGACGCGGCCATGGAAACCGAAAGCTTGTGGTTCATTCAGAGTAAAAAGCAACGGGTGTTTGGGATCAATGGCGGAGAAATCGGAATACTCAACCTTCTGAACTTCGGTTAAAGGTCGCAGAAGCTTTAAAAAGTTTAAATATCAAAGCACCTGAGGCACCAAGCGTACCGACGATGATACAGAAGCATAACTTGACTACTTCATTAGTTGACTCTGACTTAGGTCTAAACGAAGATTGGGACGTATCTTAACTAAATCAAGTTTCAGACGAATTCTTCTTCCCACCAAAAATCGAGTAACTGCCGGCTTCCCATCGGTCAGCGTTCTCTCATACGACCCCTTTAGCCCTATGTTGGCTCCTAGAGACCGAGAAACTCGCCTGCTTAAATACGAACACTCAGGGTCTTTCTAATAAAATGGCTGAACTGAAGGATTGTCAAGCTTCCGGGTGGCATGATGTTATTAGTATCACTGAGACGTGGTTGCACACGGGAATGACGGAAGCTGAAGTTTCGTTCCCGGTCATGTCGCTGATCCGGAATGAAAGACTCACAAAAGGAGAAGGGGTAATCCTGTATTACTGAAGCGACTAGCCATGCGAAGCCGTGGAGGATTCATACTCGCAGTTCCCGATTCTCTTTGGTGTCGCTTGCAGTCAAATGGCAAAGTCGCTTGCCTTATTGTAGTGGTGTACCGACCCCCTAACTCTAAACCCCAAACCGACTACGACCGAGCGGCTGTTTGAAGATGCATGTTACAACGAAAATACCTCACATGGCTGGCTAGCCGAACAACATCCATGTGGTGTCAGATGGGTGGCTTCGGTTAATCTTGTTCCAGCGAAAGTTTCGCGGCAGTTTCTCAAGAAGTGGTGGGTTTTGCCTGGCAAGCTTTCTCACTATAAAAGGCCATAAATGTCTGTGTAACAGCACTGTGACGTGACGGATGTGACTCACCACTAAATAAATTCCATCCTTCCTGCATTTCCGGAGGATTTTACCCCTCTCACCTACGTCAGCCAATTCGAACGTATTATGTTCTCCCTTCCTATGTTGACGAATTCAACGCACACGACCACATTTTCAGGACAACAATAACAAATTCACTCAACCTGATTACTAACCCATCTACTTAAATGTTTACATAAAACGTATCTCTGTTATATACTAGTTACATAGTGACACTTGTGACAACCAATGATCATGCTCTCTGTATTACTATGATCATACCTTTTCAGGCGTGTCCCGTATTTTTGGGAATAAAACATTCATTTATTTATTTATACTTGCCATGGGTGCTACAAGCTAACTTGTTTAGAAACTCTTGCCACGATCAGAGAACAAATCAAACTCGATCCAAATGATCTCGTAAAATCCGCTCCTTTTTACAATCACATCACCTTGTCCACTCGGTTCAGAACATGTACCAGGTCATATGCGCTGGATATTGTATTTACCAACGAGGAGCATATTATAAATGGGTTGGTTTTAGACTGCATGTTTCGCAGTGATGACACAGTGATCAGTTTCAACTTCGTCTGCTGTGCGGAATATTGGAATGAGAACGATGAGACTGCCAGACACCACAAACTATGCTCGATTAACCCAACTCATCAACCCTACAACTTAGTCGTTCCATGCCGAAGAACCTACGAAACTTGCCTAACTCGAGTTCGTGAACAACTTTAGTTAGCTGGTTGCAGAGGCTTCAGAGATAGATGTTTTCAATAAGTGTACATCAGTTCCTTTGGTTTGAACAGAATTCGAAAATGGACGATGGTATGCAACGCAGCATGGCGAGGATACAGAGGAGCTCCAGCACCAGAAAATTGGGACAACTACGTACATCAACCTAACCAATGCAAACAACTGTTCAGAGAAGACAAATCTGTATATCAGTTGAACATCGCAATAACCTTCACTGCTAACTACAAACTGCTGTACAAGCACGTCAGTAGCCTATGAAAGATGAAGCAAGGATTTCCTCCACTAAGTACCGCCGATGATCCGACGAACACGAATGTGAAAGCAGCAAACGCGCGGTGGATGCAATATGCACCCAAGTTTCAGAGGGTCTTGCCACCAACCTATCTTCCAACCTTCGTCGTCACCTCGCCAGGCCTAACCCACATCCCTTTTACCGCGGGGACTGTTGCAAAAGCTGACGTTTCTATACAAACACCGCTCGCCAGGTGTCGATAAAATTCGTCCAGAGACACTGAAAGCAGCAGCAAGATAACTGGCAGGACCTTTAGGCTAGTTTTTCCAGTGGTGCTTAGACCAGAATCAAGTTCCCGCTATGTAGAAGCTTGGAATAATGACAACAATTCACAAAGGGGAAACGGAACTGAGCCCTCCAACTACCGCTCAGTATCCCTTCTTCCCATACTCTCCAAGGTCATGGAATCCAAGTCGCCGATGCATTGGTGTATTATCTGGAAAACTGTAACACCATCACGCCTGAGTAGCACAGCCTCCGTCGACAGAGATCATGCTCAACTAATTTATTAGTCGCTCGTAGAAGTTGGACCGAGGCAGCTGACGCTGGAGAAGGCGTTGCTGTGATCTACCTGAATTTTTCGGAGGCTTTCGATCGTCTAGACCATCGGATACTAATCTCCAAGCTCTAGCATTCCGGGAGCGCTGACTCACTTCTAAGCTGGATTTCCAACTTTCTACTTCAGCGGCAATTAGTGAGCAGAGTTTGGAGCTTTCTATCGGACCACATACGACTCGAGTGTGGTGTGCGCAAGTCACAGTTCTAGGTCTACGTTTTTTGGGTGTTTATTAATGACCTTGCACAGGGAATCACTTTAAACGTCATAATGTTTGCCGCCGATATCAATGTTTGGCGCAGATCGAGGTGAACACCGACCAGCATCTGTTTTAGATTAACCTAGAAACGGTATATCGTTGGGCAACCCAACATTTCCTACATTTCAACGTGAATGAATGCAAGCTACTTTCCATCCGACATCAGAGCAGCAACTCCTACCGGTTCGGAACGAATGTACCCCAACAATCAGCTGTCGAATGTGAAATGGGTATCCTGGTTCAAGCTGAGGTAACAATCCGAAAAGGCCTCGAAGAATGGCAACCGACACGTCGGTCTGTTGCGACGGGCATTTGGACAAATAAACAGCTCAAAATGTTGATAAATGCTCAGTGTGTTTGGTCCTTCCTATGTTGTATAAGCAATTCAAGTCTGGCTTCTATGGCTGAAACACGACCTAAATGCACTGGAGCACCCACAACGTCGGGCATCTAAGAAAGTAATTGGAATGCGCGATCTTTCACACCAGGAGAGGTTGCAACTATTGGGATTATTCAGCGAAAGGTATTTCAGACTACGAGGCGACCTGATTTTGGCATACTTGATTCTGCAAGACCCATATCATGTGTGCCGCCTTTTACTGCGACCCCGCATTAATACGACACTTAGGGGCCAGAACAGTATAGCAAAACAGTATAGCCGTCTGGGGAGTCGCAGAAATTTCTTTTCCATCCGTGTCTGTCACGCGTGGAATGCTCTCCCAGAATCGGTCGTCTCTGCACCGACACTAACAGTATTTAAAAGACGGTTAGACGATACACTCATCCACTTACACTTTGCCACCTAACACTACGTCTCCGTCCTACATCTGGAGTTAGCCATGGAATTATTTGATGTTAACTGTGGGTGCTGTGAATCTAAGCGGATTGCAGGACTAGAACAGAGCAAAGGATAAGTCCTTATTTCCATATTTTAAATACTAACTTACCATTATTATTATCGGTATTATTACTGCGACATCCCCACAAACCATCTGATGGGACCTGTGAAGCAAGGCTTCTCAACCCGTATAAATTCATTACGTTGCTCTCTTGGGTGTGAATCTAACCTTATCTAATATCCGTATCTATCCTCTGCAGTTATGTGCACTTACTAACTGGGACTGTTGCATATTACGTATTTTAATTATCCTGAGCAGTCGACTTGTCTATTCCTTGTTATTTCGCCCCAATCATACGGGCATTAATCAGACCACATCAGGATGGCTGCCGCTCTATAAACCGAGAAGCGTACTGTAGCAATATTAACCATAGATACTTATGGTATTCTAAATATACTGCAGTAAAATTTGCTACGCAACCATAACTTTAGTTGCGACTTATTTGTACCTTACTGATAATATCAAATAAGTGCTAATGACCTAAACTAGTCCGTACAACAATCTTGATGGATTGAGTGTATTTGCTTTTCTATGATTCACCGTGGAGATGCAAAGTTACTTACCAACCCAAAAGTGTCTTATTAAAGCACTGTTTTAATCACATTAGTTTTGGACAGTTTTGACGGCCGCTTTTATTTTCGTTAGTTGAGTTGGTGAGACTGATGTATCTTCTTTAGGTTCCGGCTAGTTTAAATCGTGGGAAATTTACGCACGCAGTGAATTTTACCTTCTAATTTGACATTGGGAATATTTTCTGCACCGCCTGACAGCCATATTCAAGTTTCAGTATGAAGTGATTCTTTGTATCGTGGTCAAGAACCATTGGATAGGACCAGCATACTGTTACTATCTCCGCATGCCACACTAAGCCTAGCAAATTGCGTATTAGATGGCATAAAATATTTCGTACTTGGAATAAGGCTAACAATGCATTTGACGATTTCCGAAACCTTAAGTACCGTTCTTTCCACTTTTAAAATTTCACTGTTGCCTTCTGATTCAAATAACGTTCGGCTAGTTGATTAAACTGCTAGTCTGGTTTGAGTTGCGTCGCCCCGATACAACAGCCACAGAAGATGAAAATCACCGGTATCCCACCAAAGATTGCTTAGATCGCCTTTCAAGCAACTCCCAATTAATCACCTCAGCATTCCACAGTTATTTTTCAATTCAAATCAATGGAGTGCTTTATGCATCCATATGAGTGAATATTCAGCTGTTACACACACACTTTCAGTAAGAGAAATAATAATGCAGTAAATATACAAGTAGAGTCATAAGTGGCATAAACAGCGGCGTGATAATGATGCAAAGTCTTTGTAAGCTCCCGCCCAACTCATGTCAAGTCGCAGAACAAACATGTCAAACATGTGCAGGCAGCAATGGATCCACACTTTTGTCTGGTTGAGGACGTTGATACACACTCAGACAGTGCAGTATGGAGTGGATGACTTGTATCAGTAAGTGTTCTCGAAGCAAGTTTTATGCCTGAATTGGTATGAGTGGACACAATAATCTCAACAGTGGTCGGCTTGGGAATTCAAATACACCGAGATCATTGCGTCGTTGACCTACCTAAGGTTTTGAAGTGCTTCCTTAGGAAACCAGGAAATATCATAATGGAGCAATAAGTCCAAAGGGGTAAAACACATGCGGTGATAAATCTCAGAATTAAGTGGCGGGTGACAGAGGTGGAATCCGAACGAATGGCGTAGAACAAAAGTCTCCTCACCTTTGTAAAAACATTAGTAACATGAAGTGACCAGGAAAGATCACTACTAAGTCTAACTTCTGATTTCTTCACTGACAATCTGAAGTGCAAATTCTGGCCATATATGTGAAGTTCGGGGCATTCCATGAGCGGTTGCTGATAACTAAACTTTTATATAGAAAGAAACTGACGTCATTGAATTTTGTTGCCTTTAACGATAAAATTTGAGCTCTTGACCATAATACAAGGCTGTCCGGATAGGCTTGTAAATTAGTTGCTGAGACTGCGGTGAATTGTTGCATACGTAAGACTAGGTCGTCTGTATATTTCAACAATACGACATCGACTGGGGCAGGTAAAACAACTATGTAGGTGGAAAAATAGTATGGAGAATGTATTGCATCTTGAAGAACGCTAGTGTCTGTGGTGAGCAGCGAGGAATTTTTACCTTCAAGTCGAGTAAACTGGGCACCTCCGGTGAAGTAGTCACTCAAAAGGTGGTCAGTAGAGAGCTGAATTCCGGCATCGTGCGTGTCACTCAAGAGGAGCTCATGGTTTATACTGCCGAAATCATTACTGTAAGCTGGAAAACACCTGCGTACGGATTTGACCTTGTTGTCTAGTGACCACAGCAATAAATGTACAAGATAGGTTACTGTAGCTTGAGTAGACCACAAACTACGATAAGCAAACTTTAGCGGATCATCCGAGTCAGTTCGATTCAGCAACCTGACAAGAATAACCTTTTCGAATATCATAAGTTTACCTAGGTGCAGGCAATTGGTCGGTATTTATCTAAGCCTTTCTTTGGCACCGATGTAACTCTGGTACTTCTTCACCCGTCAGCAATAGTGCACTCTTTCATGCACAACGTGTAGGTGTCAACACAAAGCTGGGCTAAGTAATCGGCGTACCCTTGAAGGACAACGGATGCTAGTCTATCCGGACCAGTTGCTGTGCTGGAGCTCAGCTGTAGTAGTTTATTGCGCACTGTATTTCTGTCAATTGCAGGTAAGGAGATTATGTGAGATCCAATCGTGAAGGATAAGGGTGAGAGGTGGAGTAAGTATTGAAGTAACAGAAGCTTCGGTTCAGTTCGTCCAGGTCTAAATCTGAATTTGACACTCGGTTAGAGACTTTACTAAGTTGTTTCAGCATATGCCAGACATCTCGGCAGCTGCTATTTCCAAGTATGATCTGGATATATAGGTGGTTTATTAGGCTCAACTCAGTTTTGAAAGAAATGGAAAAGGACTTCATCGCAGCGTGGTCTTTCGTTTTGAAGGTTTTATCTTTGCGTCTACGCAAGCGTTTTAGGTATGGAGATAAAAGCCGTTGCGCACGAATGAAAATGGTTGCCAGTGGACAGCAGATATCATAGCAGAAGTTGATGTAGGTCTTCGATTGGTCGCAGTATCCAGGTACATCTTTGTCAAAAAATATAATAAAAGTTGTGAATAATTCATTTCCTGTGGGCGATAAATGTTCTCAGGTGAACCTTGTCTTCTTTCGAGTCCGCAATCTTTCTAACTAGTGATATCCCTGTGATTTACTTTGCTGTGCACGGTAGGAGATAGCATGATGTTTGAGTGGATAGAACTACCAATCGGTGCCTGATTGCACACAAATAACAGCCTCACATTGTTAATAAATATAAGTTCCATAGTTGCTTCAAGTCTGGCGGGGGAGTTTACAACTTTTTGCAGCCCGTCTGTAAGAAAAGTAGTGTCAAATCTATTAAAATCCCCAGCAACGATGCAAAGAGAAGAATCAGTGTGGTCCATGTCGGCTGAAGTGAACTGATAGTAAAATTACACCGCCCTCAGGATTGGGACAACTGGGAGCAAGGTAGATATTTGCGAGCAAAACCGATTGGTAGGTACTTAGACATCGTGGTTTATACTATAAAATCAAACCGTTAGGAAGTGGAGAGTAAAAGCAAAACCAAATTTTGTTGATGTGTACCACACAGGTTTGACGTAAATGATGACACCTCCTCCGCAGCTCTCGTATGTAGTTGACCGGTAATCAGGATAGCAAAAGCTTCTCTCGATCGCTACTACCTCATCGTCAACGTCTTCATAGACCTTCGTCTCCTGAATCACGACTAAGCCATGCTTCGAGTATTCATGATAGCGAATCTTGCTTTTAATCTCATCCATTTCGCTCCTAACTGATCGGATGTTTGAGCTTATTATGCTGGGTATACTTATGATCCGCAATGTTTTCTTTCGTACGGCAACCCTCCATACAGCATTCTTCTTTTTGGCGAAATTATTGTGCCTCTTGTAGATGCGCCTCAGTTTATTTTCTATGATTGACCATGAAAAACCCTGACGTTCAGTAGATTGGAGACACACAAGGATTTTACAACTTTGCGATACCGGCTGTGTTTGGGCACATCGATACGTTGTCAAATATGCCGTAAGCCCGAAAGCAGCTGATTTTTAAACTTATCGGTAGCACATATTGGTGGAAAAGAAACAGTTTCAAGCATTAAGTCGGATGCTATTTCGACACTGGTGTTAATAGTCTTTAGTTAGCTTCCGACTTTTATCGCTTTAATTTATACTAAAAGTACCTAATTTGATTACCAAAGTAGACGGTTTGGAATTCGCATGTCAATTGTTAGCTTTAATGCCTGTGAGTAATAAGAAGATTTATCTCAATTGTTGGTGCATTCTCATCTTCAGGTAATATTTGGATCTTAACTGTTACCTAACTAAAGCAAACAAAACGGTAGCTAATTCCACGTAATGCATATGCTGGGCACACATTTCGTTTACAATCTACTAAAGTGATACGACTGAATGTACTAGTTTGAGTCACTGTATGCATCGAACTAGGCATACGGTCATATCTCGTTTCAACCTGGGAACCTGATTATTTCGACGCAACTTATACTGTATACATCCTGTCTCTTCACCCCATTGCAAACGAATTAAGGCGTTCTCACGCATAATAACGCACTTGTTTCTCCTGATGTGCACCTGACACTAACCCGGAATGGCCACAATCTCGTTTCTTGTAGATTATTCCTGAGCGTCTATGATGACGTTCTTTTTGTCACAAACACAGTGCGCTACCTTGTTTGTTCCCTCTCTGTTAATTAATAGACTCATGGTCAACTGGTGATCTAATATATCCGACCACAAGTGCTAGTAACATTTGCTATTCGTTAACACGCTAACCCAACTACATGTATCCTGTAGGCATAGTTTCACTACCAAACTTTGTTGTCCGCTTCCGTAGTCAAGGGCAAGTTTACTGAGTGGTGTCAGTACTGATGTAAACTGATTTGGATAGCAAGAATACTTCCCCGCAGCCCTGCTCTGACTGTCTGTATATTTTAGTCCACAGATTTCCGTTTATTTTGTAAACAACATGAGACTTCTCTGGGTACAGCGGACGTCAGAATGTGTTGCAGCATTTTCTAATATTCACAGCATAATGCAGTGCTGTCTGTGCGCAGTTTCCTAGCAGGCAGACACCTAAGAAAACCCTCAAAGACATACTGGACTTGCTTTAACGTGGTTGGCAGCATCTGGTTCCGGATTTGTCTGTCATTGAGACCTCCATACCGACAGCCACGGGCCTCCTGCGCCTAATCTGTGACCATTTGTGATTTGCGTTTCACAACTTATAAATCTATCTACACTGGTTTAAAAGAGATCTGTACAAAGTGAAACACGGTGCAAAGAACTGAAGTCCATCTCTTAGCATAATGGCGCCGTTATATGGCCTCATACAACCCGCCCTAAACGTTTCTGCATACAACAATGCTCAAAATATTCAAAACTTGTTTCCAGTGCTTTTATGGGCACGTGAAAGACTTTCAGTTTTGAATACGTTTAGAAGAACACTCCATTAAGTACCTCAAAATTCTCTACAGAAAAATATCCGAAATAGCAATGTTATGCATGTGTAGTACTATCTGATTTGAAACCTGGTACGACGAACTGTTAAGTCTCTAGAACAAAAGACCATCTGGTGAGCAATTGCTTTCAATGATTCATCATCAGACCATTACAATCATATAGAGGCTAGAATGAGAAATCGACCCAGTTAGTTCAAAATGACTTGATCACGTGAAGGTCAATATCAGAGTGGAGAAAACGAATTAGGTGTTAGAGGGCTAACTGCTTGTTACCGCATCTGACCGAAGGCAGTCAACCTGGGCGTCTTCCATCTTCGCTGGCCAGGGAAGCTGGAGAGCCTGGACCAGCTTCTTCTGTGAGCATAAGGACGGCTGGAACAATCGAATGTATATTGCTTCAGCCGTAGCAAGCGTACGTAGGCGATAACCTTTCGTTCGGTGCGGCGGAACCTTGTAAACTATTCGGAAAGCGCGTTTCCAATCCACCTCATGGCCGATGTCCACAATGTGGGCCAGAATGGCGCTACTAATGGTCCCGATGCCCCCTTGACGCAGCCAAGGCCGGCAATGTTCGTTCACGCGTTTTGATAACTGCCGCGCCGTTCGACCAATATACGTCGCGCCACAGGCGCACACAAATTGATAAATTACCATTTATGTGGTCAGCATCGACAGTTTGTCCTCGTTTTGTGAACGAATGAGTGGTTTTGTTGAGAACACGCACTTCAACGAGGCTGCAGGAAAGGTCGACTTTACCGCGGCCGAAAGGCTTCTGGTTAGACGCTCGGTAGCCGCGTCACCTTTGAATGGCAAGCGAATAAACAACTCTTTCTTGGGTGTTGTTAACACGGGCACTGGTTTGGATTTTTCTTGCAGGTTCCTTAAGATAAATCTATCGGGATAACCGTTTTCACGTAGAGAGTTCTGTATAAAAATTAGCTACGCGTCTAGGGTGTCTTCCGTACAGATTCGACGTGCTCTTGACGTAAGACAGTGAACCACGTTGCGCTTGTATGTCATGGGAACAAAACTGTAAAAGTTAGTGTACTGACCTATCCCCGTTGTTTTTCTATAAACCTGACGCTGGATGGATCCGTCTGGTCTCCTAATCAACAAAACATCGAGATATGGCAGTCGATTATCGTTTTCCTTCTCGTAAGTAAACTGCACTGCTGCATGCACTCGGTTGAAGTGGTCAAGAATTTCCTCCGGATTAATATATTTGTCCATCACAACAAATATATCGTCCATGTATCCATGATAGCGGTCAAAAAGTCTATCTCTGTTAAGTAATTATAGCAAAATCACTCGTTCATAATTGCGTCAAAATATTCGCCCTAACCATTTCTAAATGCTACGCCGTACATAGCGACCGCCAATGGAGGTTGCAATTTACGGGACCAACCCTGTCCCCTGCAACCTTTGTAATTTGTATGGCAGTGGATTATACCACGTGCAATTATACCACGTGCTAACAGTTCACCTGTCGATCATGACGGTCCTAGATTTCCCCCTGTGACCCAGTGGCATAAGCTTCTGACTGGCAATGCAAGCCACTGATTAACATGAGTTCGAGTCCAGAAGGATCTGATGAATGCGCATTAAAACGGATGTGCACAAGGTTGAAAATGCAGTCTAGTACCTTTTTGGGCATACGTACGACCATCTGATTTGGAAGCTGGTTCGACGAACTGTTAATTAATCACCTCAAAATCCCCCACTCAAATCACATTCTAAAATAATTTAAAAATTATTCTGCCTATAGTGAAAAGCGGTGCAGTGACTTAGGTACACCCCTAGCATAGCTTATATATGCCATTATAATAGCGTCACAGCTTCAGTGCTGACAAGTATTCATCCTGTTTAGAGAATTATATACGAAAACGTCTTACTAATATAAAATTTCTCTTTGAAACTCTATGGGATCAAATAACAAATGTCTGGAAGTTCGTGTCTACAACTCATGCCAATACAATGTAATTACTTTGGTACTGAGTTTACTGTCATGCATAGGCAAGCAGTTTTCCTTCAGATAACGATTTGTTCAAGATAAACTTTGATTGGTGTGGTCTGTTATTGCTTGCCTAGATCAGATAGATTTTGGGCATTATTCTATTCTAAGCATACAATTACTAAAGTGAGCAACAGTTAACAATTTTTCAGCCATTGCATATTCTACACTACCGTCTGATTTGTAATAGACTTACATAGTACATTTATTACTTACAGGATTTGTAGTCATTCTTACAACCGAATAGTCCATCATGCCAATCACGAAAAGTGTCCTGTTTAGGCTGGACCGTCACAGGCACCGAATCTCCTTCGGCGTACTGTTGCACCATGTCGTAGCACAGCGAAACTGTGCGACTACAGGTCATTTATATGAGTCTCTAATGATGAGTTTGCTGCGTTCCCACGTTTGGTTTCTTTGTCACACCTACACGAACACAAAAATGGAATGCTCGATGCTCAGCTTACTCATTCCTGTGCCTGTGGCGTGGCCTCCGCCAACTACGCAGATCACGATGGTGTTGGCTTTAGTAACAAAAACCGTTGGCCCCCTGTGATACCGAGCAGTCTAAGAAAAAATACCACGGATCCGGTTTCGTGCCAACACAAAGTATCCGTTTGCTTTGACTGTAAACCCGGCAATCACACGAGCAATCGACGAAATGCGATACCGATCGAAACAAGTTAAGCCGTTGGCTGCATCGGTGAATGCACTCTGCAGAGAGACAGAGCTAACTGCAGTTTGTAGCCAAATGGATTCACATCAGACGATCCGAACACTTATGCTCTGAAGGTAAAGACGTATGAAGCTGTAGTGCTATGCACCGAATATCGTGACTGGAAACTTTAAGCATAATCAATGAAACATATATCTGTGATGTGCAGATGACGTCCTATAGAATCTATTTTCCTTCCTTACTAAAACTCACCATGTGCAAATTATCAACTGGGCTCAATTTCTGTCTAAAAAGGTTCGGATTAAATAGGGGTCATTGAGCCCTCGTACTACTCAGTGGTAGCCACAACGCCGTTGTCACAAAGCCAACGTCAACCAGATGAAACTTTTTTAAAGTTGGGAGCAAGGATTGCCTGAGGGCGGCAGATTTGGTGGATGGTCACATATGGTCAGGGATTACTGTCATGAAAAATGCCGTATTGGTGGAAGATAGTAACCTTCTGCATTACTTGCCCTCCTCCCGAATATTTTTGTCTTAGACGCTACAAGAAATGTTTTAGTTTCTGTTGATGGCAAGACATCTGTGAAGGGAATACATAAGCATAATTCATTAAACATATCATTATACCAATTCCATCGCCTTTCCGGCTGGAGTGGTGATATTGGCTGTCTTCGCAGCCAGAGATGTCATGTTTCTTTGCTTAGATTATCCTTATGTTACAGCATGCTAGTGGAGGATTCAACACCCATCCATAGTAATGGATGTAGCAAGGAACTTGTTCATATAGGCGTCAAACGATCCTAACTTGTTCCTTAGTATGTTGCGCGAATGAGGTTCTTCACGAGGTTCATTGATTTGGAAACTATCGAGCAGATTTGCTAAGTTTAACCTTCATCTTATGTGTTTTCTCTTGTGAAATCACAACCGGTCTGCTACTTGACGTCTTGACTATCGACAATTTTGCGTGATCCCACCAAAAACAGGGTTAACGTTTCCCACCCATGGTGGCTGTTGATGGTCTCCTTGATCTCGGCGCATCTACAAAATCATTGTTACTTTTGTATCCAAGTGCCATGCGTTTGACTATGACACATGTAAGGGAATCGTTATTATCTTGTTGCGGAAGTCACTGTGGATTTTGTCTGACTTCCTTTCTTCGCCATGCAAAGAGCTAATCACCGGTAAATATTTGAACGAGCCAATGTTCAGTAAATCACTGATCTCTGTTCACTTCATACCTCCATGCACAGAAAACAAAACGAATTGGAACATTGTGCACATTACATCATAGCTGAGAAAGACAAGCGGAAATAAACAGCATCCTTAGCTATTTCTTATGTAGGTTGCATACAAAGGTTTTCAACCACCCTGCATAGGTTACATCCTGAAGTTCACAGTTTTTATATCTTTTCAATACTCTCACGAACGTATCATTTATGATACTATGCGCTTTATCTGAGTGGTTAAGTAGCGCTGGTAGAAGCATGATGACTGGTTGACGACTACTGCCGCTGCTGCCGTTTCGGCCGCCGTGAATTGCTTGCAAAGCGGACTCATATCGGAACGCTTCTCTTTCAATTAATAACAACGCGACACCGTCATGACGCGAAAGTGACGAGTGACTAGCGTGTCATTTGCAAAACGGAATCAGATGTGTACGTGTTCACTTGAGCGTCTATGGGCTCAGTGCTAGGACGACAAAATTCCTCATTCCGTACCGATCACATAAATATATCTATTTGCTCAGCAGAATAGATACATCTACCTTAATTGGTAATCTGACGAGCTCTTTCGACCAGTTGTTATTTTATAAAACAGGTGGCGTGCCGGTGCAGTGCCACTTGAAAATCTCGAACGCTAAACAACCATGACAATACTGAGAAGCTTTAACTTAGTTCGAGATATCTGAAATGACTATATTGTTCCTGTGCTTTATAGCAACGTTTCAAAAAATGATTGACCATCGGTCCCCACTTTACTGGGGGCTCGGAGCCCGGAGCCCATGATATCTTGCTAGGCAAAGGACTCGGCACTAAGAAAATAAAACTGCAGCTCAATGTTTAGGAAACATTTATTGTTGTACACTGATTTAACCCGTGTGCCCATTAATGCTAGTAAGAAATAAAAGCTCTTTAATTTAGGTAGAAAATACCACGTACATTAAGATTTAATGCGTCGGACGAAATAGATGCTGGCATGCAGCGCTGACCTGTTTGACGCTTGCTCTGATAAAGGAACACTGCTTCCTCATATCTGTCTCAGCTTCAAATCTACTGCGGTACTTTTTTGTATGGCTGTACTGAGAAAATGCACCTTTACACAAATAAGTTTGCCAAATTTGCGAAGCCCGGCGACAGTTGTCTTCCGTAATGACAGTGTATTCTTCTTTCGTTTTACAAAATAAATCAGACAGCGACAGTTTGTAAAACACTGTGAAGAAAAAAGCTAATAACCTGTCGATGAATTTCTCACACTGAAATGGTGTGAAAGGAGGAGACGATTACGTGCAAGTAACTGGGTTCTTGATCCCTAAAAATTCTTTCCATGTTTCCTCTTCTTCGCTGGACAAATACTGAGAAAGGCTTCTTCCAGATCTCCCAAATGCTACACAGTTTCTTTAGACAGATCCGCTCGGAGTTCTGTGCCCACCTACTTTACTCATAAAATGTATTTATTGCTGTAACGCTGTCGAGATCCACAGTTCAAACAGAAATCACCCAAATTCTAAATTTATTTTGAAATTCCGAAATTCATCTTTTGTATTGAATATGTTCGCAGATTCTCCTTGCTGTGCTAGGTTTACGTCATTTGTTGTTGCTAAGGTAGCGGAAATATAGACAACTCCTGCCATCATATTTCTGCTCGTCATCCGGAAATATAAATCAAAATGGTGATCAATGAAGAGATCGAAGAATACTATGCGAAATTCCACCAAACGCTGTAACAGTTTGCCACGGTATAGCCATGTTACTTCAGAATCAACTCTTCCCATTTCGTCACACAGAATTTGGAAAATTTGGTTCTTCAGAGGACGCAATTTACCGAAATTAATTATTCCTACTGCATCATCGTGGACCATATTGAGATTAGGTGGCATTTTTGTTAAAAGTGATAGTCGATAAAGGATGTACTGGATACTTGTGAAGGTTTTTGCGACGATCTTGATAATTGTCAAGACACCAAAAACGTTTCCTGCCATTACTTTGACACTGTTAGTGCAAATACTGATGCAGCTGTACCATAGAATTTCATTTTCTTGCTCCAAGTTATTTACCATGTTGAACATCTCAGCGCCACTAGTGTTCTTCCGGAGTGATTTATACAAAAACACGTTTTCTTCCAGGGAAACCAGGTGTTTGCATCTTACAAGGAATATCAAGTCAAGTCTTGCCACATCTTCCGACCCATCCATTTGATGAGCAAAGTCAGCATACCTGATGCAGGCGGTTAACGCGTCCTTAACAGCAATTGAGAGTGTGTTAACTCATTGAGATACCGTATCATTTGACAGTAGTTCTACATACAGTTGTTAGGCCGATGTTTACATTTAGCGAGCACCTAGTCTTTTCAACCGCACATAGCCTGATAAATTTTCGGTTACTGCGAGGTCCTCCCATCGGCACAATACGGTAACTAACTATGAAAGATGCTTAAGTGGTCTCTATTTACAGTCTGAGGCTCGTGTACTTCCCGGTGTTCAACAGTTTACCTCTCCTGTGCTCAAAGTCCCCATGTATTTGTGTTTACATTTAGCAGGCTGTTTCTCAAAATGCCGCCACATTTTTACCGCACCATGGAATTGTTCGGACGAATTTTGTTACACAAGACGCACTGTGGACAAGTGTTGAACTCCATAAATCCAAAAAGAACATAAATGTCGTTGGATGTGGACCTCTTTTCTACTGGTACAGAGGCTTCGGCTGGCATTGTTTTATGTCACATCGCATCAGGCAGTACAGGTAAATCGAAAGTCTCAGTTTCTTCATTTTCGGAAGACACATTAAAAAGCCCCGTGACTACTACATCTGAATTCGACAAAGAATATTTCTGTGACACATTTAGCAGTGTTCCAGTCTTCATCCAACAGTCCACGTTGATATCTAGGGCCAAACGCTGAAATGGAACTAAATAATCCAACATAAGGCCCCGGAACATACCAAACATTTGGGTGATATGAGAAAGTGTACTTTGGATTGAGTGTAAAATAAAGTAAACAAAACAGTCATCATATTGTAACCTCACAGATAGTTATTCGGCAATTCGGCAAATACATAAGCACACGCATAAAATACCGATATATCCACCCTTTCCTTCTGAGCATCCGTGGGTCGGATCGCGCAAATAGGCCTCTATTTCCGCTTTGAGGTTTCCGGAGGATAACAAATTCAGTAATGAACCCAAAGATGACTTAATTTTCGCTTTCCGCTGTGTTTCGTGAACTTGCGAGGACGTAGAATGACCCATTCAGCCGATGTCCATCACATCAAATTGACATTACCACAATACATTTCTGACATTTTACAACTTTGTTTACTCACATTTTAGGTCCCTGAAAATACCACATTCCTTCTTGAAAGGAGTGTGTTTTACATGGTTTATGCATAGACTTAATGTAGAGACCGTCAAGTGCGATTTAACAAATGTTCACAGACAAATGGTCCTCAATCCATAAAATAAAATGATTATGTCCAGAAAATAATTAACGGAAGTACAACATTTCCGAAAGTGCCGCGGACCTACTCAAAGTGTGGCCCGTGGACTTCTTGGGGTCACCGGGCCACACTTTAAGAGCAGCAGCCTTATAGACAGCCTGCATTAAGTACACAAGTTACTCTTACTGTGAAAAAGTTAGTCTGCCTATGTTAATAACGAGACTAATAGTATTGATTAGCATGGAACAATGGAAAATGGTTTTACACGGGTAAGATAGCTGATGCTTAACAGGTCGTGCAGTATGATCATGGTGCAAATTTGAAATATAGAAAAACAAGTTAGCAGATTTAGGTTCATACAGGCGGACGCACCGCAGTATTTGTAATAAAATTGTAAATCCATTGTAAGTCATGTTCTTTAACTCACATGTGTGTCCGCTTCCACCAATTTCTTGGGGCTGGAGAGCGCAAAGTTTGTTTGCTTCCTGTTGTCACTAAATGAACAAAATCGAATCAGATTATGCATGTGTTGAGATGCATAGTCGCGTCGTTTTGTAAAAAACGAGCAACATGGGCGCAGAAAGGACAAAGTTCGAAAAAGCTTTCCAAGGGCGACAAATTCGGAGAGAAAAATACATCCGGCGGCATTCCAGCCGACTGTAGTGCGCAGCCAGTTTAAGCTGGTGACTCCTCAATTTAGTGTTGCGACTAAGTTTCAGGAGGTAGAGGCAAGCGTACTCTGGGGTTTTCTGGATCTGTTACGCCAGTGTAAGGTCGTCCCGTAGACGGCGTTAACTTCCGCTGTATACTCTCACGGCTTTCAGTCGCAGATTGTGTGGTGCGTGGAGTAAAGCGTTCACATGTTTCGTTGGTCTTGCCTGTGCCGTATCCAGTGCAACCAGATCGCAGTTTAACCAGGGATGCCAAGCCGGATTCGCGTACTCCACATGGCGTCTCACTTACTTATTGAGCATTTGGGGAAATATGGTGTGTTTGAATTGTCCGAATGCCCTTCGTAAGAGACCAGCGTGTTGGTTAGCGGTTTTGAACGTCTTCATAGACTGCGCCGAACACCTGAAGTCATCTTGCATCGCCATATCAAGTTTGTGCTCCTTTGAGGCTGTTTTCAGCATGTGTTCGCCAGGCTTATATGCGTAACTCGGCTTGTGGAGTACATGTACACGCTTGCACTTGTCCTCATTACAGGAAAGTAGAATTGCCTTTGACCATTCAAAGCACGGTCTAAGTCTTTTTGCAGCACGTCGTGGTCGTCTTGACAACCGATGGCCCACCATATATTGATGCCGTCGGCGAAAGGAGGAAATTTAACTGGATGACAAGCTTGACGTCGTTGATGAAGACAGAAATAGGCACAGCCCTAACACCGATCCTTGTGGGACACAGCAGTCCACCTCGCAGGATCAGAAAATGAATCCCTAACCCTAACCTGAAGCTGCCGCTGAAAGAGGAAATTTCCGATTCTTCGAAGTATCGGGTTTTTAATTCCGTGCGTACGCAGGGTTTGAAGAAAATTTCGGTTATCTTAGCGTTTGAAAGTTTTTGGAAAAGTCGTGGCAGTTGACATCATTGCCAGTCCAACTGTTGGCTATTTCGGCCCAATACCAAGCGCAATCAGAAGATTGGTAGTACATAACCGGTGCTGACGAAATCCGTTTTATTCTTGTGCTATGATATTTAACTTTTCAAAGTAGCCCATCAGAGCCTCAGCTAAAATCGACTCTATCATCTTTCAGAGCACCGGGAGGAGAATCATTAGGCGATAGTTAATAGGCTCCGAACGGCTACCCTCTTGAAAATTGGGATGATGATACCCCGCTTCGACACGTTGAGGACCTGCTGTTCAGCCAGGCATGTTTGAAAAATCGAGCCAATGCTTCAGGCCTCCTTGCAGCTGCCGCCTGAATTGCTTTTGGGCACATGTTGCCAGCACCTAGTGTGCAACCATATCGGCTTCATCAAAAAAGGCGCTAAACTATAACTGATGTGTGTGAACATTGGCTTCTGGAAGATTGGGACAGTATTGTGACGTATGCTGGGGGCGCGTCGAAATGTTGAATTATATTGCAGTCATTAAACGCTGGCTGGCTTCTTGGCAGTTTGAGTACATCCATTTGCTGAGGTAAGTGGGAACACCAGGCTTTACATTCCGGAGGCTATTCAGTTATCTGTACATAAGCTTGTTGTTAGTGCAAACTTTTCCGCTAGACTCTGCTGGTGCACTGATTTGTTCTCACCTACAAGTATGGTACAGTTATTACGATGCAATCCATAGTGGCTACAGTTGTCATGGTTAGGTTTGGCCCTATACAGATGATATACTGCATCTCTTAACGCCATGCGCTTTTGGGTTCTACTCCTAATGATCGGTGTTGCTCTTTTAGAACGCATGGGTTTGTTTACAGATGCGGATTTAAGTAACTTGCTGAAATGGCCACCAAATCCGTCCGCGCTGTATGAATGGAGCATTTTTCCAAAAAATCCCAAAGGATATCCCCAACAAGTTCTGTGCGTCTGTCCTAGTATGTGCTTGTTCGAAACAATTCACTACGTTCTTGTGGAAATACCGCATAGCTCGCATAGTCTTAAAGTATTGTTATGTGATCACTCCGCCCCAAAAAGCTCACCACCTTTGGTCTATCGATCACGAGCTCTCCGTTCGGGAGTACTAAATCAAGCGCAGGTGGCTTATTTCCGCTCTCTAAAAGTGGAATCCTTTCAATACACTCCTGCAGGTCTGCGATGAATTTTTAGTTGGGAGGACCTAGAACTTCCAAATCGTGAACATTTAAGTCACCGGAGGTAAGTGCTTACTTGCATTCAAGGAGATTATCACTGGTGACGTTTCACAAATTCCTCTCCCTACCGTATATCTTTAAACAATCTTCCTACTAGCTTTTACTAGGTTACGCAATCTGCATAATCCAGGAATAAGTTCTTTCAAGTAGCTCGTAGCTTTGTTTGGCCCAACGTCAATTACTATTTCCTAATTTGTGTAGGGGTTTATTTAGGGGATCACCTCATAGAATAAAATCATACAAGTCGCTTTACTTCTCCTGACTCCCGTTTTCAACACATTCACAACAGCCTAGTCCAACCTACGTTAACATGCAATGTCTTAATGTAACTCTTCAACTGTGTCAGCAGACGCACACTATCGTTAGAAGCGATTCCGTTTGCCGACTGCTTGTCGGTAAATGCTTTCTTACCATGTTGGGCAGATCTGTTTCACAAACGAGCCAAGGTTATTACTGACAAGTGGGCACTCTTTCGGATCCATGAGAAAACCGTACAAAGTTCTACGCTACTAGCATAAGAGAGGCGTCACAAATCAAGCCCCAGCTAAAGGCCCTACAAAAAGATTGCATCTACAAATCGAGACAACACTATCGCGCAATCTGGCGCATACTAGCACAAAGGCTTTCGCTAGTTCTGTGAGGCATAAGGATTACGACTGAAGCGAAAGAGTACGGAACTCCATCTTCGAAGTATTCATATACACACAACGTCTATCTGATAAAATATCTCTCCATAAGCTCAGACAAGCTGCAAACGTGGTGATTACGCAGCTCTCCAAGTTATGTGCAAGTGGTGCCATTTGGTTACTTCGGGTTAATCCCATTCCAGCGAATGATTCGGCGGCAGTACTCAAGGAGTTGGTGAGTTGTGTTTGGTCTAGCATAAGCTACATCGCATTTGGTTCCTGGGGATACAGACTATCCTTGGAAGTGATAATACTTGTCTTCTTTAACTGGATCTCGGATGGCAATCTGCGACTAAATATGTGCCTGCCTTTCAGTAGCCGTTGGACTCCCTGCTTTACCTGAAACACCGCTTTCATTACTCTGGAGCCAAAGCCATTGTATTTCGGCGATTGGAGTAATCAGGCTAAAAATTCTCCAACACATCTTTCAAGAAAAGTGTTGCACGAATGAAAATTCACTATTCATAAACATGCATCACTAATTCATCCTCATTAAATGTTTCAGTCTCAGGTAAAAGTGGGAATGTGGTTACGGCTTGAGTTTCCTTTTGGTGCTATTCTAGGCTGTAATTACTTTGATAACGTTAGCCGTGCGGGATAGTTGAAAAATCTCCGATCGAACTGTGTTCAGTTCTCATTCGAGTTGTCGACAGCAGATTCTAAGTCTGTGGTAGAGTTACTATAAAGCGCAGCGGTCATGGTAACCCAGAGGGAAACGTTTTCTATCTCCAAAGATGTCGCAGATTCAAGAAAGTAGTTCTGGCTTTTGCAATGCATGAACTGACTTCAGTTTCTATGCGCCCACGGTTGCTGATGCAGATGCCAAGGTAAGTGAATCAATCAACCACCTCGAGTTCCTCGTTATCAATGTTCAACGGGTCATTAACTCTTTGCACTTTGAAGGTGCGAAGCGCATACAAAAAAATGGGACCACACTAGGCAGGCTATTCAGAGTTGATTGTGCCGCCTCAACATCGTCGAAGAGTGAGAACATATCGTCCGCATAATCAAAATCAACTAACTTTTCACCAGACAAGACCTCACCCGGCAAGACCTATATCGTGACATTCCGCAAAGGAACACGCCATTGTAAAGTCTGCGAGGAAATGGAACAAAAACGGGGAAATCGGACAACCCTCACGAAGGCCACTTGTGATCGGAAAGCTATCCGACAGGTCACCGTAGACGCTGACGCGGCCTGTAGTGTTCGAGTATAGAACACGTAGGATGTTGACATATTTCTTGGAAACATCTTTCTGTGCAGTTATTTCGAACAGAATGCGTCGACCGACTGGTTAAAACGCACACTTTAAATCGAGGAATACAGCTATCGTCAGTCTGCCGTATGCTTGGAGCTGCTCTAGCACCTACCGCAGAGTGAATATTTGGTCTGTAAAGCCACGTCATGGGTGGAAACCTGTCTGCTCTTTCTTAATCCGAGATTCCTGTTCCACAGTGAGGCGACGAATGAGAATCGAGGCAAATAAGCTTGTCACAACTGGCGTTGCGTTATTACTCCTATGGTTAGAATAGACTATGCGACTACCTTTTTATATTGCCACTATAATCGGTTCACTTCAGCAAACCAAAACACCCTCTTCCTTTCAGATATCTTCGAAAATGGAGGTTAGTGCTTTGCAGTGGACAATAAATCTGTGTCGTGCAAGATATCATGTATGGATCACTGGAAGTTTTGTAAGTCGGTTCACAATCTCCTAGGGAACAAACATTGTGTTTACAGCGTTCTTACGAATATCGCACACGGCAATTGCAGTATAGTTGAATGCTTTACTTTAGTTAACTGAATGCGGACTAACTGTCCAAAAGGCTCGTAAGATTCTGATAATACGCATTAGAATATTTTTTTGAGCAAGTGGGCTTGTTCAGTTGCCAAACCTCGCCGTAAGTTTACCATTCGCATGTCGTTTACAGCAGTTTGTGAAGCGGAGAAGCCCACGGAAGTTCGGAAAGACTGATCATGTTATGCTCGAGAATTCGCTCAAATTCCGACTTAACCAACTTCGATTTATCAGGAGCAGGAAGTTGTAGTCGACGGTACAATAGTGGACTGCGAGATCTGAAGTGAGGCTCAACGTTAGTTGGAAGCTCAAGTGGCTAGGGAAGCTGCGTAAAAATATTTAACATGTCCTTGTTCGCTTCCAATTTGATAACGTCTCGACTATGTATATAAAAAGCTGTGCTTGGTGACCACTGCATTTGCTGGTGACTATCGGCCATTATATCAAAATGTATACGAAGTCGATTCCAAGAACAGCAATAGTTAGGGCAGCTTCTGGAATCGAACAACGGACTTTGCGTCTAAGTTCGAGGTGTTTGAAGTGGTAAAGCTCATCGAAAATGGCTATGGGCATTTCGTTAGCAAAGGGAGAAATAGTATTTCAGTCTGGAGATTTCTCCGGTTTCCTACTGCAAACTATTAACAGGGATTATTATTCCATTGTACACTTAGGCAACCAGTGAAGTTTCTTGAACTCTTGCTGAGTTCCATCGCTTTAGCAGAGCGACGTCCTAGATTGACGCTCGGTTCCATTGCAACGCGCGATTGCTCTTCGTGTTGCACTTTTTCGTTCACTACATGGAGAAGCGTCAATGTTGTCGCTTTTTTATAATTAGACCAACAGCGAAGATTGTACTGCACAAAATAAAACTTTCACTGGTGCTCTATCCCATATCTTGATTTCTAAGTCAACTGCGGCCACAACTGAGATTGCCTGATGCAATCTAAGACAAAAGGCGGGTACCCTGAAATCCAACATACAAAACATTTTCCCTGCAGTTCCAATTAGTTGTTGAAATCGCTGCGCGTGCTCCTGTTAAATTAAAGTTCAAGACTTTAGAAGAACCTCAGTACCGAAGCTATCGCTTTTCTCACCAGTGAGTCGTTCCCATTATTATTTTTAATATTTCCGGTTTTATTTTTGCAAAAGTTTGAATTTTTGTATACAATATGTTAGCCATGGTTTCCGTAGACCATATGGCGGTGTCTTCCACTGTTAATGTTGTATCTCTTTCTGTCCCTCCTTTTTGGTTTGATCAGTTAGAGGCACAGTTTTATAACCACAGAATCAATGCACGCTAAGTAAAGGATAGCGATCTCATGTGCTTTCTCCCCAAAGAGAGATCTATGCATTTTGGGGACTTAATCAAGTCGAATATCCGGCAGCACTCTGTATGTTTGTCAGCAACGTATCCATAATTTGCTGAAATGTTGCAGTTGTGGACGTGAGCCCATATTGAAGTTCATGATACTGACGCAAACTCTTATGCGCATAACGGCCGGCAGTTTTCTTGAGACTTCATGAGTTCCCACTTGCAGGTACCTATCCATTAGGTCCAACATTTAAAACTCCCTTTCACATTTTGTTTCGAGGATAACTCATCAGGATCCTGCATAGGATAATGGTGAATGGTTTGCGCTATTTTCCTACAGAACCCTTAGCGAAAGAACAAGTCTGTACGACTTCATGGGGTCGGTTTCCTTAAAAATTCCAGTGAGAAAAAGACGCAGTCCGATCAATAAGTGATCTGCTTTCGGCCTCAATAAGTAACTTAAAAATCTAAATGTGATGCACCCATATTATAAGTTGTTGGGCGTCAGCCATTGAGAAGAAGCAGTTGTATAGTCGCCTTAGACTGATGTTGAGCCTGAGGAAGCGGTAGCGACTATCCTGAGATTGATGTGAATTAGTTGATGATTTTACAGATAATGGGAGTTTCTTCCATGATGGCTATTATGAGTTAATGGCTCAGATTTTTGGGAACTTAGTAGCTGGTCAAGCAGGATTCAGACTATTGAAAAACATGACACATTGATTTTCTTCTACAACTGTACATGTGAGCTCATCAGAGGCTTCTTCCCCCACAGATGGTTTAGATCACTCTTTATGTAGCTTCGCCGGCTTACAGACAGATTCTATGGGGCATTGCAGATATGCCACTTGTCCGGGTTTTATTGACTGGCCCCGCAACCGTCGGTCATAAAACTTCATCTGATGATTCTAAGCGTCACCGTAAGAACGTCTAGCTAGCTGATGTATGGAAGGCAGGTCATTTAGTAATTTTCGCATATTCTGGTGACAGCAACGGATAAGAGGTTAGTCGTGGCTGCATTAGGTTATTGGATTTCGCCGTTCTCATCCGCTGAGCAATATTGCTAACTACTCAACAGAGAACTTGTTAAAGGTTAGCCCGATAAGCCAGAATACAATGGAACAATGGATCGATGCGAATAAAAAGCCAACTTTTATCTAGTCCTGTGACTGATCACGATGACTAACATAACTAATTACAATGTGTCATCGAGAAGAATGTTCACATTGGTAACATCACCAAAGGGTATGCATCAGAAATGTAATTCCACTGCAGAACGGTAAACTAACAAATCAGACGTTCGTGTGAAAGGTGTTAATTTCAGGTGAAACGTCCAAGACATGGAAAGTGGAACATATGCGTTTACTGACTAGCAGTGAACTCTCCAGCAGATGCTCATGTTTGGCAATGAGCAATGGGTCATTAGAGATGTTGCAACGAAATAAATGCACTGTCAACTAAAGCTTTTTTAACTATGCCACCGTGAAAGAACAGTAATAGGTTAGGGAGTGATAAACCATGCTTGGCAGAAAGGTAGGGAAAAATTCCGACTGAATTGTAAACAACCGATTTGTCCCTCTAAACTGAGCCGGTGGCCTCAGCATTGTTAACGTCGCTGGGCCACAGCAGTCAGTTGCAAGCGTGGTATGGATCTCTCAAAATCAGCCAGGTCATGGTACAGTCCGCGCGCTATCGCCAATATCGTCTGTTGAAAACCAGGAGCACGTACAGCCTTTGTTTATAATGCCGATAGTACAAGCTGCTTCGGTTATTAGTTTACTGGCCTTGAGACCTCTTAAAAAAAACAATTACAACTCTTCTCGGCCGTGCGGCCCAGACCTGCAGTTCATATTTGTCGCCTTAGCCTATGTATGGGTCTAGAACTTGCCAAAAATTGATAAGATCGAGGCGTCTGAATACAAAGCACTGAAGGCCTACGAATTGGATGCACCTTCTTGATGTATTCCTAGCTTGTTACGAGCAGCCACGATCAACCGGAATCAATACACCCAAATCCATTTCAATGGAAAATGGCTAGACCTCCTGTTTGTCCAGTTCAAAGTCATACGCTGACTGCCACAATAATTGTAATACGCTAGACTTTACGGTACTCAACCAAATTTGATACTAGATTGACAACATGGACCGGCATAGAGTGAAGTAAATTGTTCTGTGTTCATCTCGTCTATTTATTGCTATATATTGGTGTCGACAACATAAAGTGGACTGTTGGAACTTATGAGGTGTGTTTCGCTATTGACCTACATGAAGAACATTCGCAACCATAATACCAATCATTGTGGTTCTTCATTCTTGTAGGAGATAGGATGTGTGGGGATCAACGCACTCATACCTCCAGGCGCCTGAGGGGCACAATGCAACAATGTTGTATTGCGAGTAAAAAGCAATTCTTAGCAGCTCCCGTTGGATAAAGATTATTACTAAAACAAAACTTCTTCATAAAGTGAAAAGTCAATCGAATTTATGATTGTGGTCATTGTTGTTTGCATTAGGACCACGGGGACGGCAGAGTGAAACGAATTACTCTTGCACACATAAAGCTGGTCCAATTCGGCTTATCGCAACGGCTTCGGCAAAGCGCAAAAGGCGTGAATTTGTATGACGCAACAAGATTTGGAACGCCGATAGGGGCTTAACGTGACGAGTCGCCAGGATGTGCCTGCCCATGGAGTAGGCCGGCGACTTACGCGAGCACAAAGAACAGCCAAACGCATAGTGTCGGCCATTCAACATACGTACTGTGCTGCGGAGGGGGTACTTATCCACAGAACCTGAACGTTGCCTTTACCTTCATTAAAGGAAGATCACGCCGTCGGCGCCAAATCCCACTGCGTTTATCAATTCGTGTGCGCCTGCGGCATCAGTTAGCAGAAGGGATGGGGCTTTAGATTTCAGAGTGAAGGAACACCTACAAACGGTTCAGTGAGCAGGTACTCAGTCCATCTCCGAAGATGGGTGTTCGCGTAAGTCGCCGACGTTCTCCATAGGCAGGCACATCTTGGCTACTCGTCACCGCATTAAGCCCCTATCGACGTTCCAAATCTTGTTGAGTCATACGAATTCGCGCTTTTTGCGCTTTGTCGAGGCCGTTGCACTAGGTCGAATTAGACAAACTTTATGTGTCCAAAAACAATTCGTTTTCAACGTGCGGTTGCCGGTTAACTACAATGATCACTACTACAATGATCACAACCATAAATTTGATTGGCTTGATTGTGCTCTATAAGATTTATAAAAAGACTTCCCTTTTATTGTGTTGGTACTGAGGAAGTAATGCGAAATGATAGTATCTGACAATATTGCTCTTCTCATTTCGTTGTTCAAACTACCGAAGGGAACTAATGGTTTCAAAAGTGCAAAGCCTTTTGGTGGAGGCCCTGTAGACTTAGATAGAAGAGCGGAGATGTTCGCGTATTACAAGTTTACATCCATAGATCCGTTGGTTGGAAATTTCATAACACACTGATTGGTGGCTTTTTGTAGCCCCTGGCTACAAGGTTGTAAAATGAAATTTCAATGACGCAATGCTTTGTCAAGGCCTTTTTTCAAATATCGCTAAATTGCAGGCAAACACGGCAACATTTGGGAGAGCGTTCCACGGCTGACGCGCGCGAATGGAAAAGAAATTTCTGCGACAATTAAGCCGGCTATACCATCTGGTCAGTTTCAGAGGATGAACTATTAGGTTAATGTTGTGATTCCGTTTCAGCAGTGGGCGGAAATGTGGTTTCAGCGTTGCTAAATCTTGTAAACCATTATATCCTTTTTAACTGGTGTTCTTCGCAGCCAGCTTCCAAATCAAATAGTTGTCCACATGCCCGGAAAAGCACTAGACTGCAGTTTCAGCCAGTTGGGCATCGTCAGTAGTGCGCGTCCATCGGATCCATCAGGATTCGAGTCCATGACCACCAGTGGCTTGAACCGCAATTCAGCATCATAGACGACTGGGCCACAGGGGACAGCTTCGGACCGTCATGATTTACAAGCTAACTGCGATATAGCGTGCCTTATCCTTCACTGCCGTGCAAGTTGCGAACGTTGTAGAGGACAGGGTTTGCCCCGAAAGACACGACGTCCACTAAAAGGTAGCTATGTACGACATGGCATTTAGAAACTGTCAGGGCGGATATATTATGATGTAGTCATAAGTAGGGGATTTTGATATATATTTTTAATTGGTGTCCTTCGTAACCAGCTTCCAAATCAAATAGTCGTCCTCATGCCCAGAAAAGCTTTAGACTGCAGTCCGTTATGACGATCCGTAGCTGTCCCCGTGGCTCAGTCACATAAGGTGTTGAATTGCGGTTCAAGCCGCTGGTGGTCGTGGGTGTGAATCCTGATGGATCCGATGGATGTGCACTACTGACGATGCCCAAAAGACCAAAACTGCAGTCTAGTGCTTTTCCGGGGCATGTGCTCTACTATCTGCTTTGGAAGCATGCTGCGAAGAACATCAAGTAAATATAACAAAATTCCCTACTCATGAGTGCATTATGAGATCCCCTGGAAACGCCGATACTGACTGATGTACATGCTTAGAGAATTCAGTCTAAGCTGTTAAAACATGAAAAAGGCCACTGACGTTCTTCGTTGCCCTTCGTTGAGGAGCCTCGAGAGTAACAAGATCCTGTTTCTGCCAGGGCTGCCAAGCGCCGATAGCATGTTCCAGTGCAATCGTACGTAGGTTTTAAGCATTTTGGGGAAAGATTGAGGGTTCGAACCTACCGGACCCTCTGCGGAGCAGACCGAAGTGTTTAATGTTAGTTCTCGTCGCCTTTTCTGTATGTTTTGAACCTCCGAGATCTTCCAGTACAACCAGGGCATGCTCCTGAGAGGCCTTCTGCAAGGTGTTTTGTCACCAAGCTAGTAAACGCTCATCGGATGGTGACGCAGATGGATCCCTTGCGCTTAGCTGTGTTCAACTGTAGTAGGCTCCTTGTTGACTATTCATAAATGCACCCTAGGTCTGGTTGAAGTAGATCGTGCTCTTCCTTGTTATTAATCGCTTGCCCTATCTTAGCATCTTCGGCGAAAGCAGGAAATTAGGGGACATAACTCCTGCCAGGTCGCTGACAAACACAAGGAACAAGCGCGGACCCAGCACCAAGCCATGTGACACCACATTCTACCTCAATCGGGTTAGCAAGGGATCCACTAAAACCACTTGTGGCCTCCATTGGTGAGGAAAGTTACTAATTGAACGAAGAACAGGATCTCCTTTCCCGTAGCTCTGTAGGCTGGGAAGTAGGATGCGGTGAACAAGGCGGTCGAAAGCTTTAGGTAAGTCCAACAAGATGCCGTCAACTCCAACCCCATCATCAGCCTCCTCCATCCAACTACCCCGTGCCATTAGCAGGTTGGTGGTGCGTGACCGAGGTTGGCGGAAGTCATGCTGCTTCAATGCCAGGAAGTTGCATTTTTCCAGCTAGTCCAATAGAGCCTCAGCGAGAACCGCTTCCATCATCATCGCAAGCACAGGGCAGAGACACTGGGCGATGATTTTCAGGATCTGAACCGCTGCCACTTTTAAAAATTGAATTATAATGCCACGTTACCACATAGTGAGGACTTGATGTTCATCGGAGCACCTTTGGAGAAACTGTGACAGTGGTTCAGATAGCTTGGTGGCTGCATTCTTCAGTGCTTTCGGGTAGATGTTATCTGCTCCAGGTAAGCTATGGTTGCACAGTGAGAGGAACTTTTTAACCACAACTGCTGGGCTAGAAATTACATTGTAAATCATGGAATCGTTAGTATGCTTGACATTATGGGAGTGGTAGAGGCTACAAGTTGGAAAATTAAGGTGTATTGTAGTCGCAGGGCATGCGCTGCTTCTTCGGCTCTTTATACTTTACTGTTTGCTGTGAAAATTAGAGGGATGCCATGCTTTACTTTCCGAAGACTGCTGACATACCCATACGATAGTTTGTATTTTGCCAGAAACCTTTTGTATAGGCACTATTGTTAGGTTACTTTGTCCTTACAGACAGCTTCTAAATGATGCTAAGAGAGGATCACCATTTCTAAAGCTGTTTAAACTTAAAAGACGTATAAATAAATAAATAAATAAATAAATAGTATATTCTCGGTAAAACGAGACACACCTGTAAAGGCGTGACCAAATATGCATACATGCATAGCTTCTGTGGAATGTTAAAACATTTCGTTTTAATGAAAGTTATATAAGAAAAGATGTTGATGGTCTGTGATGGTCTGTCCGATCGAATGCGTTTGCGAAGCCGAGATGAAGTAAATTCACCTCTACATTGTTTTCCGCTTCGGTGCAGTCGGACTATGTTAGTAGTAGTTTGCTAAGCGACAAATGGCCTCGTCGAAACCAAGTTGTTCCTGTGAGAGTCTGGTAAATTTTCAAACTTAATTTGTTAGCACATTAGTAGCAGTGGCAACCACGGCTTCTAAAAGTACCAATATAAGGGTTTCAGCGCGTTAGTTGACCGGATTGGAACGACTAGATTCTTTGTAATTTAGAGTTTTCACCCTATGTTTCTATGTGTCGGGTGCATATATTTCGTCCAAAGACCGCTAGAAGAACCAATTAGAATGCTCATCTGAGCTATTAACTATCGTTACAAGTGTCTTCAAATGCAGTCTATCAGCTCAACAAGCGCCGTGATAGGAATGCACCATGGAGCTTTCACTGCAGGCTATGTCTTAAAGGAACAATTGGGCGAGATCTGGTGGCAAGACAACAGTAGATATGAGGTACGGCAGCCATTAAATGCTCCAAAGTTGGTGTGTTTTGTTGTCGTAGGACATTCTCCGCATCCTTCATGGTCAGCATTATTACATATTATGCTTGCAAAGAAAATTCTTCACTCGACTTTCTATAACATGTTTACATGTTGAGTTAGCAAATATTCATCAGAGAACGTACACCTTGTCAAATGATGCTCGTATGCCATTTTATTCTCGCTGACAAGTTGTGTATAATGGCTGTGTTGAACCACATATTTTATCCATGATGCTGGGAGAGATATAGATATGCCAGTCCGAATTCCCCACCGTTATGCAATTAAGCGTCTTATTTCGTCACAACAAGAACAACTTTTCCAGTGGAGAAAAGTTGTTTCCGTTGAATCCGTAACCAAAGTACCAAACTGGCTTATTATTGTAGTCACACGGAACGCGAGAATCACTGGCCGAACGGACAAGCAGCAAAAACAATGGAAAATGAAAAGTACCGAAGACACCGGGGACGGAAGTCGACAAAGCAACTCGACGCCTTCGGGGCAAGCCGGAAAAGGGCAACGAATGACAAACGATCTTAGGCCCAGGCCGAGAACAGCAGGGAAAGTATTGGTGAAGAGCTCTGATTTCCTGAGAGGTGCGCTTTTGGTCGCGCCTCTAGAAGTAACCACGAGGAGAGCTACGCAACCCCGATTAAGCAAATCAAGAACATTAGAACGAATCCAGCCCCGTCAGAATACGACGCGCGGAAGCGAAGATACGAAGGCAAATCGGCGAATGCCGACCTATCGGCTGACGGAGGTCGGGGAATGAATGTGACGCCGAGCGAAAGGACAATGTGTGCTGTGTAGTGGTCGGGAACTGTCCGCTTTAAGTGCGTGCGTGTGTGTTGGTAGGTGAACCCATTGAGCGTTGGCAATAAACACTGTGCGCCCCCACCGTACTTCTCGCTACACTATGTGTTGCCATACGCTAGCCAGTACTTCGTCTACCACTATTTTTATTTTACCAAGTCATCCGAAAGGACATGTGCCCAACTGCAGAGTATTAACTAAGTTGAAAAAACTACGCATTAGTTGCAACAAGGTAAAGCGTTCCATTTCGTATTAAAGGAATTATTTATGAAGGGAATGAATCAAATGGTCATACGTACGTTGTTGGCGGAAAGCAGAGCACTCGCCTAACTGATTAAGTGCATAAATCATAACAGTGCTTCACAAATAGTTTGACTAGCGTTTCCGGACGCCACATTAACAACTAATCCTATTCGAATCTGCGAGCTTACCAACACATTTTTGCGACCCTTTTCCAGCTGCCGACTCAGTTCCCCTGTCTATGACACTTAAGCTTAGGGACCATGAGCTGAACGTAATGGAAGTTGACCTGAGTAATATCATTCGAACACATAGCGTGCTCAAACTGTTACTACACTGGTCCTGAATGTATCCAGTCAACCGTATTGCTATTTGGCGTACACGCGATTCCTGTTCTCCTCTTCAAAACGTACACACCATCCATAAAGAGTTATGCCTTCCCCGTTGTTTAAAAGTACACTGTTGTCCTTCCACGCCGTAAACGTGGCCCTCGTCTAAATATGGACTATCAGTCACACGTGCATTTCCTCAAGGTTAATGGAAAGGTTACTGGAGGGGTAGTGCTCCGTTTTCTGTTGCCTTACAACCTTATTAATGGATCATAATATGGGTGTTCATCCGATAAATCCTGCCAAACATGCATGGTTGAATGTTTAAACGACGTCACAAACGCGATTCATTTGGGGCAATAGTTGATCGTCGTCTCCCTTGACCGTGTACCTGTTGTGTTACCAATGACGCCTTCACCCCACGACAGCAAGAAGAAGTCCACCATCCAGCTGGAATAGACTTGTATACATGAAATGACATTTGATTACATAGTTTTGAGGGCAAAATGAAGGGAAGCTACTAAATAACACAAGCCAACCATCGGAATGAACAGGTCGAATCCAACGGGCGAATAAGCAACCGTGTAATCAAGAGCGAATCGCATATGTTCTAAAGAATAGTATCATGGGACCCCAAGCGTAAAGCAAACCTCTATTTACATTGACTGGCGCTGGCCAATCAGAATATCGAATCAGAATAGCGAAATGTAGCGTTTAAAACAAGGGCATGAAATAAACGAGAATAGCAAGTGCAGACTGAAAATTAAAAACTAGTACAATAATTGTGTGACAATTAAATTATACCGCGCACTCCTGCGCCTCAGCTTGGTATATAGAGATGTTCACTTACTCCATGGTAATTCTGTCTTTTTCGATAGTCCACGTCGCCTAATACATATCTATATTTTTACTGTGTAGCTTTTTACGCTGCCCTTAGTGGCTTCCCGATCGCAATAATTTGGCAAATACTTCGCCATAGGACGTCTAGTTCATTGCTTCATACCTCCCACATTATTACCATACGCTGCGCATTAGATATACGCGAAAAACAACAAAACTGTTATAAAAGCAATTTTCTCTGTCATTACGACGCATTTGTCTATCACATAAATCATATAACATGCTTTACTTACATCTTCCTAGTCGTTTTCCCTCGTAAAATGTCTCCGCTGACTCTCTCTTACTCACCTTAAAGTTTAAATGCCAATGCGGAAGATCCCAAATGAAGACTTAACTGCCACATCCTCCTGGCCAGTGGATTAAGCGCCCCTGCGCAGTTTCAGCGACAATAAAAATGATCGTGTCCCATTTACAACCTTCATTGCAATTTTATCTTCTGACACAAACTTCAGGAGGATGTCCGCATTCGTCACCAATGAATTTCAAACGAGTGCTTAGCAGCAGAAGTTATGTAAGCATTCTCTGGTCTCCTAAGGAGATGCAATCCCTAACGACGCTGCGTGACAATCCGCACTAAATACCACACAAACAAGCCTCCGAACAAACCATCTAACGTCTAGGAATCTATACCTTTTACGACTCAAGTTAATCCATAACGGAATCAAGCTCCTCCACAAGTACATCAAGTTGAAGCTAAAGTGACGCACACGCACAAATGCGTGCCCATGGTCATGATCAATTGAAAATCCGTGCAGGAGTACTCAGAACGTCTGCATCGGTTGGTGCAGCGGTTAAACTGCGCTCAGCCAACAAATCACGTGATGCACACACGCACGTTAAAACAACACATGAGCTCATTCACTGTGGGATGAAGTGCGGACTAGCACGTGGCATCTATGGACAGTTGAGGAAATACTGTTACTCCCACCCACTCACTTATGCAGCATCAAGATACACAACAAAGAACTGGGGGTCGGAGATATTCCATCCGCGTTCATAGTGCTCACTGTTGCGCATAGACGACCGGACATGAAAGGTGCTCCACAATGAGACAGTATCGATTGCCTTGACTGAAGGTAGCTGCATACAATCTAGCAGACGGGTCCGTCAACCGCACCTGGTTTGACCTATGCTTAGCGGTGTCTACGTGTGATCGATTGTGGATAATATTGCCTAGGTGAAATAATGCGTGCGGTGCTTCACTACGCACTATCATGGAACAATGCCTTAGTACTCGGTAGGTGTGGCCGAATTACCTATTAACTGCAGCTGATCGGCCTTAATGATGAAGTTACCATCAGCATCTGCACAGCAATGCATCATGTACTGCGGTGAGCTTTGCGGAAGTGTACCGCGCAAATTGTGATAACGTTACCGAGTTGGCAACAGCTTGCATTTACTGGTCCGTATGTAATCGTTAGTATAATGTAACTGTTGAGATGGTGAACGAATAGGTTTGTAAAGAAGTGTCGTGAGTTCGTTTGGAACGAAGATGAAACGATGATCTATGGTAACGTTAGCGTACTCCTCACCAAGGTGGCAAAATGCGATGCACTGGGTATGGTGAAACGCTGTTTGACCGAAGGGAATAACCTAGGGAGTGGCCGAAGCTTAAGGTGGTCGAAACAACCGACATTGCGTCATATATTGTTTTAGCTCGTGTTTCAGTCTGAAGTAGGCACTCAAGAACATGGTGTTATCATTAGATCGTCAACGTCCACTATTTTGTACATAATACTGGCAAATTCCAGTAAATGGTCAAAAGTTGTTGGTATCAAGTTGAGGGCACCTTTTGAACTTAAAAGTGGATAAGAGAAGCTAGTTTTTGCAGAATCTGAAGTCGCTCACCATGGAGTTGCACATCGCCATTCCTTGGCTGCTCTGTTTGCAAGAATGATTAGCTTCCAAACCAATTATTCGTCAACCGGCGGATACAGATGGGACACGTCACTACAGTTCCGATCTCTGTGTTTCACAGAATTATATATAAATAAATAAATAGTATATTCTCGATAGAAGGAGGCACGCAAGTGAAGGCATGATCAAATATATCTATGAGCGTAGCTGCTTTGGAACAGTAAAATGTGTTGTTAAAATAAAGTAAAACCAAGATTTGCGTAGTTTATACACTTGCAAAGTTCGTCAGATAATAGTCGAATCCACGAACATTAAAGCGCTAGTTTTGGAAAACATCAAGGTTATTACTATGGTGGCAATAGCCAACGTTCGGCGTGATTGTGCCATGTTGTAATCCATGGTTTCATAAGTACATGAGCCAAAGTAAAATGTCAGTACATGTGTTTCCGAATAAAAGTTGACGTGCTTCTTGACATGATATTATCTGGAACCACAGTTATCAAGCAATACTGAAAGAAAGAAAGAAATCTTTTATTCTCGAAAGTGCGAGACATGCCTACATTTGCATGATCATGGCGACACAACAAGGATTGGTTAATGTAAGAACGACACGAGTTCATAAGTGACATATGGATCCATGTGCTCAGTGTGCATTAATGCATGTTGATAAGAACAAGCGTTGTTGTGTTGCTTGAATTTGTGAATGTGACGCCGTATTTGTGATTATTTTCGGTCAGGCGTAGGAAGAAAAGAAGTGAACTCTTCGTATTGGGTGGTCCACGTCCGTGGATTTGGTTAGATCATCCAGATATGTAAGAAGCAGTGAGTTTAGTAAGCGGCGAGTCACATACGGCACGTCACAGTGTTGTTAAACGTATATTTGTGGCGTTTTATAGAAAAACGCTTGCCAGCCGAAAACCCACCATGTCCTGAAACAACGCCGCTGAACTATTTGCTGGAAGTGGGTAAACCTGAACCAACCAGCAAACACCACGAAGAGATTGTTCGCCTAGCTAGATGAATGCATTTTTCATAATAGATCTGGGCGCTGCATCAGCATGTTGTGAAGTCGCTCACAAGGATAAACGACACTCTTGTCTTCAGAACTGCATTTCACCATAAGCATCGCTTTCAGTGTTTAAATGCTAAGCTGCATTGTCCAGAATCTACTTCGATCCAATTTGGACAAATGTAGAATGCTGCATCTGCGGCACAAGTTCGTTCATTCCTACAAACTCGGAAACCGGGAGCTTCAAACGTCTTCTGGCGGGAAGGATCTGGGAGTTTTGTCCAGGTTGACCTTGGATGTTTGAAGCAGACTGAAACGGTGTAAAAAGGGGCATCCAAAACGTAGGCTTCCTGAAGCATGCAGTTGGATGATTCGACCATTCGTATTTTCCACAACTTCTCGGCTCATACATACGGCCAAATGTGGAATACGCAATACAGGCTTGGGAGCCATGGCTGAGGAGAGATCTCACTGTCTTGGAGATACCCCAACGCCACGCAACCAAAAACGTCGAGGGTCTGTATAATTTGTCATAAAGCGTTTTTTGCTAACAATATTTTATATTTTGGATTTTCACCATAACCATCCTACGGGACCTGTTAAGCATTAGCTATTTTACCCTTATAGAACCATTGTTCCATTGGCCATACAAAGATCATTTGGAAGATGATTCATCCAGTATGTGCATTAGTCCCAGAGAGACGGAAAATAAATTACATACTTTTCATACTTCTACCTAGGGGACGGAGTTGGTTTGGAAATGGGAAAACAATTCTACCTACATTACATCAACTTATGTTTGTTTACAGTTCTAATTGAAAAGTTTGTCCGCTGTTGTTAGCCTACACACGTTTTATCTTCGTCAACCTGCTCGTTGTCCTTGATTTCCAGGTCTGGGAGTGTAAATCCCAAAAGACTAACGCTTGCTTCAACTTTCTCCCAGCACGGTGGTTGGTCTAATGCCCTCTAATAAATGACACTCAGTTCTTGAAATAGGCTCATTCTTTCCTGTAGATAATCGACGCAGTTGTCATAGAAACTTGTGATAATATTCATCACACAGTTTTGCTGACGTGGCCCGCTTGTATGAGTTGGCCAATTGGAATCTTTACCTCGTTTGTAACAACGCTGTCTCTGTTCTTGTCTCTGCAATTCTGCTGGAGTTCGGGCACTGCAGATGAAACTTTCAGTGCTGAACTATTTTGTCGCTTAATAGTACAGTAGCGCGGAAAATAACAGATGTTGTGTATAAAAAGTGCCCAGCTTCCTTGTTTTAGGCCAAGATTGACATTCACACTTGGGAGGGGCCTTCATTGCAAGTTGGCAATACGCATACTGTTGGCGAACTTTTTCAATTTGCGATTCCATTTCCCGCAGTACACAAAACTACGTGCCAAGGCTTTCCTGCGGCTGTTACTAGGGTGCCCCGGGTGGAACTGCAATATTTGACTCGGTAATTTCTTTGGTACTACAACTCAGTCTCCTTGACTGACAGGGATCCGCATCGATTGAATAACAGTGGTGACTCCATAGATCTACGCCCATTTGGCCAACATTATCGTAGATACTCCACCGCTTTTTTTAAGGTACTGTCCCATGATATCACCAGACGAATACTGTCTGTTGTTACTGGGTGTCTTCTCACATTATCAGCCAGGATACTTTGAACTTCTGTTCCGAATCTGATGGCTGCAAATACTCAGTCATCATTCTCTTTTGGGTATGAATTGATAAGACCAGACAGGGCATCCGTTTCACCGATTAATTGTGTAGGTTTATACTGCATAATGAAGTCCTATGTAAGTAGTATGTTTGCCAGTAGTTTAATTTGATTTGCTGTAAAAACCGGAATTCCACTCTTTGACCCGATTATCGAAAGAAATGGTTTGTGGTAAGTAAGGATTGTGAAATGTCTGCCATACAGCAACTTGTAGAACCGTTTCATTACGAAAATAATCGCTAGCAACTGACGAGCAACGATAAACTGAACAGTAAAGTACCTCGGGTTAGTTTACAACGATATTCAACTGGATTACAGTAGAGCATGAAAACAGTGTGGTTGATACGATATCGTAATTGACGCGAAACCTCTATCCGGGCAGTAAGAAAAGAGAAGGACGGAGAGTATGGCGTCATGCGTAATTGTTAAACGAATGGTTGAAAATCCATGCCGTCAGCTGTGGAACTTCTTTATACACAACATCTGTTATTTTCCGCGCTACTGTACTATTAAGCGACAAAATAGTTCAGCACTGAAAGTTTCATCTGCAGTGCCCGAACTCCAGCAGAATTGCAGAGACAAGAACAGAGACAGCGTTGTTACAAACGAGGTAAAGATTCCAATTGGCCAACTCATACAAGCGGGCCACGTCAGCAAAACTGTGTGATGAATATTATCACAAGTTTCTAGGAAAACTGCGTCGATTATCTACAGGAAAGAATGAGCCTATTTCAAGAACTGAGTGTCATTTATTAGAGGGCATTAGACCAACCACCGTGCTGGGAGAAAGTTGAAGCAAGCGTTAGTCTTTTGGGATTTACACTCCCAGACCTGGAAATCAAGGACAACGAGCAGGTTGACGAAGATAAAACGTGTGTAGGCTAACAACAGCGGACAAACTTTTCAATTAGAACTGTAAACAAACATAAGTTGATGTAATGTAGGTAGAATTGTTTTCCCATTTCCAAACCAACTCCGTCCCCTAGGTAGAAGTATGAAAAGTATGTAATTTATTTTCCGTCTCTCTGGGACTAATGCACATACTGGATGAATCATCTTCCAAATGATCTTTGTATGGCCAATGGAACAATGGTTCTATAAGGGTAAAATAGCTAATGCTTAACAGGTCCCGTAGGATGGTTATGGTGAAAATCCAAAATATAAAATATTGTTAGCAAAAAACGCTTTATGACAAATTATACAGACCCTCGACGTTTTTGGTTGCGTGGCGTTGGGGTATCTCCAAGACAGTGAGATCTCTCCTCAGCCATGGCTCCCAAGCCTGTATTGCGTATTCCACATTTGGCCGTATGTATGAGCCGAGAAGTTGTGGAAAATACGAATGGTCGAATCATCCAACTGCATGCTTCAGGAAGCCTACGTTTTGGATGCCCCTTTTTACACCGTTTCAGTCTGCTTCAAACATCCAAGGTCAACCTGGACAAAACTCCCAGATCCTTCCCGCCAGAAGACGTTTGAAGCTCCCGGTTTCCGAGTTTGTAGGAATGAACGAACTTGTGCCACTCACAGTCTGTGTGT
>OX104063.1:251363178-251467943 GCA_944474145.2 Dicrocoelium dendriticum
ATGAGGCTAGGGGCCGTTGGAGACTGAGACGCGATGGTGGGGTCGGGATGCCTGGGCCTCTTCCTCGGCCTAAACAGGGAGTTTGTAGTTGACCGTTCAGTTTCAAGTATAGCGTTGTTTACTTTCACAGCTGCGTTGCGAGCGTTCTCCAGTTGCTCAACTGTTTCCGCCAAATTTTCACACTTTTACATTAGGAAAATTGCACAACTAACGACAGGAATGGATTTGCACATCTGGCAGAACGAAAATGCTTCGGTTTTGCTGCTGTATTGTCTAGTTATGAGTGCACTCATCCCTAAACACTTAAAATGGTACGCTTTTTGACCGTTAAAGCAAACTGGACCAGACTTAACAGTTTTTACACATTGGTCACAATTGATTTTCGAATGGGCCATAACCACTTGAGGCGTGTACTTTGTTATTTCAATTCGCACCAATTCCAAAAGGGATTAGATAGAATAGGAGAGTTCAGAATCTAAGTTGTAGATCTCTCATTTACCATTAGCTTAGAATGGATAATTCTCCTGAATTATGTGGTCACGGTCAGTAAATGGGCAGCCAATTAGGAATGACTGCAGATGGTGCTAATACGGTGTAGAGATTCACCACTAACAAGATGGAATGGAGTAACTGGATGTGTACACTACAACGGGGTAGCAAGAAGATAGAGAGACTGACGCACCGTGTATGACTTCGCTTCAGTTTTCGTTGCGCGGCGATCGGCGCTGGTTTGAGGTCAGGGGGTCAGACATGTGGCGTCCAGATAAGTCACCCATTCCTTAGGGTAGATAGGCGACGTGCGTGCTATTGATCCAGCAGGTAAGTGGATAGCTAGCGATGCAACGTAGGATTGAGGCAAAGCAAAACGACTTGGAAAACACTGTCTATTGACGACAGTGGCTGCAAAAAGGACAGACCAAATTGACAACTATCGCTTTGTACAGCGACTAGAAGGAGTGGTGGCTTTCAAAAAGCTCTTTAAAATAAGACCACCAGAGTTATTGTGCGACGAGAGGTAAAATAAATCGTCCGATAAAATTCAAGTACGGTTGACTTCCAAGCTGCAAAAGCACAGTTTGCTGCTGATCCAGAAATGACAGATCCAAAGGGTGAACTGTGGTAAGAGGAGCTGGCGGAGCCCCATCGGATGGCAGTACTTAGGTCACTGTGAGAATAAATCCGAAGACTTCAGGGCGAATAACTCAGGAGGACACTACTTTTTGCGACTGCACGGGGTAGCGTCGGTGTTGAAATATCATTGGGAATGAGCAGCTGGGTGAGTGGCGAGAAAGGATATTAGGTAGTCACAACTATTCGACCTCACCGTCCATTTAGTGTTGAAACAGAGTGGTCATGCAAAAACAAAAATGTTGATAACCACGTTATATGATACTGGAATTCGTTCCAAGTAACTATTCTTAACCGAGGCAGAGCTTGCGCTGTTAATCGCAGTCGTCTGCGCTACACTTTCGTCCTCAAGCGTATGACGCGTTCGCTTATGGACGCACTAAGTTTAAATCGTATTGTTGTGCGACGTGTTAAGTAGGAGGGTAGTACAGTCGCTAAATTTTGGACCACACAGTTGTTGTTGAATTGCACAATCCCAGAAGAAGCATCTGTGGGAAAATTTGAAAAGGACGCAACAGACATGAGCAAGCCAAAAGGAAATGCAATGAAAAAGCACACAAAGCAATGAACGGAATACGACCTAACGCTGCAAGTTGAAACACTATGCACACTGTAGATCTGTCGGTATATATATTACGTAAACGTGTTATTCGTGTGAATATAGAACGGATAAACGTGAAGATTCTAGATGGGGTTGGTCGCCATTTGCAGTGGTATAGAGCTATCTTAATTCGTTGCGCAGTTGTAACTCCTAACTAGGTTGCGAGGTGATAGTAGCAAGACAAACTAAGTGACGGAAAGCCAGCAGCAAGCTGAGCCGTAGATACAGGTAAATGGCAATTGAACGTCCTCTCTCATATCTTATACTCGGTTTCCTGTGTCCCTACCCATATCCTATTCATAAGGCTTACTTGCATTACCACTTCACAAATAATTCGACCCCTGGTACTTAAAATATTAAATAAAGCTTCATCCCCTGAGGTACGTTTAGTAAAGCCATTACGCCTGACCTGTGTTTCGTACCAGATGTCAGCATTGTGCTGCTACACCTGCGGGAAACATTTACTGTTCAAATGGAAATTATGATATGGACTGTCCATACAAATTTGATTAAAGGCCACTGAATAATGCGCGTTTCCATTATTATGCAGAAGTAACAGGTGCTAGATGTTGCAGATCGTGTGTTACCATGTATAGTTCTTACAACTTTAAGAGGAACGTTTTTAGTTAGGTTAAATTACCAGTACTTCTTCCACTTCTCATTGCCTTCACATTTGGTTTGGTGTGGTCTTTTACCGTGGAGTTGTAATATGAGGATCTAGACACCTTCATGGTATTTGCTTGCATAGCAGCGGTCAAGGGCTGATAAGACCTACTCACGCACTGGATAAGTAAACCATGGGAATCCTCTACCTGACTCAACCTATGTACCTGGCATTCCCGCCAGCTTCTGAAAGCGACACCTTAAATTGGATTCTTGTCCTTGTTGCTAGCAGTAGCTTTCCTGTGCCCATATGCCTGCGGCGGAATCGCCAGAGCCCAGCACACCGTAACCACTACTTGTTTTGCTCATTAACACTTTGTTAACCATACGTATAGTACCTATTTAGGGACCCTGTCAAACCCCGGCAGCAGTCCCTGAAGCCGAACTGTTCCTCTGGAAGTGATTAACAACCTACCGGTCACCAAACTGCTTACCGCGGATCTCTCGACCCGAGCACACTTTGCTTCTCCGTGTTTCCGCTGGTCGAGACCGACTCGGGCTTTCATGGGCGCTGAGGACAGTGCCTACCGACTGGGAGGATAATGTTTCAGGTCCAAGCGTTTCATTGTGGGGATCCCAAAAGTAAGATTGTTGTAGTTCAATTAGACGGCCAATGCTCCTGCCACTACGTCTTACCTTCACCTTTCTTTTGGTGCAAAACTTACTAAGTGCTGATGGCATGCGCATCCAGCAACTTATGGGTTATTTGCTTCGTTGTGCAGCTCATTAACCACCCATTAACAGCACCGCATCCCACCTCCTATTGTAACGCAAAGTGAATAACCATGCGCCATCTCTGAAACCACAGGCTTCGCAGTATGACTTAGTGTAGGCTCGCATATCCCTGTCCATCGGCCGAATAGGTTGATAACCTCTTTTATAGCGCAGTACACTCACATTATAGCTTAAACGCCGTCTGCTGCGGTCAGCCATGCGCCCCCAAATCTTGCGTTAAGGCCCCCTATTATTTTCTCACTGACTGGTGGCTCTTTCCTTATCCTTTGCTCCCAATTCTGACTAACCCTCCAACTAATTCACCATTGTGACTGGTCGTGTTCGCCCAGACGTACTTGGCTTACTTCCAATGCAGCCCATTTGCAACTTTTGCTGTGGTCATGAGCTTTTATTAGCGTGATAACCACAGAATGCTCTGCCGACTTATTACATATCCCGCTCGGTACCGCTATTCACGTCCGATGTTTTTGCTTACCCAGCTAAGACAGCTGCTGCACGCGAACGTTTCCTCCTGTTGGCAGTTACTTACTTGTAACCTAGAGTAATTTACCTAATCTATTGAACACCGTTCTGGCCGTGGATATCCTCTCACCGGGCTGGCCGGTTCCACTGATCACCTCTTCAAAATTTGGCTCCTCTTAACTTTTCTTTTCGTGATTACATCTGAGCACCAACTCGAGCACCTCAGGGCTTTAACACAGCGCACCTTTTCTGCATGGTTGTCTGGTGCTGACGTTCTTCGGTTTCTCTCCTACATTGCTATGGTGCACGTCGCTGCATGAGCTCGTACCACCTAGTTGTAAACTTACATTACTTAACATATCGCCCTTCTCTGTTTAGCAGTGTTTTTGTCTTACCTGGTTCGTCTTCATGCTTTTCAGTGAACCCAGAACGTCTTCTGTGTAAGGACCTCAGGGTTATACTGCCATTACAATACCCAACTTACTGCTTCTCCAATGTTTCTGCTATTACACTTACACATACACTTGCGTTACTTTATTACATTCACTGCATGGGCTTGCTTATTCCCTTAACAATTGGACTGTATGCCGCATAACAACCCCCAATCACCTTACAGCGTTGGCCTCCTGGGTCCAGTCACTCTCAGTTGTGTAGGAATGCTGATACTTTATGTATCAGCGCTTCAGCGTCGTCCGTGTCACCATCAACTCACCGCGCCACTGTTTGCATGCCTCGGCTCTTCACCGATTCTTTGATTTTGCCATCTTCTTAGAACGCTGTTGTACAAACTGACTGCTCTCGGATCTGCCCCGTAATCCAGTTTGTCTTAGCTTCACCTAAACAAATACTCGGTTTCTGACGGTTGTCCTAAAGAGTAATTGAAACAAAGTTTTACCCATTCCTCTATGCATCCTTCTACCACCCGTACATTTTGTTCAACGTCGTGAACCGGCTTAACCCTCTTTGGACTATGCGCTCAGCAAAACTTTATTCTTACGCTGCATTTATAGTCTGTGCCATACTTGTTACTTGACGTCAGAAAGCACATGTAAACGGTATATATCGAACAAACATACCTAGTAACACGTAACTGGCACCCTAGCATGCAATGAGTCATTTTATAGTGTTTATGGATGCATTTTAGTCTGTATGTTTCCTGGGTTGCCTCTTGTTTGTTGTTTGGGTTCCCCGTGATTTCCACAGGAACGGTGGCCAGCGCATTTAGATTCCCGAGCTGGCACTTGTTTAGCCATCCTCAACAGCCAGCTGATTTGAAACAAGTGACCTGTTTTCTTATACCTCAACGGCAAAGCACTATTGAAGCTTCCACTTACCTTCCCAACGGATCATCTTTTGGCAATGTGGAGAGATACAGCTTGTACCTGGTCCACACAAATGGTTTACTTTGCCTTGCAAGCACATTGCCCCAACTTGCGCTTTGGAATTGTGTCATTATATAGACCCCCTGTTCAAATATAAAATAACAAATTCCTGTATCACATATCCCTTACCGACGTGGACAGCTTTGCTGCCTAGCACTGGTTTTCAGCAAATTGTGTTTGGCACCTTACATTGCTTCCAGAGCATTATGATACTTCACTTACTTGGAACTTTTCTGATAGCGTATACTTAAGCCATTACTAAACATGCTGACAAGTTCGCTTGACAAGGACTTACCAATGAAAAAGCTGTCCCCCTTCTGTGGGTAATCTACGCTTTTACGAGATCTAAACATTGGGGTTCGAGTGGGTGCAGTAAATAACTAACTAAATAAATAAATGGTTTATTCACAAATTTATAGAGACACAACAAATCAGGCATGATCAAGGTTTATAGGCAGTTGTGTATAACGACGATACTTCGGGTTCAATCGTTTGTGATTGAAACGGTTAAGGCACTATAAGTGCAATGTAACAGTGTTGTAGACGGAGCGTAATATATCCTTGCATGTGTCAAGAAGAGTTGAGATATGAGTGTAGTCGGCTTGCCAATACGTACTTGTGGGCAGTGACTTTATTCAGTGGCGAGTCACATCCGCCACGTCACGGTATTGTTAAGCAGACATTTGTGGCTTGTTATAGGGAGAACGCTTGCCAGGCGAAAACCCACCACGTCCTGTAACACTGCCGTAAAGCATTTTGGACATTAATGTATGGATGGTAAAGCCGATTGACGACTGATTGCATATTCGGTTATTCGCAGACGTATGGCTCCTAATTTGCTCTTTTAGTTGCACCGGTAATATGATCGGGGCCGCCATGATTGTTGAGGCCGGTTGAGCTGCGACGTAGTCGCAGCACCGTTACCCCGCTTAACCTAGTGCGCAATAAATAGTTTAGTGTCATTTTATGGCATGATGCCCGGCTATCATTCTGCCTTTGCAGATTTACTCAATTCTGTGCAAATGTGATAGCACATTTGTTTAAATGTGTGGGAAGCCAGATACGCACCGTTACCCTGTAAAACCTAGTGGGCAATAAATAGTTTATGGCAATTTTACTACATAATTTCCGGCTATCTTTCTGCCTTTGCAGTTTTATTTAATTCTGTGCAAATGTGATATTGCGATTGTTTAAATTTGTCGGAAACCAGATACGCGGCAAGAACAGTATTCTCAAATCTGTGCGCCATGGAGAAGCTTCCTTGGGCGTTCTTTTGACAGTTTTGATGAGTTTAATAGTTTGTTTTCAGACTTTATGCTTCTTCATTACGTCAATTTCGTATGCTACAGCAGCAGAAAGTGTAACGTGTCACGGGTGAAGTACGACAGGGTCATTTATCGATGTGTCCGCTGCGCACGTCGCAAGTCAACAAGTACAGGAAGGAGACGTGTTTAGTAGGATTTTGCTTCTATTATTCTAAATCTTTCAGCTAACGTGATACTAACTGCAAAGCTCGCGTTAACCTCATTAGAACGGGACGCAAGCTGAAAGTCACAACCTTCGATCTGTCTCACAATCACCCAGTTAACCGCTTTCTTTTTGAGCGACACCCCATCAATCGCCGTCTGACAGACGATGAGTTCCTTCAGTGCTGAGATTACCGCCGATCCGAGTACAAGTCAACAAACCGTAACCCATCATATTGCACGTGCACTTGGTACTGGTGATCTTTTTCCTTACCTTTCATCGATAGGTTGTCGAAAGGGAGCCGTCGAGTTCCCCTCAACCAGAGGTATTATGCAGAATGGGGTGCCAAAGTAAGTTATTCTGTGCAATTTAAACTCCCATTTTCACTTTATTGTAGCGTCGACATGGATGCTAGCCCAGTAAAGAAAACGCTGAGAAGGAAAAAACTTGTTCAGATAAAAACTCTCATTCAATTACCCGACAGTAGGCTATACGTTCGCACTACTATTATATTTCAGCCGATGAATACGACTTTGTGTAATGACACCCTGCATGGGACATGCGCGTCCAAGGCACGAATATACTGAACAACGCTGAACCTTTTCTCGCTGCTTTCTGTTAAATACAATGCACCGTTGTTATTGCGGTTTCTGAGCTCCTTTGGGATTAAAGCATTTTTAACAATTAACTGGACTAGCGGCACCTTGGCTGCCAGTGTAATAGGACCCAGGTGGGTTGTCATAGCACACGGCTACAAGGCTCGCGCTCGTTGTATATAGGCTCCATCAGTGGCACATTTGGTGCCAATGTAATAGGACCCAAGTGGGTTGTAATAGCACACGGCTCCAAGGCTCGTGCTCGTTGTATATAGGCTCCATCAGTGGCACATTTATTGCCGAGGTAATTGGACCCAAGTGCGTTGTAATATCATTTGACTCCGAGGATTGTGCTTGTAGTATAAAGGCTCCGACAGCAGCGCACTCATGATATATGGTGAGATAGCATCAGATAAAGCATACTGTTTGACTAAAAGTCATCCTAATTTAGTTTCGTTTGGACGAGGTTTGGTCATTCACAATCATTTAGGGTTTGGCTTTACGGCTACTGCATTGCGTAATTACAATTAGTAGGTAGTTTTCCGCTTCATGTTTACGATATTTTACCATGAAACTTTCGTTTCTGAATTTCAGGGTGCTTTGGAAAATATTTTGGGTGACCAAAATGTCGTCCATAAGGTGTACATTTAGACTGCTGAGGGCCAAAAGTCTGGTCATTTAGGGCGTTACAACACTCACACGACGGCACACGTTTTCGCTGCTCTCGCGGAAGGGATGCATATTCCGTCAACGTTACGCGGTAATCGATTACAGACTTGTAAGTACGTACTACCACAGTGACGAATTATTCGTCACTCATGGTGCTCTAAATATCACTTGCGCTGACAGAAAGTACGGTTAAAAAGAAAGATTTTACGCACTAAACAGCGCCGATAATGATTTAGAACATTAGTTAACAACATCCATGGACATATAAAGACATTTATCTTCATCTCCTTTTGCTTCTCGGCGAGTGGCCAAAAGCACGCTTCAATGGAAGGGCTCGCTGTCCATATGTATGGATAAAATGATAATTCATAGGTACCATAATTCTGCATAAGTTTCTTATGATTTCACAAAATCTTCGCTGTTAAAGAAGCCACTTAAATATGTCTGCTATGATGTATCAACTGCTACGAAACTCACAAACCCCTAGTGTTACATATTTCATTATATTAATAATGCGTTTCACATTAAAATTCCGAGGCTAAAAATATCGGCACAATAGGAGACTAATTAAGTAGTCCAGGACGAGACTATCAGTACACGGCAAGTATTTTTAATAAATGGGCTCAGAAATAGTATGCTTATATTTTATAACTTGTAGTGAATAATTTCTAATTTAGTTACCAATATTGCATTAGTGTTACGCATGTTTAAGGCAAATATAGCTGCATGCATTACACACTTGGATGTTTCACCATCGATACGTAGACACATAGGAACGCGAGTTGAATATTGGCACTTTAGCAACACAGCGTGCACAGCTGATTGACTGGGCACTAGTTTGCATTCATTTCAAAACCGTTTTGCTGCACATCTCGTCTGTGTTCAGTTTTGCGTCTAACAACATCTAGACAGGACGCCGAGAAGACGCATAAAAGATAACCCACGGACTATTAACTGACGCACGTGCCGACAAACTTGTCACAAAGGTTAGCTTTTAGGGTATAACTGGCGGAAATCCAATGTTTTTAACGGACTTCCAAGACTGCGAATTAGTTAAATACAGCATCCATGAAAACAGGCGACCTAAATTTGACTTTTAGCATTACAGTGCGCACACTGTGCAATATTGGACATACGGGAGTGGATATTTTTGTCTTATTAATTTGCCAAATTTGTAGCATTTCCTTAGCCGCACGGACCAGGACTCTCACATCTGAGATTTGCCTAGCGGCGGGTTTGTTTCGGTAGGTATGATAAGCCAACTAGAGAGGTTGCCATTAGATGGAGGTTTGGATATATTTATATATAGAATACACATGTTAACTTGGTGTATGTTTTGTATTGAAAAGGTTAACGTGGCTCTCATAGTTAGTTGTTGTGATAGACTACAGGAGTATTGGAAAGCACTTGGCGCCACATTTGTAACTGTCATCATGGTGGATGGGAGCTGGGCTATAACCAAAAGCGGCATTTTAGTTACGCGTCAATGTGAAATGGAACAGCAAGCATAGAGAAAACAATGGCGAGCGTTAAGAAATGATTAATATGGTTTCAATAATGAAATGGAATTCACTTATTATATTTATAATGAGGTAAAGTAACCTAACTTTTGTAGTGAAGTAGTTTACCGTATCCGTGGTAACACGTGTCCCGCAATTCCGAAATGATGAATTGTAGGGCATTACTGGTGTTTCAATTGTGTCTTAAACGTTGAAATATCTCAGTCGTCTAATAAACGTAAACGTGACTCAAGTATTCAATGAATTAAAATCTGCTGAAATACAGTTTAGAATGTATAAGTTAGGCTTACCTCGCATGGTGTGTTGTAATTGTTCGTTGGTGATGAATTCTTATGAAATCTCATTTGCTGCCACGGAAAAATCAGGGAAGCAGCAACGTGCAGTAAATGAAAGCAGGCAGAAATATTAAACGTTAATGGTAAGGTTGTTGAATGTAAACTGGGAGGGAGATCGTGAAGGCATGATATTGTGAAATATGCAATGAAATGGATGAAGTTGTAAACTCCCTATGAGAACTAAAGATGACGAAATAATGATCTGCATAAAGTACATGCTAAACAAGTGAAAAGGGTCATATTAACCGAATAAGAAGTAAACAGTTGTGTACGGTGTATAAATATGAGCAAATGATTGACGTTGCATTTACTAGAAAGTATGAATGCGCGGCCATTCATCCTGGTGCTAGAGGAAAGGTGGTGCAAGCTGAATGATGTATACAAGTAGCATGATATATAATGTATAAGCGGTGGCATTATGTGAAGTAATGTTAAATTTCAGTGAAAAATAATATCCATATATCCCAGGTAGTGTGTATGTATGTCGTCCGAATGGTAGGGATAACTTTTATGTATTTTTATCATACGTATTATGATAATGGAAATGAGTAAAAATGGTGCAACGTACTATGAGGATAAGTATACTTCCCTAGCGAAGTGTGAAAAAATGATATCTGTATACATGTATATTATATATAAATATAAATATTTATAAATGCATATATAAATGCATGAAAAGGCATGTATACCTATTTAAACCTGTTTTATTAATGGAGTGCATATGGCTGTTTTCATTTATGACTTACTGGAGGAAGTGTCGTAACGCGTTCCTCGATCGGTAACTGGGTGTGTTTCCTATGTGTGAAGGCCTGTTTCTTTCGTGGAATGTCAACGCTGGGAATCGTCATGCAGCACAAGATCAGGCTATGGCCATGATTGTTGCTACCTGCACCTGTGAACGGCGTTGTAGGCCTGCATACTGAATTCGTGTAAGCAACAAGCACTGAACCTTTCTAAAAGTTAATGAGCAGGTAAGTAACCATGCATTTTATGTAAAAGCAAATGTGCTCACGTTGACACACTTGAGGAATACCGAATAACGAAATGGGTTGCTGTATGCAATGGCATAGGAAGCTTTGCGCATGACGAAGAAGGTGTACAGCAAATGGAGACGTATGCGTCACTGAGACGTCAGTTTGGTAGTGAGAACAGGCAATATAACGAAATGGCACTGCTGTAGTCTGAGTTGGGAGTGTTCGAATTCTCATAACTATCAAAGGGACAACCCTGGGAAATAAAGGTCGTTTTTCGTTCATATCATAGAATGGCTATGTTTCAGAACCGGAGGTGTAATAGAGGCGTAGATAATCCGGTGTAGGGTTACGGACTTATTCACGGAATTGGGGACAAAGTAATGCGGGCCATTCGTAGTAAGCGTATGTAATTGTCACAGATGTGGCATGCTTGTCGGCACTGAAGAGTACTCTCTTTGTTACCTCGACCGCATGACTATTGCACGGAGAAGTATTATAGATGGCATAAGAGGGGACGCATGCTTGCAAAATAAGTGGTAGCCATTTAGGCGTCACTAGCTGAAGCCTATGTATGTGCAATGGAGAAACATGTATAACGCCGGTAACTGTACCTGCCTCCATCAACGGTGGTTACTTAGACCATGTATGTTCCAAGCCACTGACATCAGTATTACCTGTAGGTAAGGTTCAAATATTGGGTGCACATGCCTTGAGTACAAATTCGTGGTTATCCTCTGTTTGTCTCATATCATGTGTTTCATCATAGGTACAAGGTTAGGGTATATGGTTGGCTGCACAGACGTTGTGGGCCGGCGTTTATTGAGCCCAGCCTGACAGCACACGGGTGTCATCATTACGGTCGGTAATGAGGCGTACGTATAACGTTACACGGCCCCATGCACGTTGTTAACCGTTTATATGCAAGTGTTTTGGCAGGTGCACCAACACCGCTACCACGGAAGCAGCGGCAGTTGCTTCCACATGCCTTGCTGAGGGGCGTATGTAGGTCCTACACCGGTGTTATAAGAATGGCAACTGTTAAAATATGCACCATAGACATTGCATGCCTCCGCCATGAATATGGACAAAGGGAATATACCTGCGATATGGGAGGTTATCATCCCTACGATGGATGCCACTGAGTTGCACCAAAGTGGTGGTTCAAGGAGCACGGACGGAATGTCGGTTGTAAATGATATGGATGTAAGGTATACGCGTGTGACACGGAAGTAGATGTTATGGAGCATGGAATGCGAACGGTTCACATCCCTTCGGCTGCATACTCTCTGAAATATGGCATGAAATACAAGGCGGACGTGTTTACAGCTTCCGAATATTCGTGACATTTTGGGGAGCGGTTTTCGCGCTCTTGAGCAACAACGCGCAAGCACTGAGGAACGGTGAATGGTAAATTGTGTTTCGAACGAACATGGGAAAGAAATACGTGTGCGCTTTACAGAAAGTGAACTTATGTAATTAACTTACAATCAAGTTTCCCCGACGTGGGTAGTTAGGCTGCGTATGCCGCCATGGTCGCCCATTCCTTTTTGCCGACGATATAAAGGTCGTATATGTCTTCCCACCAAGCGCCAAAGTATCCGCATTACAAGAGATCCGTGAAGACCTGAAGACCTTAGAGTCGTATTGTCAAAATTAGCAAATGACGTTCCTTGCTGGTAAATCTAGTATTCTGACCCACAAATGCTCCACATCGGATGGTGCCTTTACGTTGAATGATGCGCCCATCCAACTAAAAATGTTAGCTACTGACCTAGGTATTCGCTATTCTATGACCCTTAACTTTTCAGAGAATGTGCAGTATCAGGTAGCAAAAGCACGCAGAATGGTCTTCCACATAGGCCGCCACATTAACTCGGCTGAAGCACGGTTGGAGGTTTACCGCAGTCATGTTCGTCCGCAGCTGCAATACTGCCCCTTCAGCTTCAGTAATTTGCGGAAATCAGACCGCATATTGCTTGAAAAGGCTCAGCGGCGGTTTACCAAAATATTAGCCCCACAAGGCCTTGCGCTTAGTTACCTACAGAGGTGTAACCATCTCAAACTCCAGCCTCTATGGCTGCGGCGCATTAGCTTAAACCTGTGCTTCTTACATAAGTTAATATACCAAGCGGTGCACAGTGATATCCTCAGCCTGACACTGAGAAGAGGATCAGAATTCAACCTCCGAAACAAGCACTGCACAGTTGCCCCGCTGCCAGCGAGGAAGAAACTACGTTCACGTTTCTTCCTTGTCGCTTACGTAAATATCTGGAACAAATTACCTTCACAGCTGCGGGGGATTCACAATCCACAGGCTTTCAAGCAGGAGGTACGAAAGTTTATGTGCCTGGATAACATAATACGCCTTTTCAACATCTGTGATTCTGAAGACAACCTTTTTGAGACCGGCCCCGATGGGGCATAGATCACATTTTGGTCTGCTCTGGCGCAACTTTGTATTGCGCTCAACTAGGCTTCATGACAGGAGCATCATGGGCTCACAGGTCCTCCCCCATACTTTGCGGTCCCTGTCACACGACGTGAGGGATCTCGGCCCGGTCAGTTGCACGCATCTTACAGATGTTAGGACTGCTAATCCGAGCACAAAAGGTATTCAGCCTACCCCAGTAGTAGCTGAGCACTTTACTGGCCCCCACCGACCCTTAGTTAAATAGGAAGTCTTGAAATAGTAGACGCTACCGCAAAGGCAACCTGGAAACACTAATCCGTAGCTCAAATCCTTTGAAAGCTCATTCTCGACGTCCAGTTTCTTACTGCTCAACAGATCAGCACGTAAAGCAGCCTTGTACTATTGAATGGGAGCACCTTAAGCCTGTAGGCACTGACCAGGTAGGATATTGCATAGTAATGGGGAAGCAATCCGAACGGACAAACTTTACTTCACTTCTTCCTTCTCTTCTACACTTTAGTTCCTTCGTCTCCATCTTTACCCCTTAGTATTTTCCAAATACCTAGTCCACTTGGTCTCTTGCGAATACTTATACTTGTGACCCATGAGTCACGTCCACTAAAAGGATTTTAACAAAATTCCTTATGCCTTATGTGAAATGCCAAGTTCTAGCGTTGTTGTCCAAACATATGGTGCACCCGTAAGTTACCATTCATCTGTCTAAAATAGTCGTATAAATTGTCTGCTTTATAGGTATTTCTACTAGCCTACGTAATCGGCATCTACTAGTTGCCCATAACCGATGTCCTCCCTTAGGTTTAAGTACTCGCTACTTTACACTGCTGATTATATAACAAGGTCACCTACCCACCTCGAAGGTAATATCACCATAACCTATATTCAGGCTTTTCTCCACTTAAGCTTTCTTGGCCCGTACATTTAGTTTTATCTGAGTTATACGTATGCCTATCACTATCGGAAACGCTGGTAGACAGGCAATATGAAAAACCAGATCCTTTTCTTCAATCCTTTATGTTTGCACAACAATTTTTCCGGATACCCTTTCTCTGGCAACAAGCTAACCATGCGGCATTGAGGCCCCTGTCACCTGGAAAGCTATACACCCAGATATTTTGACCACCACTTTTTCTTTCCTTGGCCGTTCGTACATAATTTTACCCTTTACCTGGCTCCAAGGCCTACCATACGTAATGCGTAATGGTGGGTGAACAACCAGCTCCCACTTGTTTTCCGTTATCTTCTCTGCTTGCGTTATATTATTGTTCATTCATTTCGCCTGACAACGTGGAAGCTTCCCACTAGGAATCCTTTAAGTTGATAGCTGTTGTGATCTCCCAGTTTTCTATTACCTTACACTGGTGAATATCACTTGCACTTGCATCGGACTCCGAACCAAGAGAGTTAGAGCCCAAAATAGCAACGCGATGCAGAAATGGTGTGTTTTAACACAGGAGGCCCAATAATCCGTCACAAATGAGAAAGTGCAACCTCTATAAGATGAGGTGATCATGCCTAACCAAAGCGGCATTCGTGGTATTTCCCACCTGAATGCATTTCGCTAATTTTTGGACATCTATTTCTCTATTATCAATAGAAGACCTCTCTAGCTCTTTAGCATTGGTGGCACCTCCATTAAGATACATAACATAACCTCAAAGTGCTGAAACTGATAATGTTTCTCCAGGGAACGATTGCGTTATTCTGGTCCAACACCATAGGCACTTGCAGCCGACTCTCATCTAAAAGAAATTGAGTTCTAAACTAGCAACTTAATGCCCAGTCGTGTGCCATAGCACCTGCGGCCCACTAATCAGTCATGCTTGAGATGGCGCAACCCTCAAAAGAAGTGGTATTCGTGTCTAACCAAAGCGGAACCCAAGGTGTTTCTCACCTGGACACCTTTTGTGAATTTTCTCACATTAGTTTTTTATTATTACTGGAAGACCACCCTGGCTCATTAGTGTCAGTGAAACAACCATAACGACGTATAAAATAGCCTCAAAGAGTCGAAACTGGTAATATTTCTGTAGGAAATGCTTGCGTTATCCTAGTTCAGACGGGGCAAATGTGTTTTATGTTCCCTTGTCTTAGCCATATGGACTCAGCTCATGCGGCTTTGGTACAATTTTCGCATCCACATCGGAGCATTAAAATCGTTGAATTCCACATTCATAGTGGATTCTGCTGCCCAATATACTCTGAAAATCGCACATGGTCGCATTCTGGCTGTGGGCTAGCTACAGCATATGCTGTGCTGTTCTACCGATTTAATAATTCTTACAGCCTACCTAGTATTTCCCTAAAACCTTTCCGTCTGTTTTCCCAAATTTTACTACGTTTACTGAGAAAGTATGCTTTTTGGCCCACTGCGTCATACTTCGCTACTGCAGCGAATTACACGTTATCTTAGGCATTCCCAGTTACTACTTCATATTCGGAACTTCTTATGCCTAGTCGTTTTTTGTATTATTTCTTTCTTTTTCTGTATCTGCTTCCAAAGCAGAACGTGAATTTGTCGGAGGTTCGAAAATGGCGCTATCCGCTGCCGACCGATAAAAATGCAACTATCTCCATAACCACTGCACCAAGCTTAAGTAGCCACGTAGTGGCAACCATGAAACTGCAAGAAATGTGGGCAATAAAAAAATAAGTGGCATCAATTTTACGGCATAAAATACGACTATGTCTGGTATTTTCCAAAAAACGGCTGTTATCTCTGCACATGACCTTAGTTGCTACTTTAAGTGAGGTCTAATGAAATCGGTCGTATTTGGCTGTTATTTCGAATTGCAACCATGGAGGCTGACTTCAGACGCACCTTCGTTGGACGTTCGTTTCATAGCTTTGATGAATTCTATTCCCTATTTACCTCATTTATGCATCGGAACAACGTCAATTTTGTTTGCTGTAGCAGCAGAAGAAGCAAGTATCATAGCGTGAGGTATGATCGCATCGTTTATCAATGCGTGCGCAGTAAGCGCCGCAAAACAAGGAGCAAAGGAATACGACGAGTCTAGTATGTGGTTTATAATGTTGTTAACCTTCTAATTTAGTTCTCGAGACACCGATTGCAGTGCTCGTGTCAATGTTGCTCGGGATGGACGTAAGCTGAAAGTGCTAACGTTCCAGCTCTTCCACAACCATCCATGCAACCGGTTTCTTTTCGAAAGGCACCCTATAAACCGGCGACTTACTGAGGAGGAATGCAATCAAGCTGCTGATTTATTTCGATACAACACCCCAACGTCCGAAATAAAGCAATACATCGAGAATGCATTCGGGAAACACGTCACAAGCGACGACGTCCGTAATGTACGCCGCAGGTTGCGTTCGCCCGTGTCATGTAGGTGAAATGTCACGTTATTATTGCTAGTCAATTTGCGGCAGGCCCTGCAGAGCATGGAACAGGATGGTTTCGTGGAAACCATATCTGAAGATGGCTTACTTACGCATGTGTGCTTTGCTCGTAATCAGCAAGTGCAAATGTTTCGGCGATTTCCACACGTTGTGTGCGTGGACGCAACGCATGGTACAAACCGCCTGGGGTACGTATGACATTCGTCGTTAAATTTCGATACAGTTTCAAGTTGTACCAGTTCTTGGTAACCGACGGCATGGGTTACGGACGACCAGTTTTTTATGGGTTTGTGCGTAAGGAAACGTTCACATCGCTAGTGAAATTGTTCGGTTTATTTCGTGATGCAATGGGCCATGACTTCTCCGTACGAACTTTCGTTATGGATAAAATGGCTGCTCAAATGCGCGCAGCACAAGCAGTATTTCAGTGTGACATTCTGCTGTGCTACTTTCATATCCGCGAGGCCGTTCGAAAGCACGTGAGTTACGGGAGTTGTTTTATTCCGATCTGTAGACCAATAGCTTTCGCTCACGTTATTTATTTCACCGGATGGCTACAATTGATACGGAGACCGAGTATGCTACTTTCCCAACATTTACACTGCTCTAGGTTCCAGCAGGATCTTTGCCTACTTCAGAAGATGGATCCTCAGTTTGTACGGTATCTAACCTCCCACTGGATGTTCATCAAGCGGTCGTGGGCGAACTACGCTCAAGCAGGATTAGTGCATTTCGGGAACACCACGAACAACCGTGTCGAGAATGCGAATCTTAGATTAAAGAAAATAACCCATGCTTCCGACCGCCTTGCTGTGGCTGTGAGTAAAGTGTGGAAGCTGTCTGAGGTTCTGCTGAAAGAATTTCAGATGCAGTGTACATACTTCTGTGACAGACACCAGGTGTTTGAAGATGAAGGTAACACCTACGTGCAGATGCTGATATGCCGTCTAACAACCTACGCTGGTACCCTGGTTATGCGTCATCTGGCAACACCGAAGTTAGGTGCGGTGTACTCAGACATTGGAGCGGGACTGGTATGCCCTCTTTTATGTTTCTACTTTTACAGTTTGTTGTTCAAGATCAACACCATCGATATGACATCGACTGCGCAAATGGCACGTGCACTTGCGCATTTTACGGGCACATGTGGCTACCGTGCGTCCATTTACTGATGTTATATAAGGAGAATCAACATCCGGCGGGTAAAACAGCGATTATGTTTCATTACCTTTTTAGAAAACATACCTATCCGTAGTCGGTGGTTAGCGAAGTACAACATGCCGGAGGATTCCATGTTGCTTCGGACTCTGAAGGTAGCCACCTCAAGGCAGCCCAATTCCAACGTAGCAAAACTGCTTGCTCGGCTTAAATGCCTGGAAGACGTGAACCCCAGTGCAGTATCCGGGTTCATCGATAGCCTCATTCAACAAACTGATGACCTTATAGACGTAGCACCAGGTGCGCGCGTCGTAAGTGATAAGCCACACTGCCAACCTCCGCGTAAGCAACCGCGTTGGCACAAAGCCGGTACGTTGACTACATTTTGCTTCGCTTGCGGTGAACCGGTTGCAGGTACGGGCGTGCATTGTGTGCACAACCGGCTACTGTACCACCGTAAATGCTTGGTGGAGAACAAAACCGACGGTTGCAAAGTTTGCTCCAGTGACCTAGCAGCAGTTACATTTCCCAAAAAGCCGTCACACAGCAGTAACATACGTGAGTTGGAATCAAGTAATCTAGTTTTAGCTTCACGCCGTACACCATCTCCGAATATCACGATATCATCTACCCCATCTACTTCCCCGGCTTACGAAGGCAAGTGCTTTTAAATAGCTTTTCACCTCCGCTCAGACACTTCGGATGGTTGTGACGCGGTACCCTGTTGCAGCTATGCTTATGTGTCACATAGTACTTTGAACGCACCCGCTATGCCTATGCGCTTACAAAATGAGACGAACACTTCGGCTGAGTTGCAGCCTATCTGCAAACCTGCGTTTGAGTATGTCATAATATATTGTTACCTGCATCCTCCTCAGTGTAGATCTGGATTCCACTGCAAATGAACCCTTTGCTGGAAAAACACCTGTTTTAAGAAGCACTTTCATGATCTGCTTGCCAGACAGTAAGTTCTTTGCCATTGTCATTAAACCACTGCAGCCGATGATTACGACTTTGCCTAACTGCTTAAAGGCCAGCCTGTGAGAACGCAAACTTGGCCCTTTTTAGGGCCACCTCCTGTTTCGTTTCCGTGTGCTTCCCTCTTGCCAACCCGACGCAACTGCTCGGTTGACGGCATTGATTGGAACATTCGGTAAATGAATCGGACGGTGGCTCTGTAATCCTCGCAGGAATGGCCCAATTGATGTGTAACTAGGACTACAAGCCCATGCATTCCTTGTTCGCCATGCTTTCCTTTAGGTACATTACATTTACCCCACTCCTTAGTGATCCGCTGTGTTGACGTGACGCATATGACGTGTCCGGCACATTTGCGTGAGCACTTTGAATGGGTCTGAACAACAACGTTCCCGGAAATGTTATCTGTGCCCATAGGTTTCTTGATAATTCGGTTATCATTTGCATGTAACCATATCCGCATCGTCCCAGTGCTGTTAAAAAGCTAGCTATTGGTGCCTACTGATGGGCACTTTTGGTGCTCTTGCAATGAGCTTTTGTCCCCCGTCTGGACGGGTAGACGAAGACATATGTAGGCTACTGCATCACTAGTGCACTAGTGCTAATGATATGTCTTGAGGCTCCAAGACCTACCTTCTTGGTGATATTGCTAAGAGACCTATGTAGGCTACTGTATCACCAGTGCAGCAGGTCTGTGCTGATATGTATAGAGACTCCGAGACCTACGCCATGCTGCTAGTGCTAAGGACTATTAGGCTATTATACCATGCACAGGCTTTGATATGTCTTGAGGCTCCAAGACCTACCTCTTGGTGATAGTGCTAAGAGACCTATGTAGGCTACTGTATCACCAGTGCAGCAGGTCTGTGCTGATATGTTTAGAGGCTCCGAGACCTACGCCATTGCTGCTAGTGCTAAGTGAGCTATCTAGGCTATTTTATGACCAATGCAACAGGCCTCTAATGATATGTCTTGAGGCTCCAAGACCTACCTGCTTGGTGATAGTGCTACGAGACATACGTAGGCTACTGTATCATCAGTGCAACTGGCCTCTGCTGATATGTATAGAGACTCCGAGACCTACGCCATGCTGCTAGTGCTAAGAGACCTATGTAGGCTACTGTATCACCAGTGCAGCAGGTCTGTGCTGATATGTTTAGAGGCTCCGAGACCTACGCCAACAGGCCTCTAATGATATGTCTTGAGGCTCCAAGACCTACCTTCTTGGTGATATTGCTAAGAGACCTATCTAGCCTAGTGTATCGCCAGTCGAACAGGTCTGTGCTGATATGTGGGCATAGTTCTGCTTTGCAAAACTAGTGGGGCCCTATGGACTGCGGTGTGCACTTCCTCTACTCAGTTTAGTTGTTTTGGCATAATGAGTATATTCTTACTGAGGCTGGCAATAGGTGTCCATTTAATACCCCGTGACGTTACTCTACATGAAGTCAGCTACGCTGCTGACAATAATATAAGGAGCACACGGACGCATCCTCCTTGGATAGATGGTGTTTCAGAAATCACTTGACACCTGTACATTACCTTCCGAATGGAAGGAGGCTGTCATCTGTCCTATCTTCAAAAACGGCGACAGGAGTCTGTCAGCCAATTATAGGCCAGTTAGTCTGACTAGCGTCGTGGTCAAACTGCTTGAAAAGCTGGTGAGAGATTCGTTGGAATGTCACACGAATAGATTTAATCTGCTCAGCAGTGCACAACATGGATTCCGGAAGGGGTTTTCGTGTTTGACGAATTTGTTGGTTGCTCGTGAAGCTTGGGCCGAGGCAGTGGACAATGGCCACGTAGTGGATGTGCTTTTCGTAGACTTCTCGAAAGCATTTGATAAGGTACCCCACTTGAGGCTATCACATAAGCTGAGGTCCTACGGCGTATCTGGCCGCGCCCTTCACTGGGTATCTGCGTTTTTGCAGGGAAGAGAGCAGTGTGTACGTGTGCGTCGGTCCTTGGACCGATGCTGTTCTCCATCTACGTAAACGATCTCCCTGGAGAGCTTGGGGTATCATCCTTATTGTTTGCTGATGACCTTAAGCTATGGAATGTTGTAAATGTTCCTGGGGGTTCTGACGCCATACAGCATGCACTGGACAGACTCTGGGAGTGGTCTACTTTGTGGCTACTGCCCATAAATCAGACTAAGTGTTCCGTCCTTCGTATAGGAGCAACTTCCCGCCTTCGAGCTACGTACTCGGTGGGGTCGAACTCCCCCTTGTCTCCAGCCAGCTAGACCTAGGTGTCGTCCATTCCTCGTCTTTGCATTCTGGTGACAACTGGAAGAAGGCCGCTAGTAGGGGTTTCAGAATGTTATGGTTAATACGCCGTTCTTTCGGGGTCTTAACTGCCGACATATTTGTGAAGCTATTCTCAGCTTTCGTTCGGCCCCATCTGGAATACTGCGTCCAGGCTTGCGCGCCCTGCCTTGTTCGGGACAAAATGGAGCTTGAGAGCGTTTCGAGAGTAGGTACCAAATTGCTCGAGGGGTTACGGGGGCAATCGTATTCAATGCACTACCGACGGCTTCGAGGAGACCTAATCCTTACTTACCGCATTTTAACAGGGAAGGTTGGGCCGGACTTGCGCTGGCTATTTAGCCCGGCTAGGTTGCCTTGTCTTCGCGGTCAACCCATGAAGCTACACAAGCCGCGTTCTGACGGGATCAGGGCGGAAACTCGGTTATCGCGTAGAGTTATCGAGCGCTGGAACTCGCTTCCAGAAAATGTAGTCAGTGAACCTACGGTTAAGGGTTTCGAACGTCAGTTAGACGCTCTTGGGTGGCAACACGAAACTTTCCCTTCTCCTGACCATATCCATCTTCAAACTTTCAGTTCCTATTCTGTCGTTATCTTCACTCTTTGGTGTTATCCTTCATTTTAATGACTTTCATTCCCCTTTATCTTCCATTTACTTTCTATTTCTTTTTTACTTCACGTAACCTACACAGCGCGGACTGCTAGTGCAGGGAACGTGGGCAGTAGTTGGTTGATCAGGGTGTGTTTCGGATGTTTCGTTTTACATCTATCAAGAACTAACACCTTATCATTTCCTGGCTCAACGATTTGCTCAAGAAGGAACACTCAAGGGATTTTCCTATCGTTCCAGTCCATCTGAATCTTAATCTGAATCGTACCGGTAAATACCTGCTCACGAAGCTCTCTAAGTGCTGCCGAATTTACCAGACGGCTTCATCAAACAAAACCTACGGAACCTACCAGGCGGTTAGTAATAAATGTAAGCTAAATATCAGCATGGCTCGTCTTTAATTAAGGTTGAAATCGTAGGGGATATCTGTATCCTAGCAATTCATTCGATACCAGTGCTTAGTACTGTGGTACTGTGTTGCATAGATTAGCATCCTTTAATGAGAGTTGTTTACCAAACCTACTTCTCCCACGTTGTATATCTATTTCATTAGCAACTACCTCAATTTCAAGTTCAAGTGGGACTGGAACAATAGGATAAATCCCGTAAGTGGACAGCCTCAATTACATTTACATTTACAGATAGCTCGATGTATTCCGCTCACGGCGACGGTTAATTTTCTGTCAGTGCAATTAAGCCTTGAGTTCACTGAATTGTAGATAGCAGAAGAGAGGCCCCGTGAAATCTTCTTCACTTCGTCGTGAACCGATTTATCTAACGGTGTCTAGACAGCTGCTGTATTACTTTCATTACTTAACATTTTACTGTAACCTGATAACTTCTATAACCCTTTTAGGCATCATAATACAACCACAGAGCTTTCCAGAATATCGATCAGAACCTTCTCAATGCGAAACGGATCCCACCAGTGCAACAATCATTTTGACTGTCAATAAGATATTCACAGCTGCCAGAGATATACCAGCTTATGGCATCCTTTTCCAAAGAAGGAACAATGATATTGTGTGATTTCTACCTACCAGATAGTAACTCAACGTCCTTCTCCTTTGTTGACATCGTTCATTTTTGTGCCAACGGTTACCAATAGTAATCGTCATATTGGTGCATTCAAACACACATTTTCAGGTTAAGCTGACTAGAAAATACCCATCTCCACGCAATTCTATACACGTCCATGCAGCCAATCGGATAGCTTCGCCATCTTGAATTCACACCGTTTGTCTTGCCACTAGTGGCCAGCCTAGCTTAATTATTTCACCTTTGTCGTAACCAGCGCCTAGTGTTTGTCATAGACCGGCCATTGTTGTCCATTGTTGTAGTTAACATTTCGGCTCCAATACGGCGTTGATTCCGCTTGTTTAGAGATTTACACTTTGAAATTCGCGCCAGGTTTGCGGTTCTGGTATGCTGTTTCTGGGCTATATTTTAGCTCCATTATCCAATATTAGTGTGAAATAAATGAGAATATCTGTAGCTCGGGGTGTGGATGCGGATTTTGAGCAGTTCTCCGAGCTGGATAATTATTTTGCAGACGTTTCGTTGCCTGACTAGGCAACATCATCAGTGCGGCTTCAGGGGCCTGGTTCGAAGTGTCTCGTAAGCGACTTCAATGTCCAAGTGTTTATTGATCGAGTTCTCTTTTGAATGCCAGGCTTCAATGAATTCACGTGCTTGCCGGCTTTTAGCCCTTCCGAGGATACTGGCGTGCTCTAGGTCGAATTGATGGTTTTCAGCATCCATATGCACTGACATCAGGGAGTTCTGGTCGTGGCGACGTATGGCTAGGCTGTGTTCGTGTAGCCTTGTGCCAAGCTTCCTCCCAGTCTGTCCCACGTAGTATTTGTCGCAGTTCCGGCAGCAGATCTTATAAATCACGCCAGTTTCTTCTTCTTTGCTAAGTTTATCTTTTACTTTGAAGAGTTTACTGCGAATTGTTTCTGTTGGCTGGTGTGCAACTTTGACTCCAAAAGGCAATAAAAGCCTTGCTGCCATTTCAGAGATACCGCTGATATAGGGCAGTGTTGTTCTCTTTTCAGTTGTTGCATTCGTCGAGGTGTCTCGAGCAACCTTTCCTGGTGCGAGGCAGCGTAGAATGAAGCCTTTTGGGTACGAGTTCCGCTTGAACAGATTGAAGAGATGATCTTCCTCTGCCCGTCTCAGCTGCGGCGTGCTACAGTGGGTTTGTGCTCTTTTGAAAAGGGTTTGCACGCAGCTGCGTTTGTGGGCTGCCGGATGATTGCTGCCGTAGTTGAGGATCTGGTCCGTATGCGTCGGTTTTCGGTAGACTGTTGTTTCCAATCGTTCAGCACCAGTCCTTCGTATGAGAACGTCTAAGAATGGTAACTGCCCGTTGTTCTCTTCCTCCCTGGTGAATTGGATGCCATCGAACACACCGTTAATTAGTTCGTGTGTTTCCTCCAATTTGGAACGTTTGAGGATGACGAAGGTGTCGTCTACGTATCGTACCCAAAGTTTTGGTCTCGCGATCGGGAGTGCTATTTGTTCCAGCGCCTGCATCACTGCCTCGGCTACTAGACCAGAGATCGGTGATCCCATTGGTGTGCCTCTTATCTGTTCGTAAACTTGGCCATTGAAAGTGAAATGTGTTGTTAAACAGAATTCCAATAACTCCATCATCTGTTTGGGTTCGAGTCCACTGTTTGTATCAGACGACATGTGCTCCTCTAGCAGGCGTGTCATTGTTTGTTTCGCCAAACCAATATCGATGGAGGTGAACAAGGCGGTAACATCGAAAGAGACCATTATTTCGTCTTGTTCAATGGTTGCGGTCTTAAGTTTCTCAAGGAACTGTTCTGCCGAGTTGATTGAGTGTTCCGATCCCGCGATTAAGTGTTTCAGCCGTCTCCAGAGCTCCTTTGCAAGCCTGTAATTTGGTGCTCCAGGTAACGACACGATAGGGCGAAGCGGCACTCCGCTTTTGTGTACTTTAGGTAAGCCATAGAACCGCGGTAGTACCGAGTCTTGTGGTCGCATCCTCTTGTGTTCCAATTTTGTGATTTTCCCCATTTGTTCCAGTTTTTGCAGAGTGCGTCTGATGTTGCCTTCTAAGCGTTTTGTCGGGTCTTCGTTTATCGGCTGGTATGTGTTGGTGTCACTGAGTAGGTGTTGTGCCTTCATCATGTAATCCGATTTGTCCATTATAACAGTAAGACATCCTTTGTCGGCCGGCAGTATAACTATGCTCTTGTCTTGCTTGAGATTCTCCAGAGCTCTCCGTTCAGTGGCGTTGAATATGTTGGTTTCAGCTTTATGACTGAGAGCCGGGATGATTCTGTGTCTGACCTCTTGTTGTGCTTCAGGCGCGATGTTGTACGATTTTAGCGTCGATTCAAGTGCAGCGAGGAAGTCGATAGGATTGGAGTCCTTAATATTGAGTTGCATACCTCGGACAATGACTGCTTTTTCCGCGTCCGTTAATCCTCTTTTGGATATGTTTGCAATCCAAGCATCGTCTTCCTTAGGTGATTTCTTTTGTGAGATCGAATTCAGCTTCTCTTCAAGCCTCCGTTTGGTATTTAGCTTTGTCTTGTGTGTTTTGACGGCTATCGCTTTTTCCAATTCTTCGGTCAATTGTGATCCTAGTCTGGATAAGCAAATTGCTTTCTGTTCCTTAATCACCATCTGGTATTTATGCAAACCCTTTTCAAACGAGCACAAACCCACTGTAGCACACCGCAGCTGAGACGGGCAGAGGAAGATCATCTCTTCAATCTGTTCAAGCGGAACTCGTACCCAAAAGGCTTCATTCTACGCTGCCTCGCACCAGGAAAGGTTGCTCGAGACACCTCGACGAATGCAACAACTGAAAAGAGAACAACACTGCCCTATATCAGCGGTATCTCTGAAATGGCAGCGAGGCTTTTATTGCCTTTTGGAGTCAAAGTTGCACACCAGCCAACAGAAACAATTCGCAGTAAACTCTTCAAAGTAAAAGATAAACTTAGCAAAGAAGAAGAAACTGGTGTGATTTATAAGATCTGCTGCCGGAACTGCGACAAATACTACGTGGGACAGACTGGGAGGAAGCTTGGCACATGGCTACACGAACGCAGCCTAGCCATACGTCGCCACGACCAGAACTCCCTGATGTCAGTGCATATGGATGCTGAAAACCATCAATTCGACCTAGAGCATGCCAGTATCCTCGGAAGGGCTAAAAGCCGGCAAGCACGTGAATTCATTGAAGCCTGGCATTCAAAACAGAACTCGATCAATAAGCACTTGGACATTGACGTCGCTTACGAGGCACTTCGAACCAGGCCCCTGAAGCCGCACTGATGATGTTGCCTAGTCAGGCAACGAAACGTCTGCAAAATAATTATCCAGCTCGGAGAACTGCTCAAAATCCAATATTAGTGTATTTTCTAGTTAAGTGGGCCGGCCTTTCAGTCGCACTTTTCTAAGAAAGGCTAATTTGTTAGCCACTACTGTTATTTCCTTTGTTTCCATCATCCACTTTTACCATCTTATTTTGGCTTCATTATTCCTTTCCCTGAGCCCGCTACTAATGGATGCTCGAAAAGCGGTGATGTGACCAAAGAAAATGGATCAAATTTCCTCTACTGGTGCATTTTCCATCGAAAATAACACAATTTATTGGCATAATAGATTGATCGTTTACTAATGGAAGCAGGCACTTATAGGTTTGGCAGCGGTAGCCGGTGTAAAGCGCTGACTTCGTACATAAGCTACGGAGACCCAAACTACTGCCTTCAAAAATGTCGAGGCCTACGGAACGTTTGTATTTATCCTTGCTTTACTGTTCGGAAAGATAAACACGATCAAAAGCTGTTGTTAACGATATTTCTTCTCTATGCATGAGCATGGAAGTTATGTACAATTTTATCTGATCCCACGCAGGAACAGCATCTAGCGCTTGTCTAGAAATATACCTATATTTATATCTATATTTATTTATAAATGTCCACTGCATGGATATCTGAAGGGGAGTAGTCGATGGGAATGGTTACAAGCACATGATGAGGTACCAACAGCACTGAAAACGCTTAGTACATCTCGGCCAGGAGAGTGAGGTGAAATGGTAAGGAAGGTGCAATGTAATACGAGGGTGGAGAATGTAAGTGACGCTTACGGACCCACCCACTGAACCAACCGTCAAGTGGTGCATTGCATGCAAGCCGTTGCGTAGGCATTAGGGGCTTGTAATGAGGCACCAGAAGGGGATGTGACAGAGGGTGGCCATAAAAGGGGCCGTGGGGTAGTTCATAAAGTTATGGGAAAGCGGACGTAGTTATCAGTGCGGACTCACCGGGAGCAGGACTTGCCAGGGGGTAGTTGTGCAAATTCAATACCAGTGGTGTTGCAAACGGGTTCGGATACAAAGCACGGAAGCACGGACAAGCGTCATGTGACCGAGACGGTAATTATTGCAGCGGGGCAGCTTACGTGAAGGTTTAAAGACGCAACGATTGAGCAGACGTGGTACGGTGATTGACATGCCAGCGAGATGTTGGGCGAGGTACTCATTTAGGCGATCGTGAACGTAGGGCACTGGAAGCTAGGGGAGGAGGGGATGCATGTTACTGATGACTATATGGTAATAACGTAATGACGTACTGACGCGGCGTTCAAAGTGGAGTCATGTGGACATTCACATGGGCGGCGGACTGACGGCTAGTAGGCGGTTCGGGGGCATAGTGCTAAAAGGTGTGTTTAGCAAATTATCACGTACTGACTCGGTTTCCAAAGTGGACGCATGTGGACATACATGTAGGCGATGGACTGGCAGGTAAGACGCGGATGCGAGGCATAGTTCTGAAAAGGGAATCGTAATCACAAATAAGGACGTACTCACTGGGTGTTCAAAGTGCAGTCATGTGGACATTCACATGGGCGGCGCACTGGCGGCTAGTAGGCGGTTCGGAGGCATAGTGCTAAAAGGTGTGTGTTTATCAAATTACCACGTACTGAGTCGTGAAATAAGAAAGATAAGTACGAAAGTAATAAGAGCGTCAAGAGAAAAGAAACGTAATAGATTTCATAGTGCAATAAGACGAACAAGCTAAGACGTTAAAGGGAATGTTAAGAACTGAAGGCCAACAGCGTCGAGTCGGTGTTCGATCTCCTTCACTGTTGGTGCGAATAACACATTCTAAGGCATTGCATTCTAGGAATCATCCACTCCGCGTGATAAGCAAAAGTCCGCCCGGACTGCATCCGACCGAGGTTTGTGCAGCTTCAGCGAGTGACCACGGAGCGACGGAAGCGCAGCCGGTTGAAATAGCCCGGATAAATCGGGTCCGATTCTACCGGTAAGTAGACGATGGGTCAAGACTAGGTCACCTCGACGTTGACGATCGTGCATCGAGAACATTCCTAGCGCAAGTAGTCTTTCTGGGTACGAATGGTTCCGCAGTCCATGGACCAAGTCTCGACACACTCTTCACTGACATCCTGTCCCTGAATAAGCAAGGTGGACAAGCCTGGATGCGGTTTTCCAAGTGTTAGCAGGATTTGGAGCCTGAAGATGGAGAACTTTTGCATCCAAAATTGTGACGTGTGTTATACAGGAGTCCTGGATGACTCTCATTGCTAAGTCAAGATGCGGCAATTGCTTATCCTGAACAAAAGTTCCGGCACACTGCGCACTGAGTAGACATGCTTTTTCGTGATCAGAGTTGGCAGTGGCGCCGTTGCTGCCTAATAACATTGGGATAGATGAGGCAACGTTTCTACGCCTTTTGACGTAGGCAAAGAATTTTTTGAGATTCGCGGACGCTGAGTTCGCCAGCTCCGTCTCATAGCTATGTCTAGCAGCTCGTAAATGACTCTTGCAAGCATTCCGAGCTTCACGATAACGCGGAAAAGTACATTCTGAGAGAAATGGCCGGTAGATCCGCAAGCACGTTGCCCGTCTATGCTTTAGCCGGTGTGCGACTGAGTCCAATACCCTGAACTGTATTACAACGTACTCATCCACTACTGTCTCTGCTGGTCACTTTCACACCATTTCCTTTTACGCCAATTGTGTGTTTGTTAACAATCCTCACTTTCCGTTTCCCGATTCATGTGTTCAACAATCTGCCTGTGATTCCGGTTGCGCCGCAGACCAAGGAGTTCAACGCATGGCCCTCCTTCGTCCTCGATCCTCGTCCCGTCTGGCTTGCTTCATCGTTCGGACCCTCATGCAGATTGGACAGCGCGCACTCTAAATTCCATAGACATTGATGTCTGCTGCCTTTCAGAAACCCCATTGCAAGATCCCAGTACTGTGCTTACATTGATATCCCCCACTGACCACGAAGCCAGATATCACCTGCGGCTTTCTGGAGATCCAGAAGCAGCCTCAGCGGGTCTGGCTGGTGTAGGTATAGCACTGAGTGGCAAGGCCGAGGCGACACTACTGGACTGGTTCCCGATTAACAGCCGACTGGGTGCAGTTCGGCTTCGGGGTTCATGTAGAATCAACAGGCACCGCGAAGACAGACGCAACTTGTTTGTGATCTCTGTGTACGCTCCAACTGACTGCAGTGGCGATTCGGTCAAGGACGAATTCTACCGAGATATACATCAGCTCTTGACTAATCCTAAAAAGTTGGATGTCGTTATCCTTGTTGGGGATTTTAGTGCAAGGGTTGGCCGTCTCTTACCATACGAACGCCACCTTGGTGGTCATCACGCGATCGATGAGAACCGCTCTGATAACGGAGAGAGACTTCACACATTGTGTGAGGACAACTGTCCGTTTCTTTTGAGCACTAGCTTCAGACGTACCAAGAAGCGTTGCGCAACGTGGCGTCCCCCTTCGCCAACACAACCGTGGTCTCAAATTGATCACATTGCCATTACCTTCAGATGGCGCGACAGCGTACTAGACTGCAGGTCCTTTTGGTCCACTTTCGTTGATTCAGATCATGCGCTGGTCTGCGCGAAAATCTGTACGTGTTTTGGAGGATCCCGAAACACGAATCACCGCAAGATTGTTGTAAACAGATTAACTGCTTCCTCTGTACAGGCGAGCTATCAGTCTTCACTGGCATATGTGCTCAGTTGCAATCCACCGCAAGGACTGGAAAAACAGTGGACTTGTATGCCGAAGGCAATGCTCATTTCCGGACATTCATGCTGCAGCCTAATTCTACGCCCCTTGAAGGCTTGGATCTCTGCTCGTTCTCTCGCTCAGACATGGTGGTCTGAGCCTGTTTTAGAGATGGAGGCCGCTACCCACTCTGGCAACACTCACAAGTTTTTCCAACTCATTCGGTACATTGGTCTCAGGAAGTCTGGCGTCAGTGATGTCATTTCTGAGGTGAATGAGTCTCCGATCACCAAGCAACAGAGGCGTATGGACTACTGTGCTGAGCACTTTCACTCGCAGTTCCACTGGCCTCCACCATCCATCAGTACATGCAGTACACCTTGTTGTCCAACTTGGCTCGCGCCTCTGAATCCGCCCAGCGGGGCGCAAGTCTGCCTCGAGATTCCACGGTTGAAGCGCTTCAAGGCTGCCGCCATAGACGGACTTCCTCCGGACTTTCGCCTCAGTTCGCTCAGTATTGTTGTATGAGTGCGAGTCCTGGCCGATTCGCGTGGAAGACATGCGTCGACTTTCTGCCTTAGACAACGGTTGCTTAAGGAGGAGCGCTCTTGTTTGGTGGCGACACCGAGTTAATAGTAAGGACGTTCGACGCCGCATCTTGGGAACTGCGAGTATTCCCTTCAACAAGCTGGTTTTGTTGCGCCAGTTAAGATGGCTCCGTCACGTCCTACGCATGGCACCTGAGCGTCCACCGCGTCGCGTCCTAATCGCTCGTCAAGGACCTGGATGGAGTGGACCGCGTGGTGGTCAGCCTTCCACTTGGCGGAAGCACATGACATCGCTGACGTCGTGTCTACCCGCTGTTGGATCCGTACGTTTTCCAAGATGGGGACCCAAAGTTTAGTCGAACTATCCACCGTGCGTAGCTCAAGGACATCTGCATCAAGGATGGTCAAATCCGTTAATCCTGCAGTCTCCGGGGAGCAGACAACCGACCGACCGCATGGAGCATTCCATCTACAATCTCCTACGGTACTGGCAATAGGCTTCCCCTTCATGTCAGTGACGTGGCACATGTGCGCACATGGCAATCGCCATTGTAGGTGAAATTCGCATTCGTAAGAGTCATCCATCACCTTATACCGCCGCCATTTTGCACCACGGGTGCATTCCACCATCCAGTGCCTGCCCGCCTTATGCAATGAGCTTATCCCTGCATTTCTCCAGTGCCTCAACACCTGCTTACGAGCGTATGGAAGAAACCGAGTCAATATGGGGGTTGCAAGCGACAGCTCTACAGGTGGTAGGTATGGCGTCCCACTGTGTCTCCCAATCGCCAGTTGCCAGCCTTGCATCCAAGAAGAAACTATGCCAATAATCACGGGGAATAACGATCTTAAGGCAGATTGCCCCGTCAACTGTTTCTTCAGATGTTTATTTTCATTCTCCACTCTGTGCGTCGTTGCGCAACCAAACAATCATACCGCGCGCTGACGATGAGCCGCCCATACGGATGCCCATGGAAGCCACGTACGCCGAACGTAACGGTAAACTTCCGCATTCCTGCTGCAAGCGCTCGCAGAATCCCGCCGAAACGTCGAGCTTCACGGGTGTAGACCAACATCAGCCATTGCCGAAGGAGGTTTCGCACACCGGGATTTAAACCAGCAACTTGTGCACACCGTCGGTACATATCCTCAAGACGTGAAAACAGCAAAATACCAACGCCGCATTCGGATACGTCGTCAGCGCACCAACTTGCGCCATGCACTTGTCCATAACCAGAGTTTGCACTGACGATGTGCAAGCCAACATCTCTTTCATAGATTCCACCGCCCGTCTGTAGCTGTAAGCCGTCATATTTGGCAACAACGCGACAAAATGAATACGCAAGCCCCGTTACATCTATTAATATACGGTGCCACAGTATATAGACGCCATAGTTCAACTAATGCGTTGCATCGGCCAATAACACCTCACAGTAACGGGCAGCTATGGATTCCGTGCAAAACGGCACTAAAAATACATATTAAACTATAGTTCCTTTCCTCACTACCCGAAAAGCGCCATAATTCTCCAGCAAATCCGTCACCTCGCACACCTCACTCGCCTACTGATTACGGTGACGCCTTGTCACCGGCTTTATGTCGTCTTGTAACATCCACCGTGAACGTTGAAACACGCGTAGCCAAAGAACCCGAAATGAAAGCAAGTCGGATCACAAATACAACGGTACTATTAAAATATATACAGTTGATAATTGGGACATACTTCAATTGTTCTGTATCCCGGTGTATGCAAGTTGACAACTAGGCGTCAACAAACAATAGGAGGGACGAGTTGTCTATGCCGGACAATCAAAGGAACAAGTCACCACACCTGAGTGGTAAGAGTATTAAGAATAATGGCGTTGACCAATCAAGGGATGGTCCAATCACAGGGTGACAGTTTAATGGCATGCATAAACCTGGTGTTTGAACGAGCGACCAGTGAACGGGGGTGGGGTTGCGACACATGCTCCAGGCTGAATGTGCCATGTTCGGCGAAGAGTAGCGTTGGAGATCCCAGGTCGTCGGTAGCCGCACACGCACGGAAACAGTGCCGGGGATTAGCATGGACACACTGACACACCTACAACGCTAACAATGCGAATGTAAGGAGGCGCACTGAGCGCTGGTCGATATCCATCAACGATCGGCCAAGGTCTGTAGACTAGACCGCGAAGCGAAGAGTAGAAGAATTTCATGGCTAGACAAGCGCGTTACACTGCCTCCGAAATTCTGCTGCGATTGACGTCTCGTACGTCCCCGACTCCACTCTGGCTCTCGGTCCTACAACTGCCTACCGTAACGCTCCTTAGAAAAACAGAAAGGAAAGCAACGCAACCACACCAGAGCGTCTTGGCAGGAGCAGTTTTCCATGACTCCCACCAAGCGCCGTTCGTGGGCGTCTTTGGGCATCGAAGCGCTTGGGGAAAGTTGTTTTCCATGACTACCACCCTGCACTCCAAGCCAGACTTAAGCGCTGCTACTCATCGACCTCCAGGCGGCACAACTTTCTGACATCTCTTTTTACTATACCTGCGTTCGTTCTAATGTACACCGTCCTTACTGAACCGTCATTGCTGGTTTCACAACTCACGACTCGACCCGGTGGCCAACAACCCCTAGGTAGTTTTTCGGAAGCCGCCAACACTAATTCGTCTTTTTCTACAGACTTGGTGGGAAGCTGCTAGTTTTGCAGGCACTTGAATATGCATCTAAAGCGCTTTTCCCCAGTCCTTCCTTGCTTTACAAAAATAGGGCCAAAGTAATCCACACCCATATTCTTGAAAGGAAACCAACCAATTCCTGCCCTGGCACGGGGTATTGGTGCCATCTGTTGCTGGCACGGAGTGGCGGTACGCTTCCAGCAGCGGATGCAGCTTCCGACCACTCGCTTCACTATTTTAGCTCCATGCAGTATCAAGCACTTGGTGCGGATCGCACTTAGCACGTGATGCACTCCACCGTGGCCTTCTGAGACGTGGAAATGACGCACCAGCGCCTCGACAACTGGGTGCCTACTGGGAAGGATAGCAGGATGCTTCAAACTCTCCTCGTAGTCTGTGTAGTTCAATCGCCCTCCGAAGCAGATAATTCCCTTGATCAGAGTTGGTTACTGGCGACGGATTGGGTTTCGTATTTTCCATGCTTGACTAAGGTGAGTCGATTGATTGTTGCACGATTTAAGGTTTGTCAGTTCGTTGCTGAACATCTCGCGTTGCACTATGCGCAGGATGTCTTTCCTGGCATCTTCTATCTCGGAAACTAACAGCGGACCTCTAGCAAATACCTGATACGCATTGTAACGGGATAGTAACCAGCATTTGCAACGATCCAGCCAAGCTACTGCCTTCACTCCAGGCTGGACCAAGTGGCAGGTCTCCATCTTAATGGCCCATTCCGACATGGCATCTGCGTTGTTGGGAATGGACTTCGCGCCTTGAAGTAGGCCTTCTATCGATGCCCTAGCCATGCGGTGTGCTTGCCCGAGGAGGTCTCGAAGGATACGTCGAGCTCTTTCATAACCCTGACCGGGCGGCGGCATTACGCAGTTGCCAATAGCCAGTCTAGCTCGTCCTTTACAGTAATGAATGAGGTAGAGCAGACGCCTTCCGTCATCTACAACCTTGCTCTCCACATAGAATTCAAACTGCCTGACGAACCTCCAGTAGTCAGCTGGGTGCCATCGAAATAAGTCAGCTCTACTTTGGGGAGGCCAGCTTTCGCAATAAGTGGGACGAGAGCGGACGCTATAGCTTTTCCCAACGTGGCAGTGGGGGGTCAATCGGCAAATCGTCATAACAACAGGCGGATGGTTGATTCGCAGCCACCGCAGCCCATTCCGTGACAAACTCGTCAACTCTGTTTGACGAATAAATAGGGATTGCGGACAGGTCTACCTTGCCTTGTTCGTCTTCCAGCGAGGCGCTAGGCTAGGCGAATTCGGCCTCCTGTCTAACCTTCAACAGTCTACGCTGTTTGCTAAGTTCCTGCTCCGTATTTTCTAGTTCTAGCTCCTCCTTGAGCTACGTTTCTTTCAACTCAGCAAGCAGGAGCAGTGAGCGCGTACTGCTAACTGAATTTCTAGAGCTAACCAAGAGTCAAGGTGAGAGACAGCATTAAGAGGGACTTGCGTTGACTTGGATGAGTCTTTTGACCGGGTGGATGCGCGGGTGACTGACATTGCAAAGAGGAACCAATTTGGCACTTCCGGATACGAGTACCACAAACCGAGGGATCCAATTAAGCAATCCGTCGAAGCGAGAACCAATTGAATACAGTAACGTCCACCGTGAACGTTGCATAACGCCTAGGCAAAGAACCCAAAATCAAAGCAAGTCGGATCACAAATACTACGGTACTATTAAAATATATACAGTTGATAATTGGGACATACTTCAATTGTTCTGTATCCCGGTGTATGCAAGTTGACAACTAGGCGTCAATAAACAATAGGAGTGACGAGTTGTCTACGCCGGACAATCAAAGGAACAAGTCACCACACCTGAGTGCTAAGAGTATTAAGAATAATGGCGTTGACCAATCAAGGGATGGTCCAATCACAGGGTGACAGTTTAATGGCATGCATAAACCTGGTGTTTGAACGAGCGACCAGTGAACGGGGGTGGGGGTGCGACACATGCTCCAGGCTGAATGTGCCATGTTTGGCGAAGAGTAGCGTTGGAGATCTCAGGTCCTCGGTAGCCGCACACGCACGGAAACAGTGCCGGGGATTAGCATGGGCACACAGACACACCTTCAACGCTAACAATGCGAATGTAAGGAGGCGCACTGAGCGCTGGTCGATATCCATCAACGATCGGCCAAGGTCTGTAGACTAGACCGCGAAGCGAAAAGTAGAAGAATTTCATGGCTAGACAAGCGCGTTACACGTCTACTATCAACACTCGCCCATGCTTTCGTTTCATGTATATTCATATTCACATGCACTGGAACGATATGAAAGTCCCTTGATTGTTCCTTCTTGAGCAAATCGTTGAGCCAGGAAAAGATTACGTTTTAGTTCTTGATAGATCTATAACAAAACACCTGAAACACCCTGATCAACAATTACTGCTCTCGTTGCCTGCACTAGTATTCCGCGCTGTGTAGGTTACGTGAAGTAAGAAGGAAGTAGAAAGTGAATGGAAGATAAAGGGGAATGAAAGTCATTAAAATGAACCATAACGTCAAAGAGTGAAGAGAATGACAGAATAAGAACTATAAGTTTGAAGATCGGTATAGTAAGGTGAAGGGAAAGTTTTTGTTTTGCCACACAAGAGCGTCTAACTGACGCTGGAAATCCTCAACGGTAGGTTCCCTGACTACACTTTCTGGAAGCGCGTTCCAGAGATCGATAACTCTACGCGATGACCGAGTTTATACCCTGATCTGGTCAGAACTCGGCTTTTGTAGCTTCATGGGATGACCGAGAAGACAAGGCAACCTAGCCGGGCTAAATAGTCAGTTTAACTCAGGTGCAATCTACCCTGTTAAAATTTGGTAAGTAAGGATTAGGTCTCTCCGAAGCCGTCGATAGTGCACTGAATACATTCCCAAGCTAAGTAGATACTCGGGGTACGATTACCCCTGACGAATCTCACGGGTACTTTTAAACACTGACATAAGGATCACAATCTCTTGCTCCTCAGCTTCCGTCAGGTGCCGATTCTGCGGATAAAATATAAATAATAAATAATGTGTCAGCTGTAGGCCGTAACGGCGCTTCGCAGCCGCGCGACCACCACCGGCCACGGAATACCCAAATTGAAATCATGATTTTGCCGCACTTCCACTTCACCTCTCAGTACCATGGTAAACCTTGCTTTGCAGCCCAGCATTCTATAACTATTTGGTCAGGTTAGAGAATTATCAATACCACCCTTACCGTTTACTGCAAACGTTCCACCGATTTCAATGCACACACTGATAATGCCCATACTGGTATGGCAAATCATCCCCCGTCATGCGTTTGTACCAAGTTCGAGTAACCAATGACGGCTTATAAAACGCAGTCGCAGTAGCCTGCTGAAATTTTTTCACATCTTGTTTCATGTCCGCAAATTTTTGCGAATACAATCTCATCAAACGATTAAACGTAGGGAGATCGTCCACCATGGTGACCGCTTCCAACGACGCGCCACGGTTCAAAACTGCACTTCGTTATCTATTGCACAACAACAACAGTGTTAAAATCCACAAACATTTATATTACTACGTACCTTAAATCCGCATGAAACTGTTCCTTATACACCATACACCATCAATAAGCGGCATACTTATTTTTTAGCACGGCGTACCATACCAGCCTCACCAAATTATGCACATTACACTTTGGTTAGTATCCAGGTCCGATGATGGATGAATCTGAGTGATTCTGTCTTTTGGTGCGCACTATTACCGGAAACTTGATGAGGTTGAGACCGATGTAAAGAAATTTGCAACTGCCACAACTTTTTGCACGCATACGGCTGTGACTCCACAGCATTATGAATGGCAAAATTGGAAGGTTGCTTGGACTTTCATTAGACCCGACCCGAACTCTTTTTACCCTGTGTTCATGGCAGGCGTAGCAACGTTCCTGGGAAACTGTAAGTGGCTAGTTTTACGGTATGATATGTGCTACACCGTTACAGGATGCTGATTGCCCAGCCCATTTCTATTTCAAGTTGAATTTTACGAACGAGGGGAATTGCATTTGTGTCATGGTCATGGATTTTATTTTGGGAAGCCATGACTATATCCACAGAACTGGCGGTTGACGGAGACGCGGGAGAAAGATGGGTTTCCCTGATGTCCGTGTTCAACTTGCCAGAAGACACTGGCAAGTTTTCAGATCCTGCATCTATTTGTTCACTGTTGAATGTCAGGTTACCCGTTAGCAACGACCTTGTTAGTAACGAACCCTCAGATAGCGTGTTTGCTTCAGCTGTTAGCAAAGGAGAGCAGCGAATTTCTGCCCTTGTCAAAGGAAAGCGAAAGAGGGTTAAAAATGTGGCAAAACCAAAGACGGACATGAGAGATTCGTCCAGCGCCCATTCCTCCTCAACTTCTACTACTACGGAATCGTTGCAACTGGAAACATCTAAGACACTAGCGTCTTAAAAAGCGGACACTAAACTGTAACCACCGACGTCCATGAAGCGTTCGGTAAATACTCCGCGTCGACGAGACTCGTATACCGACTGCAGTGTTATTTTCAGAAACGCCACTGAGTCTTCTGCTGTTCTCCCAATATACCGTATGCTAGATAACCATTAGTGGTTTAGAACATGCGTTACGGAACTCCCGCCTCCCGGCTTCCCCGGCGTGACTGTGCGCAAACTAACCGGACTCGGTAACTTTCCAGCTAACAAGTCTCGCCCTCGCTTGCTGCGAGTTGTTCTTTGCACTCCGGGGGAGCGCCAAGCACCTCTGCGTTTCACCTTTAAGCTCAAGGGCACTGGTGTCATTGTGCACCCAGACCTTTCTTTGGCAGATAGGCTGAAATTGCGGAAAGCTGTGAAGGATTTTAAAGCCCGCCGTGAAGCAGAACAAAAAGGTCTCCGCTTGGTGGGTTTTCGGGTGTTTAGCCGGCGGTCCCATTCCGCCCTACCATAGCCGGTTCTGGTGGCGCACGATCCCGGACTCACAATGTTACACCCCTTCAGGTGATCTTAACCAATGTGCGTAGCCTGTGAAACAAGTTGTGCGAAGTCGGCTGCCTTGTCGCCGACTGCCGTCCAGACGCTCACGCATTCACTGAAACGTGGTTGTCCACCGACGTCACAGAGAGTGAAGTGTGCTTCCCAGGCTACGCACTGCTGAGATGTGACCGCACATCTGATCGGCGCGGAGGTGGCGTTTCTTTGTACGTTAACTCCACGCTTACTGTCTTTAACACGTATAGTTTCAGATCATCAGAGGGTGATGTTGAGGCACTCGCAGTTAACCTGTGCATTGCCTCCGCGCAACTTAAAGTTGTGCTGGTCTATAGAAGCCCCGACAGCGTTACTAAGGGGCTAGTTGATTTCATCCGCGAGCATTCGGCAAATAGGTGTTTAATGATAGGGGACTTCAATCTTCCCGACGTTGACTGGCGGAATTTTTCCTGCGACGCTGTTACAAGGTGTTTGGCTACCGAGCTTCTCGAGCTGGCTCACATGCTTCCCTGCACCAACTTGTGGATCGGCCTACTAGATTCACGATGGGTCGAAACCCGTCCCTCTTGGATTTGATCTTCCCTAAATGTATTGATTTTGTCACGGATATTGTATACAAATCACCTCTCGGTGCTAGGGACCACGCATGTCTCTCATTTAAGTGCGCCCTTAGTCGTCAGGCTAATGATCATCCCGACCGAGTTCCAAATATATGCCGCGCGGACTTTCAGACAATGAAAGCCGAAGCCGCAAAGTCGCCTTGTGTCATTTTGGAAAGTGACGACATTCAAACGGCCTGGGACAGATTTAAATCATGCATGAGTGAGCTCTCTTTCCCCCATATACCACTATCTGGCAGGAATAAAACTAGGGCAAAGCCACCCTGGTTTGATTCTGCTGTACACAAACAACTCAACAGACGTGCCAGATGTTGGCGTACTTACTTATCTGCTCCTTCATTATGCACCTTCAAGCGATATCGTGAGGTTCGAAATGCCTGCAGACAGTATCTACGAGGTGCTCGTCTACAGCATGAAGTAGAGCTTGCTCGTATAGCCTCATCAAACCCGAAACGCTTCTTCGCTTATGTCAAAAGGCGAAGCAACATGAATTCGTGCATCCCAGTGTTGTTTGGCCCGGACGGCACTGCTGTTGTCACGGATCACGAAAAAGCTTGTTTTCTCGGAGAACAGTATGCTGGGGTTTATGTTCGAGAGTCACAGCCGCCGCATATCAGTCTCCAGGCAAAAGTTCCTGAGGGCTCCCACTTGGAGGAGGTTTCTATAACCGAGGCTCAAGTGCTCCGGCTTCTGAGGCAATTAAATCCCACTAAAGCTGCCGGTGGGCATGCTATTCATCCCAAACTGTTGTACGAGTTAGCTGATGAACTTTGCCGTCCGATTACGCAACTTTTGTGAAGTCCTACGAGGCTGCTCTCTACCCAAGGACTGGAAGGAGGCTATTGTTTGTCCCATTTTTAAGAAACGTGATAAGCACCTCCCTGATAACTATAGACCGGTCAGTTTAACGAGCGTGCTGGTTGAGTTATTGGATAAGTTGGTGAGGGACGCTCTCGAAGGACACTTGAAAGCGTTTGCGTTGCTTAATCCTTCTCAGCACGGTTTTCGTAAGGGCTATTCTTGCCTTACTAACTTGTTAACCGCTCGTGAACACTGGGCCGAAGCGGTTGATTGCGGGAAGGCAGTGGACGTGCTGTTTATTGACTTCTCCAAAGCGTTTGACACCGTTCTACTTTCGCGCCTTTTGTACAAGCTGAATTCCTGTGGAATTTCGGGACCAGTCTTACGATTGATTTCAGCTTTCTTAGTGGTAAAGGGAAATGTGTGTGCGGGTGGGTTCAAGCCTATCCTCCCGCCAATGTGTTCTCATTGGCATTCCGCTAGGTCCGGTTCTTGGCCCCTTCCCTGCAATTTATACGTAAATGATCTACCTGATGCATTGGGTGTGCCATCTTTAACGTTTGCAGATGACTTGAAAATCTGATTCACGATAGACGATCTGCTTGGTCTACTGACCCTACAGAGGGCTCTGGATAGACTTTGGGACTGGTCAATTTTGTGGCAGTTGCCCGTTAATTTAGCGAAATGTTCCGTTTACGCGTTGGTCCAGATGACCCGTCGAGGCGTTATTTGCTTGGCGGCAACGACGCACCGCGTGTATAACTCCAATCTGATCTCGGTGTTTCGCTGTCATCCGACTTTAAGTCCAGTGAACGCTGGACGACGGCTGCTCGCAAAGATTTCAACATGTTATGGATGATCCGCAGATCATTCGGGATCATGACCACCGAAATGTTCGTCAGACTGTTTTCGGCTTCTGTAAGGCCTCGCTTGGAATGCTGCGTCCAGGCTTGTCCTCCATATCCGGTTTGTGATAAGATGGCAGTTGAACGCGTCCTGCGGTCAGGGCCAAAAATGTTGCACGAATAAAGGAAGCTGACCTACGCGGAGAGGCTACATAAGTTGAATAGTTTTTCCATGTACTACAGGCTGCTTCGGAGCGACCTGGTCCTCACATATCGTATATTGATGGTTCAGATTGGTCCTGATTTGACTGGAGTGTTTTGCCCAACTCGACTACCAACCCTTCGTGGTCATGCATTAAAGTTGCCCGAACCCCAGTCTTACCAGGTTTAGGCAGCTTTTCGGACGTCGCGTAGGGTTATAGCTTATTGGAACGCAATGACTGCAGACGTCGTGATGGCACCGACGGTGAAAGAGTTCGAGCATCGACTTGACCCTCTCGGTCTGCAGTTTAAAGTCTTTCTATTCATGTGTTAAACGTTTATTCGTCCACTACGGCCTACCCTTCTTTCACTCATTTTAACTTACAGCTTAGTATTGCCTGCTATATTCGCTTAGCTTGTCTTCTCTGTTTCCGTTACTGACACTACTGTTTTCTTTTATTCTTCACGTGGCCGGCACCTCGGGGATTGCAAGTGCACGGCACGTGGGCATTGTTTGGTTGACCATGTGAGTCGTGTGTGTTGATTTGGCTCTCCTTTGGCACATCAAGTCACCGGTTTCCCTGTTGGATCAACGACGTTTTCGAAGGTGGAACAATCGCGGGCTTTTCACACTGTTCCGGTCCCACTTGAACCTGAACTTCATTAAGTATTAGAGACCATTGACACTCGGGTTCGGCAGTCGGTTCCGGTCATTAATTACTCGAATAGAGAGAGTAACATCTGGGAGGACTTTGAACCTACTCGGTTTAAACAGTTTCCAGATGTGACCTCGAATCGAGCTGCCAAGTCTTAGCTGAAAAACTGCCTTACCACGTTTTCCAGTTCTCCTCGTAGGATGCGTCTGGTATATATGAGGTCTCCGCGACGTCGGCGATAATCTAAGTAAAAGAGGTTCATCCTCTGTAGTGGGGTGGGGTACGAGAGTTTGCGTAGCCCAAGGACAAATTTCGTGGCTGGTCACTGAATTTTTATACCTTGTCACTTTCATGTTTAAATAGAGGGGCTATGGCCGGAAGTCCGAATGCAAGAATGGGTCTTACATGGGAGGTGAAGTGAAGTTTAAATAAGTGCAGCGTCCTTTTAGAGAATGATCTCCTTATGACACCCCACATGTTGTCCGTCAGTAGTTCTCTTTAACGTTTCCAGGGTCATTTTGAGATCAGAAAAAATTATTGTGCCCAGGTTCTTTTCCTATGTGGCAACGTTGATTAGGTGCCCTCCAATGTGATACATGCCCAGTGGTTTAGCAGCACCTATAGAACGGACTGAGCACTTATCTTTGTTAACCGGCAAACCCTACTTGAAAGACCAAAAGTGTGGCAGATCACGCGTTTCCTGTAATCGGTCGGAGTCTTCGAGGCTGGACACTTCTGACCATAGGTTTAGGTCGTCTGCATAGATCAGGCAGTCCGTTTGTAGCATACTAGGTAGTGCATAGATATATCGTGAACGATTCCGGTCCGAGAACGGAGCCTTGTGGTACGCCACTACGCATGGGCACAGGGAATGAAAGCGTATCGATTACTTTGACTTCCATGTTCCGGCTTTGCAAGAAGTCACTGATCCATAGTAGGATGTTATCTGTTATGTCAATTCCGCAGAGCTTAGGGAGTAATTCCTGACATGTGACTCTGTCAAAAGCTTTGCTGAATGCGATGAGGACCACATATAAACTTTTACCAGCGTCCACTGATTTAGCCCCCTTCTCTCTAGCGACCAGCACGTTAGTGATGCAGGAATGTCTGTTTCTGAAGCCATGCTGGGTAACGGAAGTGAACTGCAGATCTTCGCAGCTTCGGTTGATAGCACGTTTAATCAGCTTTTCCACGATCTTGCAGGCAACCTACTTCAAGCAAACTTGCCGATATTTCGCAGGGTCCTGGCAGTTTCCGCCTTTGTATTTCGGCATAACTACACCAGTCTTCCAATCGACAGGTAGGCGATCAGCATTAATAGAGAGCTGAAAGATTTGTCAAATTGCGACGGAAATGAATTCTGCCAACATCTTGAGTAACTTTGGGTGTAGCCCGTCTGGGCCTGGTGAGGAAGATGAGTTGAGTTCTAGTAGTAGCATCAGTGTGGCACCTGAGTGGTGATCCTCTCGGTGAAATATGTGGAGAAAAGACAGCTTACGGAAGCGTGAACCCCGTGTTTTTAGGTATTGTTATGTGTGTTGCGTTTCCGAAACGTACAAGTACGGCGTCTGCGCTCTTCAGAAGCTCACCCGGGTGGTAAGTACGGGCTCCACTTCGAGCGTTTTCTACAATTGTGTGCAGACAACGTTGTTTCTTAGTAGCACTGCTTTACGACGCACTGGGCTGCGAAGTGGCACTTGGCGCCCTTCTGTAGTTGGCTAGCGATGGGCCCAAGTTGACCACGTAGCCATAAGTTAAAGATGGCGTGCTTCCGTCCTTCATTGCCGGTCGTACTGGAGTACCAGTGTCCATTATCACCATGCCTTGGTACGCTGTCGTTTCTCTATGAACTTTACCGGCAGGTGCACCAGGCGTCCCCTCCGATTGGTAACTAAGAAATTGTCTCCCCTAGGTCAGGCAAGCCTATCAAGCCGCACTGCATATCGACCTTCTGCGGTCTCGTTTTTATGACACTGACCTTCAGCGGCATAAGATTTCCGCCGCCATGCACGACGCCGGAGCATTTGCTTGTGGCACTTTCAACCGTCACGGCACCAGTCACTATATCCGAGAGGTCCGAGGACCTGCTGGAATCTAGAATAAACCTCCAGGCTGGATATGAGCACATAGTGCCCAGTCGGCCTATTAGGCGGGAAGTAAAACAGCGTACGTGCTGACAAGGAAGCCTGGTTTACCGCTGGGCCCAAGAAATATAGGAGACTGCAGCAGTAGGCAATTAGGTCAAACTCTTCCAGCTGATCCGCACCACAGAGCCCAGGAAAGCAGGCGTCAGTAAGACAATCAGAGGGCACGCGGGTGCACTGATACACAATAACGAGTGTCTTATGGCTCTTTCGGCACCCAGGAAAGATAGTTGGGCAAGGCAGCGCTGTAGTTAGGTAATACTGTGAAACCCGCTACATAAGGTGCATGGATATGCTACTGCGCAGTAGAATTAGGTTTCTCTACATTCCTCAAGCATATCACGTAAGGGAACACGTCATCCATGTTTTCCTGATTGCACGACCTTTTCTTGTTACCTAATGCTTGCCTTTGTAGGATTCATGATTTCACTTCGGAATACAACGGGCCTTCTTTCAAATAGTCGCACATGGAAGCAGATGCCCCTTACGCTTTGGCGGTCCGATTCTTCCGATTGAAGCTCATGTAGCACACTCGCAACATACTCCCTCATGCCGCCGTGTTACGTAGGATCCTCTGCCTACACCAACCTTAGCCGTAACCTACCGCAGCATGACCACACAGCAATGGTAACGATGCCCAGTTTCAACTCGTGCAGCAGCCTTACGCACGTCCGCAGTCACACTGAGACCACAGCTTTTCACAGGCAGGTGCCTTAAATGCATACACTCTGCTTTCAGCCCACTTAATCTACTCACCACGTCTTCCTCACGCCGCCCATTGTGTAGCATCCTCGGACGACAGCGCCACCAGCCGTAACGTCTGTCATCATGATAACACGTAAGTATGTTTCTTTCATTCACTTATCTGATCATGCCTCCATGGGCGTGCCTCGCATAGTCGAGAATAAAGTATTTATTTATTTATTTATTTATCAAGAGAAACTGTAACTATTCCCGGATCCGTTGAATGCCGCTGCCGTACCCAGCGTCCTCGGTAGTACTGCAGCCTACGCTTTACACAGGCAAGCGACTTCAATATATGTACTCTGATTTCATAGCACTTGTCATTTATGAGATCGCTATGTGGTATGAGTTTCCGCGGCTTCCGATAGTAAGTACCTATTGCACGTGAATTTCCGAAATCTAACTGGTTGCCATTATCCATGTCTGCGTGAACGACCTCACGGCCCTTCTCAGGTCCACCATCTGGGCTGTAGGCCTGCGTTTCCACTCTGCGGGCACCATCTATACACCGGACGGCTTTCAACGGTTGGAGCACTGGAACATGGGTGCATTAGGTGGATTCGTAATCGTCCACCGAACAACGTACTGGACAGTACACTTGAATACTGTGTGCAAGTGCCGTCGTAACCTATCTCTGGATTTTCAGACAGCGAAGCAGCTACAATCTCGCTTTTCCGCTTCACAACAAACTTTTAATTACGACTTGTCACTCATAGCGCCATGCATTGGTCTTTACTAAACACCTTTAAAAAGCAAGAACTGAACAGGAGATAACCGATGTAGTAACCAGTTAGTTACCTTCACCATCGTTTCAGTAACTCAGTACTGCAAACGTAGACCTAACTTCTTTTTATTGACGTCTAGCATTGCATATTAATCTTGACCAACGATACAAGAGGTGTGCAGTGCATTCTCACAGCCGCCGGTAAGCACGTTGTTTACCGCTATCAGTTTCGTTTGCAGTCTGCGGCCGCTTGTGTGATTTATCTCATCCGCATGTCCGCAAACCACCGCACTACTGTGGTTCCGACGTGGCAGCAATGGTCACTATACTATCTCCGAAATCAACTTTTAGACAAGGTAGGTGACAATGTCTGACCAAAAATTTATCAATGGTGGTATTTGTATCTTCGTTGGGTCAGTCGCCCGTATGCGCCCTCTTCTCCTGTTGATGGGTGGCACCGCAATGAAAAAAGTATCAAACGTTTACCACCAAACTACGCTATATTTTATTGCCTGGTAATTTTTCCTAAGACACTGATGACGTGAACCATACACTCCACTATCGGGAGGTGCGCTACATCGCTTCCATGTGATTGGGTAAGTCAACCCGGCGTTACATCTATGCATATTGCTTTCATGTGCGTCTACGGAATAAACTTCCATTTACCATTCCTCAGCGTTCGCGCGTTGTGGGTCAAGAGCGCTTCACACGCCCCCATGATGACTTGAATATTCGGAATCGGTACGGACTTCAGCGCTCTAGTTTTGTCTCTTTTTCGTTACCATTTTCATATTATCACTATTACTCTGCATAATGCCTTCAACACAGTTGCATAATATAACGGAAACAAATGAAAAGCCATATGATTCCATTCCATTTGTATCAGTAGCGTTAACAAAACCCATTACTTACGTTCTTTTGGTCGCAATGCCTAAGGTTACCACTGTGGCTTCCCTCCTAACAACAATAATGCCTTCTATGCGACCTATATGCATTCCATAACCACTGGTTATGGCGGCGCGCTCCGCCTATAGCTCCGTCCTCACCCGTGCCAATTATGCTGCCACCAACGTGGAACCTACGTAAAATTATGTACTGTCAGTCAAGAACGCCTGAGACCAGACATGGCTAATTCCATAGTAACAGAATTGATGCAGCCGCGCTGGGAACAGTTAAATCATTCCTGTGGGCGTGCAGATGCATTCTCTTTTCATTCGTTAGCGGTGCTTACTATACCGCCGCTGCTGGGCCATTATGGTATTATTAACCGCCCGTATTTAAGGATTATGGCTCCAACGACGGCGATTATGCTGGGTCCGATAACGACACCAATGCACTGTGACCAATATAGCACTACTAATAGGAAGCCCGCAAGACATGTGAAGCAAGTATATGAGGCTTCCATAGAGCCCATATGGATGCAAATATCATAGAACCTAATTAGCAACAGTGATGGCCGTTCCTGTAGGCTCCTGGCGCCGATAACATAACTGTCGCTGTAGGCCATAATTAGGCTTCCCTGTGGAACATACATAGACTTACTAAGCGCCGTTCCTTTACTGCAGTGAAGTCAAAAATATCTACCAGTTTAATGACCTTCATGACACCGCTGCTATAGAACCAATGATACTTTTCCATTCATCGCTCGTGCAACCACTCGCAGCCAACACTGGAGGGCGGTTCAGTGAACAAACAAATGCCACCCGTGAGGCAATCGAATGGCCTTACTATGTACCCGTCACGTTCGCAGGAACATAAACCTACCCATATTCTTGCGTATATATGTGGGCTACTTGCATGAAAACATCGCAAAAACGTTCACTGATTTTTTTCCTTCTTCGTTTTGCCATCCTATTACTCCCTATGCTTCCTATAACTTCCGCATTTACTGGGTGTGATAAATTTCCCTTAGCATTATTCATAAAACAGTATTAGCTTATTAATGAGATACGTAACCAACTTACTTTACTCCTGACACCTTGCTGTGCACCATTACACATACCGGTTAAAATCCATGAAAACTGACAGCCACACACTTAAGTATTTACTCATTTACGTACGGATAAGTTCATTTATCTGTTATGAAAAGAATGTATACGTTGGTCCACTGACGTCCAATCGCGGGGATTTGCATAACGTAATCATGGCGGGGAATAATAACGTGCCGTCCCTTAAATGGCATAGAACTAATGATCAAGGTTACCGTAACACGCTTACAAATGTATTTCAACATAAGGATACAAGCATGGATAGATTGGAGGAGCAATAACATTTCTAATCACGTTAAAGTTGCAAAATTAGGAATGCAAATATTTTTAATTAAATATATACATTCCCTTTCAGATATCATTATGTATACATAAATGTACGTCTTACTAACCTATATCCAAATATATATATGGGAATGAGGTTAATTATGCGTACATTTATGTATACTTAATGCAGTCTGAAAGTGAATGCAGATATTTAATGGCAAATATATGCATTCTACTTTGCAATTATATATATATATATGTATATATATATATATGTTCTCATTAACCCTTTATGTACCCTATGAAAGCTCATTCCGCCGTGGTGAGCATTTACCCGCCACATACTGACCAGGGACCGAAATGCATTTTCGCTCCTCCTTCACTTTAGATCACTCAACTTACTGCTACTCAGGCATTCATATATGCAACTGACGCTTTCGCGATATTTTTCCTTTATAAATAGGCATTCCGTAACAAGCCCCTTATGTAAATAGGTATGCGCATATCACATGATTATTTGCCTATTCGTGCCACATCCGTTTGCCCCGTTATTTACATATTAGTCTCACAGCGGTTTCCGTTCTTGTCCACCTATTTCTCGAGGTAAGCCAACCATTCTGCCCCGTCGTTCTTAAAACAGAAATCACATAGGAGCACGTGAGGTAAGAAATATATTCATTTTCCGCTTCACTTTAGTTGTGTCACTCTTTATATACTCCCTTAAAGTTGCTATTCATCATTTTTTGACTACCCAAGTGCAATATTTACTTATCCAATAACGTGGGTCCAATTCCGACCCATTTATGCAACTGGAAGCCAAGGGCACCTGCTACCAAGGTTACAGTAAACTATGGTACTACAAAAGCCACAAAACCCCGATTCCTTTATACATCCGCTACTGGTTTATTTATAGTATTTACAAAATATTTAACTACATATCATTATCCTACGCTACCATTATACTCCCGGCTGTGCCGATTTATCTTGGCCCGCAAACCCGTTCCTTAAAGATGTGAGAGTCCTGGTCCCTTAACCGCATTTACAAGCATTCGAATCGGCGGCAAGCGGTTGATAGCTTTTTAGCACACTAACACACCTTATAGAAGGTATGCCAGATTAAAAGGACAGCGTCTAGAGGTCAATTATTTCACTCCAGTCTGACCAACCAAACAACGTCGCCACACTTAACGTACCCTGCTAGTTCTGCGACTAAAGGCAGCCCGATTGCGGATGGGAACATCGTAAAGAGTCGTCTTGTTGTGTGTCCAGGTGAGCAAAAGTTCAAATTTTCTGCTGTCTGGAATTGCAGATATATAATTTATGGAAGTGTGAAGATGTATCCAGCTCTCCATACTGCAAAACGGTTGTGGTGATTGCAGAGGAGTCCCTTTGGTGTACAACCATGCACTGTGAAGGTCCTTGTTGGTTGTTGCGTCCGTCTTGGGCGTAAACTGCTCCTCAGTCCAATCCCAAATCTCCAAGAGGTTCCGGACCACGGAGCAAAGGGAAAGTGATGGACAACCGAGAGAAGGCCGCAAGAACAGGCGTGGAGTTAAACCTTGTTAAAGTCTTATGTTACAACATTTGGAGTTGAGACAGAAGGATGTAACCTGTGCAACAATAATTATGCTGAAAGTGCTTTTTGAATGCCTTATAGTATCATTAGGCTTATGGGTAGATTTCTAACGCCTCCGTGGAGACAAGTGTGTTGTACTAGTAAGTAATCCACGAAATTTCAGTTTAGCATGACGCAAACATTGCGTGAGGAGAGAGCAAATAGAGTAAGAAAACTGTTGGAGATTACAAGGTGCATGAACATCAAGTAGCTACCCTAATACGATAGGGAGCGTAGAGTAAGTGAAAAATATATAGGTTGCCGCGAGAGAGATCTAGTAGTTAATTGGCAGTAAGGCAGCGGAAAGATGGGATGCAGACATTCTAAAGGAATAAAGGTTATTGAGAAATGTAGTGGCTCCTAACAAGCACTGGATAATCGCATATGCATGGAGCCTACGACCACTAGATGCTTCTAAACAGAGACCGAATTTGAGAAGATCGACAGATGGTGGCGCTAGAAGAAGCTATCAGTGGCCAGACGTAGCCAGTCCAATAAGACGCATGGAAACTAGTGTATATCTACAATGTCACAGAATGCGCCAACATGCCAGCGAAGGTAAGTACTACAGACATTCCGTAATGGGTGAGGAAATCCAGAGCCAAACAAGTTAGATAAGTAATAGGAATACAGGGTAAATGGAAGCGCGATTAAAAGAGAATATTCAATGTTTTCGTGATTCATAGGGTAAAAATTATAAGAGAGAACGGTGGGAGCTTGGCGATAAGAATATACCTTGGCAACCTCAATTTATACTTGAGGTCCTACGCGCTCCGGTTTCACCATCTACGTAGTAGCCAGTTAACTTGATGTGATTAGCCAGTGGCGGATGTCTCGAGCTAGCCAGATTTGGGAGGATTGAGTGCATGCAGATGCATTCGGTATCCGGCGGCTGATGCCTAGGTGCTGGAAGACATAAGATGTTGTTGGAGGAAGCAAGCAGATAGGAATATTAGGAGTTGGGAAGGAGATAGGGTGGGAAGTAAGGAAGAGGCGATTATAAGCGGTCTGGTCCAGTTTCAAAAAACTGGTCTTCGGGACAGTTGATATTCAGCAGTTTGGAGACTTGTGTGACAGAGAGGTATTTGTTAATAGAGTAGCGGAACTGGTTTATATTCATAGATGCCATTATTGTGAGAGATAACCTATTCCATACATGTGCGTACCAGTAGAGGTAGACGTTGCAGCGCATACTACTGCCCGTTCCTTGTATTATGATGGAGTGGGGTCTATCACTTAGGGGTACGAAGTGTTAAACCAGTCTGAGACAGTGATTGTTGGGCTCCCATTGGGCCTGTTAATAAGCGGATATAGGAAAGCGAGGTTGGTTATCAGTTGGCGAAGCCATAACGGGTCGAGCTTAAGTGGTTTGTAACGACCACGGTAGCTGAGACTTGAGTGCCCCAGGAGGCGTTTTGTGAAGGTACTCTGAAACTTTTCGAGGGCTATTCTATCACCTTATCTTAGGTTGGTGAATACTATAGAGCAGTACTCTAGCAGTGGCCGGGCACCAGATTGGTACAGCGTAGTTTTAGGGTCTTGTAATGTCATGGTTTTGAGGGGGTGTCCGATAAGACAGCGCGATTTTACTGCGGAATAAACTACTTGTTTCGCGAAGTTCAGCGAACAGGAGTAGTGAACGCATAAGACTTGCACTGTTAGGCAGTTCCATTAGTGCGTGCCTTGTAGTATTGAGGTATTGAGTGGCATGTTACATCTGGATGTAAGGACATTGCATTGTGCTGGTGTGAATGCCAACTTCCACGTGTCTCACCATGCAGGTAGGCCTCTTAAGTAGTATTGTATATGGCAGAGCGCGGTGTGGAAGTTTGACGGATGGAATGTGAAGATAATTTTGATGTCGGCAAAGAGGCAGGGTGCCCCATGTTTAAAAACCTGGAACCAGTCATTGGTATAGTGCAGGCAAAGTAGACGGCCTAAAAAGCTTCCTTGAATTACGCCACTTTGGGTTAGTTTTGAAGTGACATAAAGTCCCCAACCATTACCTATTGTGAGCGAGCTGTAAGCTATGATAAGATCCAAGTATGCAGTTTGCCGGAGATACCGTATGATTCCAGCTTCATCAAGAGTTAAGTATGTGGTCCTCTGTCAAAGGCTTTGGTCACGCCTAGGAAGATGATGGCCAGTGCTTGCTTATTGTCAAGCTGTTGAGTTACATGATTGAGGAACTCAAATCGGCAGGTCTGACAGGCTTTAGACGGTAGAAATCCAGGTTGTTGTCCATTGGCTAGGTTAGGAGGAAGAAGGAAAGTGAGCATGGTTTCTTTGACTATGCGTTCCATTGCTCCTAAAGCTATAGGCGAATGGCTGATGGGGTGTTAGTTTTCCATGTTCTGCTGACTGCCTTTTTGTGTTTGGGGTTGACGGTGAGACGTTTCTAGGTGGTTAAATAAATCCCGTTTGTCATGGAAAGCGTGAATAGTTTAAGAAGTAGAATTTGAATTTCCTGGCCACCGAGTATCAGCAGCGTAGAGGGGAGACAATCAGGACCAGGATGTGATGACCGTTTAAGTAAGCTGATTACTCGTGTGATAGAACTTGGGTCAAACTTAGTAGTGATTCATTGGTGCGCCTAATGGCAAAGCTGGTGAGATTCCGTTAGCGTCACTGAAGAGATTGCAGAAGTATCCGTTGAGGGTCACACATATTTTTGATGCATCTCTAATAACAGATGTGTCAGAAAGTCTGAGTGAGGCAACAGGCGTAGATTTTTGCTTACTTCTTTGTCGGAGTAGATGACTGAGTGACTTGGTTTTCTTGTTAGATTTCAGGGCAGTATCTCCTTCAGCAATCTTGGCTTATTCCTGCGCAGTTTATCAGTTGGTTAGGAGTTCGTTCATGCGAGCAGAGATGTGGAATGCCTTGGTTTTAGAGTAACGATGGCGCATTTTTGATCTTCCTAAGTATACCGTATGCCTTGGCTGGTTTCGCTGTCATCTTAAGGCCGCTTCTACAAGTGAGTGGGGCGCTCACATCTAGGCAGTTAAATAAGTTTAAATATAGGACGTGTGCGGCTGCGTCTACATCAATAGCTAAAAAGAAGTTGTCCCAGTTCGCATGTCGCACTAATAACGCAAAGCTGTCCCAGTTAATGTGGTCGAACATTCGAACCCGTTTGACAGAAGAAGAAGAAGAAGAAGAAGTGGCGCATTGTGGAGTAGAAAGTGTAAATATGAGTTTAACCACCTTGTGATCGCAGCCATATATAGTATCTAGTATACCAGCGACTGCATTAGAGACACCTTGCGTAAAGATTAAGTCTAGGGTCTTAGGATGCCTGGTATGATCGTGAACTTGTTGGGTTCATTTGTTTACATGGACGGGATAAAGGAAACTTCTGTATCTGAGTGGGGCAACCTAGTCGTTCCAGTGCATAAGTAACATATTGAAATCGCCACCCACTATCTTGTAACGTGGGGGCAATAAAGGGGTTTCATGGAAAAGCTCAATATGTTTATAATTTTTTCGCTAGAGGTGGGTGGAGGATTGTATACGTAACCGATAATGAGGTCAAGTTGTCCTGTCGTCTGGATCCCGATGAAGTCTTCAGGGTCACCTATAGATAGCAATTCGAAATCGGGTGCACCAAAGTCGTCCCTGACATAGATAAGGCAACCGCCAACCTGCTGGTTGTCTCATCCGTTACAGTATGTGGTTTAGCCAGGGATGCGTAGTAGGCTGTCAGAGGCATTTGGACGTGTCACGTTTCTGTGATGAGAATGAGCTGTGGACTTGCGGGTAGGGTAAATGAGCCAATGAGGTGCATCTTGTGTGTACTAGCTCGCGCGTTAATAAGCAGCAAACTGCATGATTCAACGCAAGGAGAGTTAAAGCAGTTAGGTTTTGTGAGGTAAGTTGCGCGATAGCGTGCAACTGGCGCATGGTACATGGAGGTGGTAAGAAAAATTGGAGTGGGTGTTACTGGAATGTGATCAGTAAGTTATCGAGTAGGTAGCTGATGGTAGTCGGCTGCTATTGAGGCTTTGGTAATATTGTTTACTGTAGAATCTAGCCGGAGGGCTGAAACCAACCGTGGATGTTAGTTGCAGTGGGTATATTAGTTGTTAGAGGTAATAGAGAGCTGGCGCGAGCTCTTGGTGGAATGGGCGAGGTGGGTCGTGTCCTGTTGCATCACATAAAAAGGGGCCGTGGATGGCACGGCCCGGTTGTAGTACTTGTCATACGAATATACCTTTGGTTCAGGAGAGCGTATGGTCAGGGAGCGCGGGGGAGCGTTTATGGAGCGGTAGCGATTTTCAGAAAAGCGTCGTCCTCGGGAGGGTGCTTTGTTCCCCAGTGTTTCAGGAGCTTGTGGGGATTGTTAACGGAATTGTGTACTTGACGGTTGGAGGGCACAGTGCTTTTAGTAGGGCCGACTGGGCGATATCGTACCAGGCGGATAGCTAGCCTTGTTAGTTATTAGGGGAATCACTGCGTTGATGCTGTGCGGGATGCTCATAGTTCCATTTTGCTGCGGTGACTGGTAGAACGTCCTCAGCTTTTGGAAACCGCGGCATTTTTTTATAGTACTGGGGCTTCCTGGCGTTGTTGGGCGCCTCGAGTAGGTACGGTTTGAGTAATGTTTGGGCGGGTTGTGTCAAAATTTCCATGGAGGGCGACGTTTGTGCTCGGGATGATTTCGACCTCACGCGATCCATTGGTACAGATGTCGATTGGTGCCTATCAGCTATCCGCCTGTGCCATGAGGATATGGCTGGTGTACTATTATCATTGTTATGGTGATGCATCAGCCGGGAGTGTACCGTTATACGAGACGTGCCGTGTTTCGGCTGTTGACCTTTGTTGGTAGTCTATTGTTTTGGGAGGGTGGTTTCGGCTTTGCACGAAGAAGCTGGAAGGGAGTTACTCAGCAGGAGGTCTACAAAGAGCTGCACCCTAATATTAAGGCAATACTAACCACAATCGGAAGATAATTAATGCGAACTTTCTGTGAATCACGACGTTGAAGGAGGAAGTGCATTTTCACCTGTGCTAAGACTGATTTAGCCATAGTGGTCAACTGCATTCTCCACCTGACAATGTCTGTCTGGATACCTGGACACGTAGTCTTCAGACCATGTCCAGCATATCATGGAAAGAAAATCAACTTCCACTAAGTCGAAATCCTTACTTGCCTGCACAGTCCATCAGCCGACTCTCCTGGACCGTTCCTTTTCGTCCCAATTCAAATAATAATGGCGGACCTGGAGTAAGCAAAAGCAGCACTTTGGAGCTCTTAGTACAGCTAATAGCCAAGTTTACACTCAGACCGTTAGATACATTGCAAGTTAAACATTATTATGCAAAGTGATCATCGACAGTGTTCCAAGATGTTGTGGGGTTCCCCTGGCAAGCGTTCAGCATGTAAACAGTCAGAAATGTCCATTTATCCACACTGCGACTTGGCCGATGTGACTAGCCATTGCATAAAGGCACTGACTGCAAACTCACGCTGGCAAGTTAACCAGAGCTACCTTTTACCTCAGTGCTGTTTTTTGGATAAGTGCACTAAAAGACAAATTCCCGTTTCTGCGTTCCTTCCCCACTCTACATATTACGTATTAACAGTTACTTGAACTTACACTTTCGTCACATCATAGAGCTTCCGTTCCTGACTAGTGCATCCGCCACTTCAGTAACTATTGTAGCTTTTGCAACCTGTGCTTCTCATACGAAGCAAAGTAAAGTTGCGAATCCATGGTTTGTAACGACTTGATGGTGCCTGAGTCGGTGGCATCGAAGTAGTCGACATTAAATTATGTGTTTTTTAAATACTGCTGGTTTCCATAAAATACACGTTTCGAATCAGTTTATATAACTAAAGCAGGTTATAGTTTAGAGTTGGTTAGTAGCTGTACCTTCGAGTGGCCAGCTCCTAACGTAGACTAACCGCGCGCTTTTGCCTTAGTTTTAAGGGAGATACGTTTATGGGCTCGTTGATTATGGGTACTGCAACAGAACGGCGGGAACGTCTCTTTTGGCAAGTAATAGTTTAATATTCGTTTGTTTAGGCTGCTTTCAAATTGTTTTCAGCTTTCATCGCATTCCGTTATATGGTAGATGGCTTCCGCAGTCTACCAGTATGCTTCTCAATATTATCGGCTGTATTCCTTTACACAAGGAACCGTTTGTGCTCCTTCTAATCACGGCACGCCAACACTGTAGGAACCGCCTCTTAACGCTTTTCATTCCAACTCCATTAGTCCTTTTCTGAAAATTACAGGTCCCGATAGATGCTGAGCTAATGGAAAGAGAGAACAAAAGCGATGGCATCAGAAACGTCAAAAAGTTGTAAGGTTTCTAACTAAATAAAAGTACAATTTTAAACAGACATATGTAGAAGCGGACGGTGATGCTCTCTATTTAGCTGGAACACACAAGTGTAAAATATACCAAATATATCTGCTAAACGAATGACTCCGAGCGCCAAACTCGAATAGCTTTAATCGTAAATAATACTTAATACCAGTTTTAGCAGAAAAGTTGCTGGAAATTAAAAGCCGTTAAGTTAGTCAGAACACAGGTTTACTGCTTTAAACGATAAGAATAAAGATATTGCAGTTCTTTCACTATTTCACTATTTCGGGAGCAACTTCCACTACAGTGGCCGAAAGCCTTGCTACAAATGCCGTATTTCTTTCAAGAATGTATAGAGAATATAAAAAGATATACATAGTGGCTTATTGCTTCATAATCTTAAATGGGGCTGCGTATCTAGAAATATACAATATAGCTCCAACGTAGCCGTACTTACAATGTACGACGCGTTGGCCTCCAAACACTCTTTCAAGTATAGGTAATAATTCATAAAGGGCTAGGTAAAAAATACTCGAAAACACTTAAGAGCCACAATAGAATATTTTGCCTGTACGAAGTTGTATGACTCTTTGTACTTAGGCCGTGGTCAAAAGACCACAGTTTTCGTTTTCAGTGGCTAGTTGTTCGAAGAAACCACTGTATATGTAAAATCCTCAAAAGTAGTTAACATCTCGCGGTTTTGTATGTTGTCCATTTACCACATGCGGTCTACATGACCAAGACAGGATAGTTGGATGTCCATTTGGCATGAATGGGCCTATAAACCATGTCACTGCATTAGAAAACATCCGCAAGTTTGAACGATTTTAGCTCATTCAAGTCATCCCCATTCATGGACCCACATTGCTAGTACACTACATAGGTCTATAGTCAAGAAGAAAGAAACGTGCCTTTAAAATGTCACGAAATGCTTCTAAACGTGTAATTCGCTAGAGCCTCTATGGGTATGGCCACAAGAACTTTAGTTTTAAGCGTTGGGGTTTTCCAGACGTAAAGCATTATGGTGCCTAATGAGTTGGGAGGCCCTACCTTGAAAATGTTTGCACTTTGTGTGCATTACCTCGCCAATTTTTGAGGTCGAATATGAGAGTTATCGATGTGCATTAAATTATTATTTGGCACAGACTTCTGTAGCCTGCTGGCAGTGGTGAAGCAATTGCAAGGATATATAATATGTGCTCATATTGATAAAAACGTTTTTGCGCATTAACCATGTGAGTACTTTAACTTAAAATAAGCCCAATGAACCCTGAGTTTATGGACAATTTCTTGTGGTCAGGCACACGTTACCTAGGAATAATATTAGCAAGAAATTGGAAGCATGCGTCTTTTAAGTTTCACCCTCTACAGTGCTTTCTCTTGTATAGTTTCCTTTGAAAACTAGATGCTGAAATTTATTCTCGGGTATTATTTACAAACTTTTCTGAACTTGCTTGCATTAGTAAAATACCATAGTGGTTAGCATGCATCCGTACTAAGGCCTTCCACATATTTGTTTACTACTAATTTAAACCAAACAGCGTATGCGATCGGGTTCGTCTGCAGTGTCAGTTTTATTCCATCCACTTTAATGTATATTTCTAAATACTTACTCATATTAAGTCCTTCAAATAATACACAAAGTTTGTACTTTTGGTTTCTCTGTATTATGTTTGCAAGGCCAAAATGTCATCGTTCATGACATAAAAGTAACTTTTCATTGCCGGTTTAGAGCTTGTAAAATACTGCGATATTACAGATATCTTGCTTTAATCTTTTCATTCGGTAATCAATTTTTTCTACTGGCCTACTTTGTTTTTATTTATAACAACATTCTAGTGTTGAGACAGTATTTGCTATGTTGGCTGTTGATAGCCTAGTCAGGTTGTTTGTGCACGAGGGCTTCTTTTATTAATGAGGTACCGGTTTTTAAGTTATTCTATTTCATAACCTTCTGGGAAACTATACCACCTTGCTAAGTCTTTTCATAACACAAAACCTGTTGACTTTTTTACTTTTAACGGAAAATAAATCTTAAACTTTTTTTGTCCTTCTGTCGTCATGCTCTACTAGAACCGCTTCATCTGTTTTGTTTGCAACTATAGCTGAAATGTAAACTGCCACAAATATGAGATTCTTGTACATCTATCTAACCTTATCCTTTGCAACAACAAGAACAACCATATTAAAGTATACTTTTCAGGAATGCTCCAAATTTTACCATTGTTTGTCCGCAACGTGTCGGCCAATTGGAATTCCCGCGATCGGCAAACTTGGCACACTAAGTGTGCTCTAGTGGGCTGTATCACATGTTTCACCTATATACGTTTAAGTTTGGGGAACGTTGTATGCTTTTCGTTTTGACTAAATCTCAAATCAGTGTTTATGACAACGAGGAGTCGGCAAAGTTACCGCGCTCGTTAGAAGGTTGGACACTGCGAGCGGACATTAAAAGGTCGTTTACGGGGGCATGTGCTTCATGTAAGGTCGTCAGGTGCGAAAATGATAGTGGAGCTGGGAACCGGCTAGCCTCGTGCACGCGGTTTTACTACTTAGTACAATGACCAGTAGATATGCATCATTGGTCGGCAACATCTTCCGTTGCTTCAAGTGAAGGATGCACTCAGAAACAGCAAGTGCGCTATAGCGTTGTGACAGCAGTTGCGTTAGGGGGTATTGGAAAAAATGGTATTTGATAGAGTTTTGTCGGTTGAACACGTAACCGCACCGGTGTTTCATAAAGATGGTATGTATTGCGCGCTACGTGAGTCTACACGCTATCGTAAGTCAACCACGTCAAGTATGAAACATTTGATGCCTTCCCTAATGCGGTCCGTTAATGCAACATCGCTGGATTCTTGAGCCCTGATGCAAACGCCGCGAGAAACGGAGATGGTGCATAGGAACTAGGATACTTACGGGCACCTTAGGTTGACGCGCCATTCGTACGCAGTGCTAGGAAGCTGTCAGATCCGGACAACAGATACCGTGAAGCTGCAGCTACACATGGATGGTTTTACGTCTTTAAAATTATCGCGCTTGCAGGGTTGGTTAATTTTGTGCCATGCAGTTGACGCGTTCGTATCGTTGTTACTAGTCGTTGGAGTTTAAAGTGGCGCGTGGTAGCAGTTGCTCGTTTATGGTTTGTTGTCCGTATTGTTGCCTGAAATGTCCTAACCACCTCCACAATGTGGGACTATGGATGGTGAGGTGCGAGGGAACAATGTGGAGCTGAGAGCTGTGATATGCGACGCGCCGGCACCGTTCTTCGTGAAACAAACAAAGTCAAACTACGTATGCGGTAGTTGCGATGGCTGTGTGCAAAGAGTGGTTTACTTGGATGACAAAATGACGTTCCAGCCCCAAACTGTCTATCGTGAACCAAATCGTCTTTAATAAGTGACGGTGACGCAAAGGAGTCTCTATTTGAATTATTTCCAAGTAATGTGATATTTGCCTTTTCTATAGGTTAGATGCATGCGGTATAACCCAGAGTTCTACGCAGCTTGCTGAGAGTACCGGCATCAGCCTCTACGAATAAACTTTACTGCCGAACGCATAAGACTAGAGGAACTGAGCAAATCATTAAATGACAATTATTTATACTGGACAGGGAGCTTTCGTAAACTGTGTTGCATTTTAATGCACTTGATAAGATAAAAAGCCGTGGAGTTTGGACAGTTCCTTTTGTAAAACGGTTCCGCGTTCTTAAGACCGATGGCATGAGCAAATACTGCGAATATTTTATATATTTACATATAGCTCTATGAATAAATAACTAGTATATCCTCAGTAAAGTGATCAGGCCATCCGGGCATGATCAGCATGGTGAATTAAGGTAAATAATATCCTGCCTACCAGGACAGAGAGTGGGTTTGATACAGATGTAGTCAGTAGTGTGGACCCACATTGCCCAAGGTTGAACGTAGTCTATCCTCATGGTGTGCTAAGTGTAGCGATAAGCACTAGATCATGAATGTGGAGTATGTTGGTGAGAAACTAGTCCGATGAGGTTGTGGACCCAGTGTGGGTCAGGTGAGTGAAGCATTGGGAAAACGCGGTGCCAGGTCACTGGCCAGATGCGTAGACCCAGCCGTACGAGGGCAGAACCATACATAGAATTTGTGAAATTTGGTTTCAGTTAACTTGCCATGCGTCGTTGGGACAGTGAATTTATTGAGTAGCGAGGCACATTCGCCACGTGGCAGAGGTGTCAAACCGACCATTGGGGGTTTTGTAGGGAGAAAGCTTGCCAGGCGAAAACACGCCACTTCCTGAAACACCGCCGTGGAACACTATTATACCCGATCATGCTTTCATGGGCGTGCCAAAACCTAGCCGAGAATAAATATTTATATTTATTTATTTTAGAAATCTTTTTCGCGGAGTACACGTTGAAAGTGTTCGTTGGTAAGTACTCCGCGGAATAAATGACTACTGGGTCCATTACCTCATACATTTAGTGGAAGATGTGAAGGCGAACGGAATGCTGCAGCAGTGTTAGCATCGAAACCTAGTTTATCTACAACATGAAAAGGTAATTGCACAACGCGATACATGCATTATGATAAATAATGCCCGGATGCTTGAAAATTTCGGGGTACGCTGTTGGTGAACCGGGGCAGGAGCTTGATTAGAAGGAGTTTATGTCTGTTTTGTGCTCTGGCTTCCAGGGATTAAGCATTATGTTTGAGCTCTGGACCCTGCAGCCTTCATACTATTTGGTGGCATGCAAGCGACGTATTTTCGTTTTTGGATGTGCTGGTTGACATGCATGCCCTTACCAATGGTTTGCCTTTGTGGCTACGTGAGTTAAATACATGCGGGATGCATTCCTCAGCAAAGAGAACTAGTATGGGTTCCGTTTTGGACAGAAGTTCCCTTGGAAAACAAACGTTGCATGTGCTTGGAATTTAAGGTATATGTTAGGGTCTTACGCTTTCTATTTTTGCACATATTCCGCAAAGGTGTATTCCTTGCCATACCATTTTACTAGCGAATGGTCCCACGGTCAATCTGTTCAAACGGCAATGCCCAAGTGAAGAGGGGTATGTGGTATACAGGCCGTCAGGAAGTCGTAGTGGAATTGTTTAGTCACTTTGTGCATCCCGAGGTAAGTGTCCTTAGTAGACCCCAAAATGTCATCCCAGGCCTTTAGCTGCCTTGTGTTTCCCACATGTGCTGCGACGTTGCATGTAGACCTGCAATTCCACGTTTCATGCAACCTGGATACGTAGTTGCAAAACCAAACGCATCGCCTCACGGCATGCATCTGAATTCCGTATGCAGAATTAGGACTACTTATGGCTTTTCAATCATGCATAACATCCGCTTCATCGCTAGTTGTTACTATGTGCAATGATACCTATCAGCTGCAATATCCGCTCCTTGCTATTACATTGTTACAGAGAAATGCCAATCTGATTACCCCGTAGTGTTGAGCAGCAGGAGTGATTGCGAACAGATGGACGGCCCTCAAAGTTGCTCTTTTTACCTTATCATTCTTTGGAGCCCGTGTGGGTGTCCAACGGGTACCATGTGCGGCCGACACGGTGTATGGATTCGAAATCATTGCACCTGAAGGTGTGTGCTATTGTTCTCTAATGCGAACCTAATACGATCACAAGCATACGGAAGCACTGTAACGGGCATTCACCGTTAGACGAAGCTCAGGCGACACCGTGAAGATGGGATAGCCCCTTAGAAGCATTACTTAGGTTTTCATTCGAGGCGCTTGTTTTCTTGTGGCCACAAACCTGTCCGGCTAATCGCCCCAGATGACGGCCAGGTCAAAGACGAAAGCGGAACAAACAATGAGTGGCTGTTCGTCGGCAAAAGTCACCCATTTCTCTGTCTAGGCTGGCTGTCCCATGGACCAAGTCAAGAGTCACGGAAACGAAAAGCGGCAATTGCGTAGCTGTTATGCCGGTACTTTTCACGTCAAAGGCGCCGACAAGAGTTGTAGGCATGTTTACTTCTAAAACGCACCCAATAGCCAAAGCCATCCATTGAGCACACGAAGTTTATGACGTCCTTTAGATATGCATTGTTGCAACTTGCAACCGCCGCCTCAACTGATGAACCGAAACGAGAATTCTGGGTACCTAGGTTCGTTGAAGCAGCATAGGGAGTTAAATTCGCTCAGAGTAGTTTACTAGTGCATACAATGCACCCCATATAACTTGGCTAAAATAAGACACAACACGAAGTGCACCTACAGTATGTTTACAATGCTTCCTGTTACATTTATAGCAGTGAACTTCATCGGTAGTTGGAAACAGAAAGTTAGCAACATGAATGAGAGCATGCACAACATTAGTGCGGCCTACAAATATCTGCGTCCGCCGCCAGAACCTGGGTTGCCGTTGCTTGTACCCCTTGTTAACGAGTTAGCCGTGTCCGATTGCACCTCCCCTGATACGAAGCGGTGAGATAAGTTTACTATGCCGTACATGAAAAACTTCAGTTATCCTTAGGTACGGCCCCTTGAGTCCATAAATGCTCCAAACTTGAACCCGGCCAAGGAGCACCTGCTACTTGTATCTGTGCCCCACGCAGGTTTAGCGGATGGTAACTTATCCACAACGCGCCAATGTAAGGCGCACCGAGACGCCAAATTATACGGGGTATTTAAATGTACTCCATAATGCTTTGCTCTGTTTTGCTTCCTTAGACCTTCTGCCCATAGAGCTTGCGTCCGTTGGAAATACTTCGTCGGTTATAAAAACCGCAGTAAGAAATTGGCCGCGCATAGTGCATCTCAATGCACTAGAACGGACAACGTTACACACTGCGCCAATTCGCAGTGAGGTAAGTAATGTTTACAATTACAAAGTTCATATCCCCAGAAGGTAAAGTTGGTCAAAGTAAACCTAGGAAACATTATACCTTGACGTTATAGCTGGAAGATTAGCAGCAACGGTATTTACTTCACTTGTAGTGAAGCAGATTTTAAGGTGTTCGTTCTGGTTATCTACACTAAATTTCCGTCTTATCAGGGCGGAACAAACAGCTTGTATTTAGCCTGCACATTTGCCAAGCGATTCGCGCAAATAAGGTGGGATTAACATTACAACCTCTAGGCCTTAGCTGCTAATAAGTGAAGGGAATCTTTTATCAAGTTTCTACCTTACAATTGATGTGGTCTCCTTGACGGGTCTGCAGGAGATGCTGACGGCAATGGTCAAGTGAGTAAGCAACTGATCATTCTACTAGGCGGCTAAGTTCATGTAAATAAACTGATAAATAGGTATATTTAGAGGATGGCTAGAAGCTGCGCTCGTAAGGGATCAGATTAATGTGAAATATGATCCTATGCACTTGCATGGGCGTAGGGAAATTGTGAGTATATGTTCCTCGTTGGTCACTACGACTGCATTGGCTTTGTTTGGTGTAGAGCTGATAGGGTTGTACGTGTCCACCTTGACATTCTTCTGGCTCCTTCAGACGATATTGAGCTCCACGATTTGTTTGTTGTGAAAGTTGCGCAGAGCCGCAGCTAAGCAGGTTTTCTTTGGAAACCGGATACAAATCACCACAATTTCACTATAAATTTTTGGACTATTTCGGCCCCGTCAGCCGTCGCATTTATTGGTGCGCATATGGAAAGAAATAAGAGCGCGGAATTATAAGAAACACGAAAAAGTTAGAAATAATTTCTAAAAATGCAAATAGAAATCAAACGCCTTTGTTAAGACATAATAAGACGGCCTACTTCACTAGAAAAATACCAATTAACAAACAATATACCCAAAATTTCTTGCGCGAATTCTGATCTTTAGCGCCTCATTTCAAATTAAACAAGTCTCAGAACAAAAGTAAACCTTCTCTAAGGAAAGAATATTGCAAAAGTAGTACAAAACTAAGCTGCTTGGAACAAGCTTTCACCGCTGCTGACGTTAAAAGTAAAAGCAATGCAATGCGTGCAGTAGTTCATGTGTTAATCGCAATTGAATAGCAGGCTACGATTAACGCGATTATTTGTTCCGCTTAAAACGGCTTGGTGCTTTGCAAACAATTTGCAGCAAATAGAAATGCACATGTAAAAGTGACGACGCAGTATAAGTTCTAATCAGGCAAAGCTATCTAGAAATGCGCTATATAGCTTTAATACCCCGCACCAAGTAGGTAGGTCGTAGGTGGCCGAGAAGCAACCTTTGCGGATATATTAAGCAAATATGGGTAAATAAGCAATAATGTTTCGCGAAAACACTAGGAATTCAGTAAGGAACGTCATATGCTCAGCAGTCTTTATCTCTCAGTATCTCGACTACGACATGCCTCTGCTGCGAATCTACACCGGCTCTTACCGTCACTGCCCCCTGCGCCCAAATGAAATACAAGAGACATCGTGGGACTCCGCCTTAAAGTTGGTCCCTTAATACATTGAAGCGCCGTTGGGACACCATTCCAAAAATGCTGGTTCCAAACACAGCTTTGCTGCAATCCCAAATGCTACAGCCGCGGCATTTTTCCTATCAAGTAACGCCCCTCCCCTGAGACCGTTGCTCTTGCACCACCACACCCACGCTTACCGCGTCTTACCTATGCTCAACAGTACTAAAAAATACACAGCTACATACACATACACACACAATGACATACATTCACACCCCCTACACAAACACAAACTGCTATGGCAAACATATCGGATATTTGCACATTCTTGATTATGCATTGTTATGTCAAACTGATCATGCCTGTAAAGGCGTGCCTCACCTTTTTGAGAATAAAAGATTTAGTTATTTATTTATTTAATACCTAGTTCCTATACACGGTTATTCCTTTCATGCCGTTATTTTGAGAAGCCACACACATACACATGACGCCGTAGGTTGTATATAAACAGAAAGAGGTAAAGGGCGTGCCGAGGCACCAAGTCGCCAGCTTTGCTAACTTCCTCCTTTCCGTTTGTTATTGTTCCTCTCTATACCCTTCCATTCCCTGCCTCTCCGCGTGGTCTACATATAGGGTTTAAATAAACTTATCTTAATCGTCGTGTTTCGGTAAATACCTTGAAGGTAATCCTTGTAGGTCCCAATACATAGGTAGATAGCCCGGACCACCATCTCGGGCAACCTATCCCAGTTTCCGGCGTTTTGAGCTAGTAGGTTCATATCCTTATCACCTTGGGAACATCTCAATAAAGTATTATCGTCCTTCAAGCGTTCAACATTTGCGATTCCGTGGCGTCATGCTCCGTCCATCTCGCCAGTGGATTTCTCCTAGTATCAGCATCCCCACCTGTTTGACGCTATTATTCTAGGGATAGGTTACACACCTCGCCAGTGTGGTTTGTCATTAATCCTATGCTCACTGAATGTTTATCTAATATGGTCTGTACTATTGCGTTCGGCCATACCTGTGTTTCGGCGAATACAGTAAACCTTCCCATCCATACCTTCTACGGGTTGGAACGGTTAAACAGATAAATAAATTTTTTATTCTCGACTATGCGAGGCACGTCCGTGGAAGCATGATCGCTTACATCACCAAAAACAAAGCTTTATTTACTTGTAATGTTTTTACGTGTCTGTGTTACTACAGCGTTATGCCTCGTCCACCTTGCCAGTGGGTTACTTACCTTGCACTATCACTATCTTTAACTACTTGGCGCTACTCTAATATGGATAACTTACCCGCCTCGCCAGTGTGATCTTCCGATGATCTCAGGCCTTCTATGTATTACCGCTGTTCTCTTTAAGAGCATATTGCTTTGGCCATTCCGGAGACTAGCCCAACCCCTTGAGCGGTGTTTTCTACTGGCCGGAAAAATTAGAAGCGAAACCAATGTTCGTCTGCAACACCTCACAAGAAGCTTTATTTCTCGAAGGTGTTCTCCTTACCTGCAATGGTTCTTCCTCTTGGACCTGTCTGGGAATCACACCCGCACGTGCGTTTGTAGAATCATAGGATGGCAGAGTGCAGAAGCAGAAAGCCGTTGTCTTCTCCAGCGCTTCCCGAGCATTGTGTGGAGGTCGCGATTTTTGCTAAGCGGTAATTCGCAAGCGACGGTGACAGGTACAGTAGAAGCTGCAAACGCTATTGTACTCAAAACATCAGAATCTAACGTTCGCTAGAACCATTTCTTAAGCTGGGCATCGACTGCGTGCTTTGGTAAGTAATAACAATCCTTGACTACGCGAGTTGATAGAGAAAGAGCAGGAGGAAACCCAATGGATAATGAACAGTTATTTATCCCAGCTAAATAACGTGTGCTTGACATGTCCCGTAGGTTGGTTGGAGTAAAACGTAAAATTGAAAGCATTATCGAACAAGTAAAGCGTTATTTCAAACGTCCACCGGGTTAAAAGCAATACTGCATAACGACAGTTTTAAGTGGAAATGGGATGTGCATACACAAAATAATATAGAGTGCTGTTATAGTTCAGTAAGTGCGTGAGCAATAAAAAGGAAACTACGACGCTCACTGGTTTGTTTCTTCAGTTGACCAATGTGATAGGTTAATCCAGTTTAGCTACATCAAGGTTAAGCACATGGACACTACTGCATGTATCTTCGCCGCCACGTTGCGGCGAGAGCCGGTAAGCATATGCTTAGGTTTGCGTTGTTTCGTTCTCCAAGTGGAACAGAGTATAACAAGTAAGGCAAGTTTATAAGCGTATCATCAAGAAGTTTTTAAAAAGCCTTCTGGGTTTACACAGTTTCCAGTTGTGGCCTCGAGTTGAACTCTTTAGTTGGTCGATTATCCCACAAAAGAAATATCAGACCCTTATTACTCTAAGGTTCTTGCTCACCTACAAAACTGCATCTTAATTTAAGTAACCTTATTCCTTCCAGTACCACCGGTTCCAACCGTTGATGGTGTATCCTGAATAATTCGTGCTCAGCCGATGGAAAAGCGGGTGCATGATGACTGCGATTAGTCGGGCGGAATACGCATCGTAACTTGGCATTGCCAACGGCGCAATGCTCTTCCACTTGTGGTCAAAGGCAGTGTTTCCGGACGTGGTGTGTTTTTGCCTGACAAGCGTTCTAGCTATAAAAATCCACACATGTCTGATTAGCAACACTGCGACGTGGCTGACGTGCCTCGTCACCAAAATGAAGTCACTGCCCAGTGCAAATCACTGGTGGGGTCATGATAGCTGAAATCTGTGAACAAAATGGCGTATGAATCAAACAGCACCCATTCGTCAGACAGAGTTTATCAATTATTCTATTGGGTTCATCTGCACGAGGAATAACTGAGGTCAATCTGCTGAACTATTCGAATTCCCACCCAGCATTTCTGTAACGGAACCCATTGTAGATTACCTTGTTTCCCTGCCACACATTTATTTGACGCCCATGGGCATGCCCATTAGCCTCGCGACTTCCTCTATGACAATTGTCTATCACTTATGCAACCGCGTAATTTGTGAACACTTATTTATCTCGCATGGTGTATCTACGCTTAGTTTGTTTCTGTGGATCTGACAAGCAATTGGTCATGCCTGTATTAGTGGGTCTCGTTTACTTCAAAATAAACTATTTATTTAGTTATACTTTTTATGGGACACGGAAAGTATAAGCAAACCGAGCGAAGTTGACAAGGAACTTGGGTCAAACAATATAACTAAAACTATTGTGCTGTGAATGTATTGGCCGGAAGCCAGATGGACAGTCTAGAGGTTGTATAACATTTTTCATGTTTTGCGCATTTTTTGATGCCTGCTGATTGTAGATAACAGCATGAAAGCCATGAGGCAATGAACTAGACGTTGCATGGAGTAATGGACGATGGCATGGTAATTGGTGAGATATCATACTTGGAGCTCTGAACTATGAGGTTTAAAGAATGGCAACTGAACGGTTAGTTAGCAACGAACAAATACTTATGCTTCAGACGAAGTAGACTGTTGGTCGTGCTAGATGAGAATGATGTGGGCAAGAGCAGTGAGGAAAATACATGGCATATGACGTGAAGAAATGGACGAGACAGAAACGGGAGCGTAAAAGAGGATAAAAGGCGGTGCTGCAAAGGCATGCAAGTACGTATTAACCTAGATGCGGTGGTGGCGTTGGACGAAAGTTTACTGTAAAATGCTGGAGCCATTGCACTGAGCTAAGGGTAAGCGATTGTGCTTGCAACCAAGTCTAATGCGCTGCGTTGGGCTAGGTACTTATGTGATCCTAGCCTTCTGGCAGAAAAGAGCTAAGGCAGGTTGATTGGATGAAGGCCAATGTCAGGTGCTAAACGCCCTTGCCGGCATGTATCTGACTTTGCAGTGGTTTAATGATAAGTACCTATGAATGAATCCGAGGTTAGGCGTTCGGGTCGCCCGACGTAAGTGATTTTCTTTATTGCTTTGAGGAGATAGCTAAAATAGTTGATTAGTGGAAATCCGAAGTTGTAGTTGGCACCCATCAACCACTAACTATCGTGGCCTTTGCAGTGAGTTAAAGTAGTTGGACACCGGGAATCGGTTGCCGCAGGCGCAAACCATGGTTTTCGATAGCTTCACCTACCTTTGCATTGAGGTCCGCCATCGGAGGGAACTTCTACATCTACATGCATTGTCGTCTCTCTTTTCTGGGATTTCACCCATATCCACTCATCCATTTCCGATCGCGCCGTTGCTCTTTGCGTTACGTACGCACAAACTCAGTATATTGTCACACCTCTCTCGATCTTGCTCTTCAATTATCTTCTATTTGGTCCATCATGATTCTTAAGCTGTTATTAGCTGAGGTCCCGATCTCCCAGCAGCAAAATTATTCTTTCACATTTCCACCATTTTAAAGTTCTAATCATGAACGCATGAACAATTATCTATTGTCACTCGTACAATTGTCCTAGTGGCTCTACAGTTGCACCTACCTGATCATGCCTCCATAGGCGTGCCTCGCATATTGGATAATAAATATATTTTTATTTATTTAGTTCAGTGAATACTGCCGGATCACTACTAAGCCATTTGGCCAACCAATGAAGAATTTTTGCTGCCAACCGACTGCGAATAATAAAGTGCAAAATCGGTCTTTACGTTGCGTAGACGACTGGCACTACTGTTCAACGGAAGCGACGGCGGTGTTCCAGGACTTGGTGGGTTTTCGCCTGGCAAGCGTTCTCCCTATAAAAAGCCACGAATGTCCACTTAAAAACACTGCAACGTGGCGGATGTGATTCGTTACAAAGTAAGGTCACAGCCAATCATTTCGAACTGACGCAGTCCTCAGCCTTTTACAACCAACCAGCGCAACTGATTTCACTATGTAGAATGCTTTAATGGAGCACAGATCACCTCGACTTCGTAATGGTCATTGCTTGCACCAAAACCTTGTTTTGGCTTGTGTGCTCATGGATCACCACTTGGCGAAATTACCCCCAACTTGTATCTTGACGTAACAGTTATGACTATTTTGCGCGCCACAGCGCCGCCATGTTCCTTGGTCTGACTATTACCTAACAACATGCTCACTCGTATGAACTACATCTTTTCGTATATTCCTTTCATTAAAACGAAATGTTTCAACATTCCATAGTAGCTATACTTGCATGCATATTTGATCACGCCTTTGCAGGTGTGTCTCGTTTTACCGAGAATATATCACTTATTTATTTATTCTACTACAGTTCCTTACTCCTTATGGATCAGGACGTGTGAGTTTACAACCAGGGACAGACAATTCCACCTCAGTGTTTTAGGTTAATAACCAAATTTTGTAGAAGGCCATGAGGACTGTGCGGGTCTATAAAATAAGCAATAGATCTTATCCAGTTTTACAGTCTGCACAATTTGGCAGATGGCGCACCGCCGGTTACTATGCTTTATTATCCGGGGTTGACAAAAAGCGGCCACAAGCGAGCTCTTGAGTTTATCGGTTTACGCGACGATCCGGCGACTTCATGGCTTTACTACAATACTACACATTTTGAGTGCGGCGTGCCTATAGATATCTTCTTGCTTCCCACCATGAAGGAAGGTAAGGACAAGCTTAGTCCCGATTCGCCCACATCAAACAGACTTCAGTTCACCGCATAAGCAGTGTTTGCGTATGCTGCATTCCTTCCGCCAGAGTGGCCTGCTCCGATTCCGCACAATAATGTGGGCTGGGAAACGGTTAGGATAATGTGACTGCATACATGCAAATAAAAAATAATTACTTATTCTCCGCCGTGCGTGGCATGCCCATAAAGTCATGAAAAATGCGTGTAATTTTACAGAAATTCCACGCGAATTGTGTCGGGGACTATGGAAAATCCTTCAGAATTTCATGGTAAAAACTACACTGGTGATAAAAATGAATAAACTTGATTGTCGTGCTTTTAGCACTTTTGTGTGTGCATTAGCAAGCGGTAACTAATGACTCTAGTAGTTAGAACCTATTTTTCCAGCAATTCCATTTGATTAAGACTTCTAGTTAACAGGGATACCTACAGTTTCTCAGATTAAGTCAAAAGTTGAAGTTTAAGTGGAAATGCTTAAGCTGACTGGAAATATTTGCAGCCAGAATCCCGTTGTTATATCTAAGCTGACGCACCAATTACAAGACGAACAAAGGACAGTTGAGCGGTTGGCGGGATTTGCGGAAACCATGCCCGGGAGATACGCGCTCGTGCGTAATGTTTACCTTACTTCATTGTGGCAAACGAAACCAGAGCATTTTCAAGCTTCATCCGGGTCAGTCACAAAAGTGTGCCGTCCGAATCGCAGACGTTAAAGAGGCGTGTTAACTTATATAGTCACAGGTACTACTGTACTTCTTTCTTGAAAGCCTGCTGATTGCGGCTTTCTCGCAGCCTTGACGGCCGTTTGTGCCGTTATCAATGCAAAAAGGTCAACGTCCGACCCCTTGGAAACATTCTGTCATTATGCCAAAGCATAAGGGCGGAAGCCTACAGGACGTTAGTAACTATCGCCATATTAACCACACTTCTATTATCTCACGCGGGATTAAGTTGATTAAAAAGCCCTCATGTCTCATCTTTCTGCAGGCGAGCACATAAATGAATCTCAGCACGGGTTTCTAAGTGCTCGGTCTTGTGCAACCTGTCAGCTGGACTTCCTTAATTTAGTCACCGAGGCCATTGACTCTAATCTTTCAGTTGTCATTCTTTACCTTGATATGCAAAGGGCGGTTGCCAGGTACCACACTTGCGCCTGATGCATAAGGTAAAGGCTTATGGGGTAGAAAGTCCTCTATTAGACTGGCTGGGTTCCTATCTAATAGGACGTACGCAGTCTATTAAGGTTGGACAATGTACATCAAACCCGACCGCCGTCGCCAGTGGTGTGGTGCAGGGGAGCGTCCTTAGCCCTACCCTATTTTTGCTCTATATCAATGACCTTTGCAGGAGTTTGCAACACGGTCGCTCCTTTATCTTTGCTGATGACGCAAAAGTTGTCTACACCTTTCCCCTTTTAATGAATTATCCGCAATTAATAGTATCCGCGAGGACCTTAAAGCACCTGAAAAGTGGTGCGAACACTGGCAACTGACCAGCTCCGCTCAAAAATCTAACGTCATGACCCACAGATTTTCTATGCCTGCCGGGTCCCTAACAATAAACGGCATCACCATCAAACAGTACGCCATGACAACAGATCTGGGCTTGCGCTATTCCATGAGCCCCAACTTTGCAGAGCAAATTCATTCTCAATTGGCAAGGGTAAGGGGACTATCGTTCCAAATACGCCGTTACATAAAAACAGCTGATGCAAGGCTAGGACTATATAAGAGCAACGTCAGGCCATATCTGGAATATTGCTTTATTATATGCAGCAGCCTACGGAAGTCGGAGCGTGTTCTGTTTGAAAAAGCTCAGCGACACTTTACGAAAAGGTTGACTCCAGCACAGCAAGCGCTGAGTTACCGACAAAGGTGTGAGCACCTTAAAATTCAGCCCCTATGGCAAAGGCGCATTGTCCTTAACCTGTGCTTTTTACATAAGCTAGTTCATAAAAACCTGGACAGTAATATCACTTGTCTTAAACTAAGGAGCTCATCCGCATCAATACTCCGAAACAAGGGACATACTATTTCTCCGCTAAAGGCAAAGAAAGGACTGCGATCTCGTTTTTTCTTAGTTGTGTACGTGAACATATGGAACAGACTGCCTTACAGAATAAGAGAAATCCAAAACTTGCAGGTATTCAGGAAGGAGATACAAGGGTTCCTATCTTTTGGCAATATACAAAGCATCTTCCATATCTGCGATTCGCAAGACCACTTCTTCGAAACTGGCCCTGATGTCGCTTGAGGACGCCCACGATGCAGTGCATGACATCTAAGCACCTTAAGCTCACAACTCATCCACATTCATCGTCATTACCGTTCTAGCACCTAAGAGAATTTAGCGGTATCCGTCGCACCAAGTTTTAGGGTATAAGAATAGCAAAACGAGTGTAAGATGATTTTATTCTTCAGTGATCTCTTCCTAACCTACTTGAGTTCGCCTGCGGACAATCCCGCCTTACGACTGCACTATGGAAATAGTAGACGCCAGCACAAAAGCATCCAGTAAGGGGTAATAAGGGATAACCCCATGAATGGTCTCCATCAGTGATCCTTGTACTGTTAACTTATTCAGCACCGCAAACACAAGACCCAGAAGGTCTCAGTCGGATGAGTCGCACGCATCGTGCCGGTGCTAACATTAGAATCCTGAATGCAAGAGGTACTTAGCCATTACTGAGTAGTTCCAGACATTCTTCGACGCTCTCACTGACACGTTGATCCAAGGGCTGCATGGGCCAATTGGTATCCACAACCCTCCGGTTTTCTGTTTATATGGTCATTTCGTCTATGTTTAAAAATTTCAACAAATAGTACAGCCTAGCCTACTAACTGGCAGGTTCGCGAACCCGTGGTTATTCCTCATATAGGATATTGCAGGACAAAGTCTTAGCCAACCGTGCAGGCGAATTTCAATCCTTACATCTTATCTACATCTTCATTCCTTGTCTTCAGCTTTACAGTTATCACTTTCCAACTTCTTGACCACTGGTACGTGCAAAAATTTTAGGCTTATGACATTTAACGTAGTCCTAGCAAACGCATCCTACTAGACCTAAGCCTTGCCTAAGACGTTGAAAGCGTTTGTTGCTGCTGATGCACCTAAGCTTAGCAGTAGAATTGTCCAAAACCGCCTAAATGGCGGCCTTAAATGAATCTTTACGTGCCTTCGTAGATGTCGGTTGCTATCTGGCCATTATTGATGATTTTCATTAAACCTGAGCACTAGATACTGTACTCCGCAGTTTCCAACCACTATCAGTATGTGACCAGCAAAATAATATATATATCTTCCATATTGTTGACAGAGAGCACTATATAAGTTCTGGGCCCAAGAAGCAGACATTATGCTCTCCACTTATCCTCTTTTGGCCCCATATACTTAGCTTTATCTGGTATACATATGCCTTTCACTATTGGCAACACTAGTAGACAGGCACAATGAAAAGCAGATCCTGTTTTTTAACTGCTTTCGCTAGTAAAACACTCGCATTTCCAGATTCCATATCACTGGCACGAAAGCTAACCAACGGCAGAGGCCCCTATTACATTGGCTGGCCGGAGCACCAAAAAATTTCCATCACCACTTTTCTTATCATGGCCGCCCGTGTGTTATTTATCTTATAGCTAGCTCCAAAGCGTACCATGCGTTATGCGTAATGGCAGGTGAACGACCAGATTCCACTGGTTTTTGTTACCATTCTACTCCTGATTTACCTTCTCAGGTTTTGCTTAGGAAGCTAGAACAGCACTTGCCAGGAAAACCACAAAAGGAGTAGCCGGTGTGACAGTAGAGTACTAGTTAACATTACCACATGGATGAATACCGCCGGCACTTGCTTCGGAACCTAAAGTTTGAGAGAAATAACTCGAAATTAATCAAAGAGCTGCACAATAGTGTGCATCAACACCTGAGGCATAACAATCCCTCAGGATCGAGCAAGCTCAATCACCAGAAGTAGCGTTGGTAATGCCCCACCAACGCAGACCAAAATGAATATAACGCCCCAAAGCAATTTGCCAAATTCTACTAAATTTTCCCATACTTATTTCTTTATTAGTAGTGACAGGCTCCCCTAGCTCACTAATGCTAGAGACATAGCCTCATGAATATGGAACATCGGCCCTAAGGGATAAAACTTGCATGTTTAGCTAAGAAATGTGTGTATTTACCAGGCCAAAAATGTGCCAACTGATCCGAAATGTTTCCTGTGTTACTCAGGTAGACCCGGCTCATGCGGCCTTAATATAAGCTTCAGAAACACTTAGAGGCTTAAAAATACTAAATTTTATATTCCTGGTTGTTTATGTGGTTCAGGATCCACTGAAAATGGTATGCTGCGGCCCTCTAACCGTGGGTTAATTATAAGCTCTCTTGCATTCCCATGTAGACATAATAATCCTTACTGGATATCTAGCGTTTCCGCGCAATATTAACGCATATTTGCGTATATTTGCCGTGTAGGCCTGCAAAGTGTTATTTTCGGCCACCTACGCAGTCTCTAGTTGTCACAGGATACCACCGGCTAATTATAGCATTGCTGGATAGCCATTCCTATTTAGAACATATACCGCTTCGCTACTTTTTACATTATCTTTTCTTTTTTCTGCTATCTGCTTGCAAAGCAGAAAGCCATTTTTAGCGGAAAAGGATAATAACCTTATTCGTAGACCATTTTAATAGACGTCGAGGCCGAATTGTGCGTTCACACGCGAAAGAGAACCAATAACCAGTAGAAGCTATATTCCACAGTGTTAGTGGGAAGCAGGAACATGCATGAAAGAAACGATAGCAACAGAGACAAAGGGAACACGCGTTCTCACACGCAAGAAGGAAGGGGAACAGTTGCGCGCGGGAGGAAAACCAGTAGTCAGGTTACAGTCAAGATCACGTCAGGGGAAACCGAGGGAAGAAGAGGTAGGTCAAACGACACTGGTTGTCCGTGCAATCTTCCGCCTTCTGTTGACTTAAATGGTCGCTTCGGAATTTGTGTGCTAGTGGTTCTAAAACAGAAAAAGACAAAGTGTAAGTCGGCAGCCAAGCGCTTCGTAATATGCTACATTATTTCCCCTCGTCGTCAGGCGCTCTTCTCAGCGCCATGGATTTCCCAGCGGGTTTTAGCCGGTTGAAATGTATGACGGTAGATGAGGCAGTAGCACTAGGTTTCAAGATTCTATACTTTATGTCCCATAATACGTCCGCCACCACATACTGCCCCTCGCCACCGCGGCGGAACTTGGCAGGGACGCCTGCTGGTGTCGCCAAGGCCTTCAGCCAGACCGCACCACCAGGCTTGAACGAACTCACAAAAACCTTTCTGTCGAAGTACGCCTTTTGATAGCGCTGCGCTGTTTTTAAATGAGACTGTGCCAACTGATGTACGCGGACCAGGTTAGACTGCATCCGAAGTATTTGGTCGGTCGTGATTAGAGGTTCGGGATAAGAGGTCTGCAACAGCGTATCTAAAGGTAGTCGTAGTTCGCGCCCCGGCATCATGAGGTGTGGCGTCTGACTGGTGGCGGAATGGACGGAGGCGCGATGCACCAACATACATTTGGGTAAATTCGCGTCCCATTCTCGGGGCGTCTCCTCATTCAAAAATGACTTTAGCAGCATCTCCAACGTACGGTTGGTGCGCTCAACTAAACCGTTCCCTTCCGGGTGATATGCCACCGTGCGAGTTTTCTAAATTCCGAATAAGTGACACATTTCGCTTATCAGTACAATCTCAAAATTTGCTCATCGGTCCAAATGTACCTGATAGGGTGCTCCCCACCTTGCCACCCAGTCGCTAAATATGCCTTGGCTATACTCCACGCGTCCACATTACGCTGCGGTAAGACTTCGCACCACTTTGTAACGTAATCCACCATAACCAAGACATGGCGTTGACCTCGTGCTGTTTCTTGCAAGGACGCGATGATGTCAATGCTTGCTATCTTATTAGGAAACCCAGCTCTCATCGGCTGAAGCGGACCACGACGGTTATTTGTAGGGTTCTTGATTCCTGCACAGTCAGGGCATGTTTGGCAGTAAATGGCGATAGCACGTCGCAAATGAGGCCACTAAAAACGACGCCGGATTGCAGCCTTTATTTTGTTTTATCCTGCGTGACCTGATTCCTCGTGTATGCGTCTCATAACTTCCTGGGTCGCGACTGTTGGAACGATTATTCTGCGAAACTAACTGGGTCCGTTTTGAAAATACATGATGCCATCTATTACTCGTAAATGCGGCCATAGGGACCGCAGGCATTTCGTTTCCTAACTGGCGCCAGCCAGTCCTTGTTGTGTTGGTCGGTCCCTGTGTTGAACGATGCGATTGTACAGAATGCTCAATTCTGGGTCGGTCGACTGCACACGGTTCCATTCCTTGGTCTCTGGTTCATCAAAAATAACGGCGGACACACACGCAGCTGTGCACGACGGACAGGACCCATGATTTCTGTTATGTTATCGTGATAAATGCTCAGCGTTCCCGTGCTTTATCCCCGGCCGATGATGACACTCAAAGTCGTATTCCTGTAACTGTTCTTGCCAACAGGCAACCTGACCCTCGGGGTCTCAGAAACTTTGCAGCCAAACCAATGGCTGATGATCAGTGCGCACGATAAACTTACGGCCAAGAAGGTATTGGCGAAATTGTTTGATAAAAAATATCAAAGCAAACATCTCCTTACGTGTTGCACAATAATTGCGTTCACGTTGTGAAAGGCTTCGACTGGCATATGCAATCAATAGTTCCTTTCCATCTGGCCTCCGCTGCGAAGGTATTACACCGATGCCTGTGTTGCTGGCAGCTGCATCCAATATAAAGGGTCCCGCAGATAGACGCGTATCTGAAAATGCCAGTACCGGTGCTTCACACAAAGCATTTCAAAGACATTCAAATGCTTTTTGCTGAGCTTCCCCAATGTGAATGCTTGGTTTGCTTCAGGCTTTCGTTCAACTGGGTGGCAATAGTAACAAAGTGCTCTACAAAGCGCCGATAATAAGAAGCGAGCCCAAGAGAGCTGCATACTTCATCGGTATTTTTGGGATGGGCCACGAAGAGACACGCTCAACATTTTCTGGATCGCAGCGTAATCCATTACCAGAAACGTTGTGGCCCAAATAAGCTACTTCATTTTTTAGAAATTGACATTTAGAAGGTTTGAGTTTTAATCTCAATTGGATCAGACGATTCAACACTGAAACCAGATTGTGCTTGTGCTCAGCTACCGTCCCTCCGTGGACAATGATGTCATCCAGGTAAACTAGACAACACCCGGATATCATTCCTGACAACGCTGTGTGCATTAGTCGCTGGAACGTAGCTGGGGCGTTCGTGAGCCCGCAGAGCATCGTCTGGAACTCAAACAAACCAGATGGAACAACAGATGCTGATTTACATCGATTGTCCAGATGTAGCTCCATTTGCCAATAACCGGTAGCTAAACCTAACGTAGTGAACCAGTGCGAACCTGCGACAGCATCCATGGTGTCGTCTATTCGAGGCAAAGGGCACGAATCTTTTCTTGTGACGGCGTTTAATTTCCTGTAGTTGACACACAGGCGTAAGTCTCCACTCTTTTTCTTCATCAAAACTATGGGAGACGCTCACGGGGAATTGGACGGTCGGAAAATGTCCTGTCCAAGCATATCTTCGATCATACATATCAGTTTCTCCTGAAAGTGCACTTTAGCGCGCCTGTCCACTTGGCGAATCGGTTGTACATTGCCCGTATTAGCTGAGGTCCCGTATCTCATGACAGCCAACTTATTGTTTCGCATTTTCAACATTGTACAGTTCCAATCATGGATATATGAACAATTTTCTGCTTTACTGTTACAATTGCATTATAATGTTTGTACCGCTGTACATAACTGATCATGCCTCCATGAGCGTGCCTCGCATAGTCAAGAATAAAATATTTATTTATTTATTTATTTATGTATCAATGCAGTGTTGCAAGAAACTGCACCTACCGAGATCGCCCTCGGTCCACGCAAAAGCATGCCCATAAGTGTTCGAAATTTCCTTTATTTTATCAAAGACAGAGTATGGGATGTCCGCAGGAACGTTACGAATAAGTTTCTGCACGGGTGTATCTTCTACCATACATGATGAAGCGCAAGCAATAGTCGAATCAAATGACATTATCTGCTTACCGATTTCAAGTGTTTTGTTGGCGAGCTCGATTCTCGCATCGTGCTCAAAAAGAAAGTCGACCCCAAGTATCCCCTCCCATGGTAGTGTGCTGACTATGAGCAAGCGGTGACCGGTAGAACTGCCACCTATCGGTACAGTAGCAGTAATAAAGCCTACTGGAGTGATAGAAGAACCATTGGCTGCTATCAGACTGACAGATCTGTCGGTATGTTTAGGGACTGCTCTCGGTACGACACTTATATGGACCAGAGAACATGTAGCCCCGGTGTCAATTAGTATACCAACACGCTTAGACCACACCAAACCTGACACAACTGGAGCTGAGATGGCATTTGCGAACGTAACGGCATGAACCTTAAACGAGCATTGAGATCCACCCCTTCGGTTATGTCCGCAAATGTAGGAATCTTCCAAATCTGCGGCAATAGGCGCAATCCTTTCGGGGTCCTATAGGCGAGCCCTTGGTAAAGTGAAGAACCTTATTCCGCTGGATTGACCGATAGTCAGAAGAATTGCGTTGACCTCTTCGTTGTTGATCACGAGGCCGAACAACCGATAGCAATTCAGTGTAACCCGATACTCGCCGTGGTTCCTCCCGAGCGATCGCAGCCAGGCTTTTCTCTCGGCGAGTGGCAGAGTCCACAGCTTCTTGCAAAGTGGCAGGTGGCTTCTCCAGGAAATCCTACTTGATGTCAATTTTAGTCGTGCCTTGCAGAACCTGGAGAAAGATCTTCTCCTCACGACTGGCCTTGTCAGCATGTGGGTAAGCCAGTATGGCAAGTTTCCGCGGAGCAGCAACAAATATGGTGAACTGTTCCCCGTGTCGTTGAACGCGAGCGCGGAACTGTCGACCGTAGTCCCACCCATGTAGGGACGGTTGCTGGGCTTCCTTCAATTGGGCAAACGTTGCGTCCACCACATCTCCAATAATATCCTTCGAAGCAACAATGTGTTAAGCATCGTTGCTTAGGAGGCTAGAAAGTGCAGCAGCCCTTTCATTTTCGGGTAACCTGTCAACGTACCACCAGGCTTGTCGTTCCCATTGCTCATAATCCTCCGCAATACAAAACTTCTCGGGAGGGAACGGCCGGGGGGGGGGGCGCTTGTACCCGAATTTGACCACGATAAAAAACTGAGTTCAACAATCCCTAGAGAGCGGACACGATTCGTCCGAATACAGCGGACTTGCTGACTGTAGGTTCAGTGTCATCCGAAACTTTGCTCTCGACCTCAGTTTTCGGCATGATTTTCATTTTACAAGGAAAGTGGTAATTCTTGTTGTCAATCCTGGAAGGGTCGCCAAATATGTAATAGACGTCGAGGCCGAAATTGTGAGTTCACACGCGAATGAGAACCAATAACCAGTAGAAGCTATATTCCACAGTGTTAGTGGGAAGCAGGAACATGCATGAAAGAAACGACAGCAACAGAGACAAAGGGAACACGCGTCCTCACACGCAAGAAGGAAGGGGAACAGTTGCGCGCGGGAGGAAAACCAGTAGTCAGGTTACAGTCAAGATCACGTCAGGGGAAACCGAGGGAAGAAGAGGTAGGTCAAAAGACACTGGTTGTCCGTGCAATCTTCCGCCTTCTGTTGACTTAAATGGTCGCGTCGGAATTTGTGTGCCAGTGGTTCTAAAACAGAAAAAGACAAAGTGTAAGTCGGCAGCCAAACGCTTCGTAATATGTTACACCATCACTTAATTTCAAATAAATCGCCAATTACTCTACGTACTGCATTGCTTTTACTTTCAACGTATTCAGCGGTTAAAACTTGTCCAGATCAATATATTGTTGTGCTACTTTACGCAGTATTCTAGCCTTAGAAAAGGTTTCTCTTTTATTTTGCGATTTACTTAGGTTGAAATTTCGCGCCAGAAAACACTATCAGCACAAGAAAAGCTTTGCTGTGTTTTTTGTTAATTTGTATTTTTCTAGTGAAGCACGCCGCCCTATTATGTCTCGCAACAAATCCTTTTATTTTCATCCGCATTTATTGAAATTATCGTTTAACTTTCGTATACCATATAATCCTGCCACTCTCATTGCTTCCACGTGTGCACCAACAATTGTGACGACTGAGCTGGTCAGCTTATGTCCAATGAATTTAAAGTGAACTTGTGGTGAATTGGATCATGTTCCAAAGAAAAAAATACACAACTACACCTCTGCGCAGCTTTCGCAACAAAAGAACAAGGAGCTCAATATCGCCAGAAGGAACCAGAAAAATTTCAAGGTGGGCGCCTACGAACCAGCAGCTGTACACCAAACCAAGCTAATGCATACGTAATTGTCAACGAGGAAGGCATACTTATATGTTGCCTACTTCCATGCAAGAGCATCGGATTAATGTAAAGATTGATCTGAACCCTTAAGGTGCAGCCTCTAGCCGGTCTAGAAATATACCTATTTATTTATTTATTTATAAACGACTAAGGAGAAGTGTGAGCATAGGTTACACTTTTCTCTTAAAAGTACGATGGTGCAGCGCTTGTTTCTAATTTTGAGTTAAATAAAGAAGTAAATTGTGTATTCTCGACTAAGCGAGGCACGCCTGCGCAGGCATGATCAGGTTAATAGTACAAATTTTGATCAGTTAATGTACAATGGAACATTGGGATTGTTGCACATGTTTATATATGTATGTATGTAAGTTTGTTTGTAGGCGTGTTTAGCTTTGGTTATGGGATTGGTAAATGTTTCTTGTCATTTTGCTCGAATGTGTTTGAAGGTGTCGCCAGCGATAAATGGATGCTTGCTATCTGTGGACTTGAAGCGATTGTTCGGTTAAGCAATGGGTGACTTTAGTTAGTGGCGAGTTACAACCTCCACGTCACAGTGCGGTTAAATGGACGTTTGTGGCGTTTTATAGGGAGATCGCTTGTCAGGCGAAAACCCACCACGTCCTGGAACATTGCCACCGAACCATTTGCTGGGAGGGCGTCAATCCGAAACACCCAACTGGCACCACGAGGAGGTTGTTGCTTGGAATCCTACTTGTGGTATCACTATGCAGCGCTTTGTGTATTATTTCTTGAAGAAGGCGCAGGTTTGAGGCAATGCCTCACTGCCACAGACGCAGAAGTTTGAGATGACTGCACCTCTCTCTGTTCCTGAACGCTTGCTCCTGTAGGGCTAGCATTTTCGTAAACTTGCCAAGTGTTTTATAGAAGTATGCGATCCGACTTGCCCAATGTGCGGCATATGAAGTTCTCGGACGCCAGGACTGGGCAAACGTGACTCCGGTCACGCTCCAGTAGTGCGTCCGCTGTGTTTATGTGTCGGGCTACATAAGCTGCAAGCTTTGGTGCCTTTAGGACTTCAAATTGCACTTGCTCGAGAAAGTTAGGAACCTGAATAACGTATGCACAAGTCCTACGCTGATGTATTTATTTGGGATGAGAATGCCGTTTAGCGTAAGTGCTCCGGTTAATAAGAGACATTTGTGCGTTATGATGCTCTATTTACTGGCTGAGAAGGGCATTTGTTATTGCTGACACCACGACTCTGGCGCTTTTAGATCTTCTGTGCTATATCTAGCACGGATCTTCTGACTTTTGGTGGAAAGACATAAAGACTTTTATATGGTCTGCAAAGAGAAAGCAGCGGCGGTGCCGTGAGCTATGCAGATGTCATTTACGTAGGTCAAAAGCCGTGTCGGACCCAGCACGCTTCCTTGTAAGACGCCAATAGTACTGTGGTAGGAGCGTATTCGACGTGCGCAATTTTCACAACTTGAGTGCGCCAGGTTGGGTAGGCACCCAGCCAGACTAGTAGAGGACTGCCCATTCCATATGCCTTGATTTTATGCCTTAGGCGCGTGTGAGGGACCTTGGCAAATGCCTTTTTGCATATCAAGATAACGTACTGGTTGCTAGGTCCGAAACAATCGCTCCAACGTCCAGGTTCAGGATGCAAAACCGTCTGGTTGCGCACTAATGAGCGTCCATAAAATCAAGTTGTAAATTAGTTACATGGTCTCACGCATACACAGGGTACATAAGTGTTCGTTCTACCGGCAGTTCCTTAACTAGTCAGAGACTAGAGGTGTGGTTTGCCTGGTACAAGATGTTTAGTTCCTGCAACAAAGCTCTTACCTGACGTGGCATGACTATATAACGATTCCAAGGGAAGGTGTATTGGTCTTCCTGCGTGCGTATTGTGAACAAATTTAGGAGGAGCAGGAGGTGGCTTTCTCCACTGTTATTAATTATGCCAGCTGGGAGTCCGTCAGGAAGTAATTTCAAAAATAGTCTGATGGACGAACTTGCAGGCTGGATAGATTTTAGGTCAAATTGTACAGTGTACTGTTAGTAGCTGGTAAACGCGCGCAGCTCGTTGCTGATTAGACTAAGTACCATGACCTGTGTTGCGTTAAAATGAGAGGTACATGTTTCGCTTACAATACGTGGGTCACTAGTTGTATGGTTTGGACCAGTGCGTAGGACGGAGGTCTTTGCCCCATACTGAGGGGTGCAAGAACTCAACAGCCAGCAAAGCAGCTTGACTCTGTTGACATTAGACCTCGCTGCTCGTTGTTGGTCGATTTTAACGTACACTGAACTGTTAACTAACTGACTCGCAATTTCATTTGGCCGCATGAAATGGGCAAAGTCAAACGTTCTTTCGTGGGAATATCGTAGTTGGTGCATTCGCAAAAGAAAGTTTGGTTGCTTCGTATTTTTCGCTGGGTTACTTTTTGAATGAGGAAATGGGTGCACATGGTTTATAAAGTAGAGGATTTATTTATAAATTAATTCGACAGATTGTTCGAAACAGTCCGACGGAAAGAATTCATCCCAGTTCCCCGACCTGACGAGCATGAAAAGGGTAAGGGTTTTCAGAATTCAACATGCGGTGAGTCACAGCTTTAACGGTTTCGGAGGGACTGGTGATGGTGCAGTTTAAGTACAAGGATCAGTGTGCTATTCTTTGGTTACTCCCTGGGAACTCCAGACTTAAGGGTATATGCACTTTTTGTATGCGTATTGTGAACGCTGTCTAAAATATGGTTTGCTCTGGTCGTGGTTGTCACAGGTTATGCCCAATCCACCTTGGTTGATGAAAGCTGAGGGGCCGACGTACCTGAACGGTGGGGTTGGTGGGGACCAGTGCAGTACAGGCAAGGTAACCCACGCAAGCAGTTTGTATTCATAAGGATGGTTTGAGACATGGTCGAAAGCGTCTGTGAGCGCCTTAGCACTCGCAAGAGGGGTATTAGGGCTATATAAATGCATTCAAATCGTATGTTGGTTTCAAGGATATCGGTTGTTACCCATGTGGAGCCTTTAGTTTCATTGGTGTTGATGATAGCAGTTTTTGCCGAGTAAAATTGTTTTACGTAAATGGGAATCCTCGCCTCGGTTACGCATGCGGAATTGCCTACACAACTGCTAGACAGGTAGGGCCTACGAGACCACCGCACTGCTTAGTGTAAACCGTTTTCCTCACGAAAATTGCGTCAGGTGCAATAAGGACAGGCAAGTGGCGAAAAGTACGTATGTGGTTGTTAGGGGACCTGTGATTGAGAACGAACCACCGTAACCTTCTAATTTTATAGGTGACTCAGAAAAGTTACGGGAAGCTACTGTGCCGTCTGTAGCATTTGTAGAAACTGAGGCAGGAAGTATAAGATTGGGCTGCTCGGCCATAATGGGTTGGGTGTTGGGATTGGATTGCTTCGGCTCATCCACTCCAGGAATAAAAGGTTTTGTTTGGGGGTTAGAAAGCAACGAATCGGTCGCCCTAACATCAGATTCACTGCTATCCAGGTGCCAAGTTTGGCAGGTGCTTACGAGACCCTTGCGGTGCGGTGTTGTAGGGGCGAGCGTTTGACGTTGTCGTATGAAAATTTAACCACAAATTCATTTCGTTTAGTTTGATAGTTGATCGTTTTCCAAAGCTTTGGCGGTTTGTGATAAAGCTGCTCAAACATGGTTGCGTTGTGTATTTGTACGTAGTTATACCTATATTTTATGCATATCCGTTTCATTATTTACACTAAGTGTGCCAGAGGTTGGGTACTTGCACGACCGTTTTTATGCGTGTCAGATCTCACCGATTTGGTTGTTAACTTGTTAACTGAAAGATACCTCGTTTAAAGGCTTCCACCCTGACAGTGTCTGGAATGTTAAAAGCCAGGATGCTGCACTCATCCATTCCCCATCCCGAGTTGAACGGCACCTTAAATTCTGCTGCTTCTTTGATGGGTTTTTGTTGAATAGATGTTTCTGGCGAGTTTCCTGGCATTGTCTTTTAGGTGCCAGGGTTGTTTCAGGTAACATATTGTGTTTGAGCTCATAAGGTTGTTGTTGGTTTGGGGCCTACTAGGCTCGTTGCTATCACCAGTATGGTTACCATTCTGAATTTAGCTCTTTACCTTTTATGGGTTGATATCTCGGTTTAGCCTCGGTAGTTCAACGTACAGCTGTTTTATCATTGTTCCATTGCGTAGTGCTTCTTTGCCAAAGCTTGCAAATTTTTCTCTTCTTTAGCCATCAGTTTGGTTGGGGCTGCAAACATGTCGATTCGTTTGTTCAGTCGCCCAACCCGTAGAGGTCAAGTTAAGCTATCTTTAAAGTCCGTGATAGTTTGCTTTAATGTCTCCATCGAAAAATCAGCAGGTATGGTACACAGTGTTGCGCTAAACACCGGATCCGTCCGGCCACAAACCGAAGATACTGAGGCCAGTGCTTTAGTTGCTTTTAACTTGGACGTAAAGGACTTGTCGGTACTTGCTGAACTCCGCTGTATTGTCCATGTTCGAGTCCATGTAGTTCAACGCCCACGAGTCTGTAGACGCCCATCGGGTATGGATTCTGCTTTGCCAGATCTCGACGGCTTGTTATGGGTCCAAAGTTTGCAGCTGGATTCGTTTACGGTTTGCGACAATGATGTCTCCCCGAATGAATTCTCCAGTGTACCGCGGCTATATGCGTATGTAGTTGAACCCTGGAGAGCAGATGGGAAGACGAGAGTTTACTCCTCAAGCAAGCCAAATTTGTCCGGTAGGCTTAGGAGATCTATAAGCATCGTAGGATCGGACACGGGTGTACTTTCTTGCGAACAGTCTAGGGCGTTCGTCAACTTTGTATCTTTTTGATGTTTACCCCATGAGGTTTCGGAATCAAAGTTCGGGGGCACATTGGGGGACAGCCTGAAGCATTGCTTGCGTAAAGATTCTTATCTGCAGCCGCGGTAGCAATCAGTCAGTTGTATTGGCATTGCAAGGCGAGGTTTGAAAGCACTAATGTTTGTTCGATTATGCTTATGCTCGAACGCAGAACGTCTTGGTACGAGAGGACGTTACGAGTCGTTTTCATTGACATAGGTAAAAAATAGAAGACCTTGGGTTTTCATGACCTTTCTTCTTAGTCCAGTGCAAACAATGAAATTATGCTTCAAGGCACACAACTCGAACAAATTTTACTGATCCTTTGAACTTTCAAGCGGTCTGTGAAATTTTAAGCGACGACTTCACACATGGTTTTTACGCGATGTTAATCAACACACGATGCATACATATCCAGCAGGCTCGAGCAAGGTCAACCCCAGCATTAGAACTGATCATGCCCTACCAACACAAACCCAAATGTAGTTCACTCCCTAAAGCAATTTTTAAAGGTTGCTAAATTTTCCGAGACTCATTTCTTTATCGTTAGTGACAAACTCCTCTAGCTCAGCGGTGTTAGAGACATAGTCATATGAATAAAGAAAATCGGCGCTAAGAAATAAAAAACGCGACAGTTATCTGAGAAATGTATGGGTGCCCACGAATATTTTGAGAACAACTTATTTATTTTCTCCATTATGTTAAGACCGTTATCTGAGCATTCCTTTGCAGCGTATTTGCCATCCTTCTATATGTCGAAACCAAGTGCCTGGTTTATTCAATTGGAATCTATCTTTTGTTTCTGCGAGACTACCACACAGGGATGTGGGTGATACGGAGTGGCGACATCACCCACGCTACTTAACTGCAAGAAACTGCATCCATAGAAACACTGAAAATGGTTTTACGTCAAAAGCGGAATCCACGGCGTATTCGCCCAAGGTTCGGATGATATTCGGCTGCCCGTTCACGAACTTAGTGAGGTGCAAACTGTCCAGTCCAAGTATGTTGTCACCTGCTCGCCGTTCTGGAGAAGGAACGGGTACTTGGCGATGATCTAGAGTAGAATGTAATGTTCCATGGGTTGACCGTCTATACAACGGGTTTGTCTCAGAAACCACCCCGCATGTGCCGACAAGACTACTCGACTCCATTCTATCATCATGGAAAAGACAAGGGAAGAGCGCCGGAGAAATAACGTTAGCAGAAACCCCCGGGTCCCACCATTCGTTCGAATGATGAACGACAGGACAGCAGTTTGCGCGAGTCAAGCAATTTGTGCCCCTACTGCCGCACGCGGACGGAGGAAAAGTTGCCTCCGGAGATTTTCAAAGTAATTATTCCTCAAAGTCTTTATTATTCAGGTAGACCTTGCTCATTTTGCCACGATATGAAATTCGCAAAAATTTAGAGGACTTAAAACCCTAAACTACATGTTCCTAGTAGGTTAAAAGGCACAGAATCCACCGAAAATGGTACACATAAGCCTTCTGACTATAGTTAATTAGAAGTTCTCCTGAAGTTCCTTGTACATGTGATTTCCTCACTGAATTCTTATTGTTTTCGCGAAACATTATTGCTTATTTGCCCATACTTGCTTAATATATCCGCAAAGGTTGCTTCTCGGCCACCTACGACCTACCTACTTTTTGCGGGGTATTAAAGCTATATAGCGCATTTCTTGATAGCTTTGCCTGTTTAGAACTTATACTGCGTCGTCACTTTTACATGTGCATTTCTATTTGCTGCAAATTGTTTGCAAAGCACCAAGCCGTTTTAAGCGGAACAAATAATCGCGTTAATCGTAGCCTGCTATTCAATTGCGATTAACACATGAACTACTGCACGCATTGCATTGCTTTTACTTTTAACGTCAGCAGCGGTGAAAGCTTGTACCAAGCAGCTTAGTTTTGTACTACTTTTGCAATATTCTTTCCTTAGAGAAGGTTTACTTTGGTTCTGAGACTTGTTTAATTTGAAATGAGGCGCTAAAGATCAGAATTCGCGCAAGAAATTTTGGGTATATTGTTTGTTAATTGGTATTTTTCAAGTGAAGTAGACCGTCTTATTATATCTTAACAAAGGCGTTTGATTTCTATTTGCATTTTTAGAAATTATTTCTAACTTTTTCGTGTTTCTTATAATTCCGCGCTCTTATTTCTTTCCAAATGCGCACCAATAAATGCGACGGCTGACGGGGCCGAAATAGTCCAAAAATTTATAGTGAAGTTGTGGTGATTTGGATCCGGTTTCCAAAGAAAATCTGCTTAGCTGCGGCTCTGCGCAACTTTCACAACAAACAAAATCATGGAGCTCAATATCGTCTGAAGGAGCCAGAAGAATGTCAAAATGGACACGTACAACCCTATCAGCTCTACACCAAACAAAGCCAATGCAGTCGTAGTGACCAACAAGGAAAATATACTCACACTTTCCCTACGCTCATGCAAGTGCATAGGATTATGTTGAAAATTAATCTGGTCCCTTTCGGCACAGCAACTTTCCGGTCTAGAAATATATATAGTTATTGTTAAGATTCAAGATTTTACGAGTATTCAATCGGTACGACGCTATTGGTTGGAAATCAACTTTTCTAAGCGAAGGTAGCAATACCTTGAAAAGGTGTGGAAAAGTCGTGCAAATTCAATCAGGAGCCCTTTCTGGAACGTTAATTGTACACCATGTGGTTGGAAGGGGATTCAGGCAATGCAGTTAACGCTGGAGAACGATCGCTGGTTAGAAAACCCTGCTGCGAATTATTGATCAGGCCAATGGAATCGACAAAATTCAGCATCTTCTTTCTGACCAGCTTTTCCAAGCGCAGTGCAATTATCGGACTGTGGTGGATTGGTCAGTTGTTTTTACTCGTTTGGTTGGGATTTGCTTTGCGCCGTCACATAACAACTGACGCCTTCCATTGAGATGGAAGACTGCATGGTTCCAGTGATTTGATAAACGTGTTCATCAAGGGCAGCGGTGTGTCGGGACTTCCTAGTTTGTTGGTGGTTGGTGAAATGGCATCAGATCCCAGCTTGGAGGAAGGCCTGGTCGAACTGGTAACTTGATAGATACCGTTGGGCAGGATTTCGGCTTTGCTTAAAAGGATTGCTATTTTAAGTTCTGTTCACAATGGCACTTGGTCAGCTTCACGACTACTGGTAGTGGCAATAGTAACTGAATGCTTCACGTATTTTAGCTACGTTATGGTTTAAGTCGCCCTCACCGTCAACCAATTTATTAAGCAGAGAAGAGCGGTTAATTGTACCGCAATGCCGTATTTTAACAAGCTCCCAAGCTCCGCAGCTCGTTCGTAGGGATATGTTCTTCAATTTTTCTTCGGAGTACGAGCGCATGTTTTACACTGGTGGCAAATACACGCATTTGTAAGACAAATACAACGTCATTGGTCTCGGTAACTCGCAGCTAAGTGGTTAGTTATTATTATTTAAGTTTTGACGAGACAGTAGGAAGCTTAAGGGAACTGACCATATTGGGGATCTAGGAGATTTTTGGCGTGGTTGGTTGCTTTATATAACTGATCCGCAGCGGTATACGAACAACAGTAGAGAGGAAAAGTAGCTCCCAGTCGGAGAAATGAATGAACTGCTGAATGCATACCCAGACTTATATGTTTGAGTTTTTAAACCACGTCACTGACACGATAAATATAGGGCATAAAGTGGTCATCATCTTCCTCGACATGAAAAAAGCATTCGACCGCGTTCCACACCTGAGAACACTGACCAAACTCGCCTCTTTTGGCATCGCCGGGAAGCTGCTCTCCTGGTTCGCATCCTACCTATCAAATCGAACACAATCGGTGAGCCTTGGCGGCACACAGTCTTCAAAAAAAGCTGTCACCAGCGGAGTCTTTCAAGGAAGTGTCCTGGGCCCCATGCTCTTCTTACTCTACGTCAATGACATCTTCCAAGTCTTCCGCTGGGGAACACCATCCCTATTTGCAGACGACATCAAAGTTGTATTTTCCTTCGTCTCCGATAATATGAAAGATAACCTATCCACAATACAAAGAGACCTCAAGGCGCTAGAAAACTGGTGCGCAATATGGAATCTCAAATTTTCCCCAGGAAAAAGCAACATTCTCTCTTACAAATGCACCGTGCCACCGAATACCCTTGCTCTCAATAGCGCTCCTCTTACCGTTAGCCACTTTGTTCGTGATTTAGGGGTTCAATACTCTAATACCTTTAACTTTGCGGAACAGGTAAGCTATAGTGCAGCTAAAGCTAGGTCGTTAATAGGCTATATCTTCAAATCCATGTCGCTTTTGGAATCTCGATTGACACTGTATAAAACGTGCGCTATGCCTATTCTCGTATACTGCTCTATAGTCCTTACGAACTCACGCAAGTGCGACAGGATTGCACTCGAGAACGTACAGCGTTCCTTCACCAAACGTCTATTGGGCTCAAACCCGCTGAACTATCGTAGTCGATGCAAACAACTGGGACTGGACCCGCTGTGGCTACGTAGGCTAAAGATAAATCTTACGTTTCTATACAAACTTAAACAAAAGCCGGAAACGAACCTGACCCGACACTTCCGAACGGAAGGAGATACCCGATGTCATCTGCGCAACGCGACCTTTTCATTCAGTCTACCGGCTGCTCGTTGTGGCATACGACATAACTTCTTCCTTTATAAATACGCGAACACCTGGAACAAATTACCCCTGCAAATCCGATCATCTATGACCAGTACACACTTCAGCAATGCCATACAGAGATTCCTCGACGTAAACACAGTCTCCGAACTACTAAGCCTCAAAGTGACCGAAGACGAGCTATGGGAGACAGGACCAAACAACCTCTAGGGAACCAGCCTACATCCCCTTTTTAATGCTTCATTACCAACCGTTTCCTACTTCATTTTAACCTCGCATCACGACTGTTTCCGATACCTTATTCGCACTTCTGCTTGCTTTTGTCCTTCCTATCCCTACCTAGACGAAACTGCATCAAGACTTCCATCTCTTTGATAAAAGTATTTCAGTTACTGTTCCTTCTAGAACGCTGAGATTTACATCCTTAGCCGCAGCTTTGCTTACTCTACTCCTCCCTTATGCTTAACCCGACTCTGTGTAAATTGCATTTGGCACTTCTTCTGGTCCTTATCGCAACTCTTCAATAGTGGCCTAAGAACACATAACGCCTGTGACCAATCCTAGGCCTCGCTCGATTCTCGTTCCTAATATCATGCTTCTCAGCTCACTTCAACGCCTCCATCTCTTGCTTGGCCTCTCTTTTGGTCCATGTCGCAACTGTTCAATGGTGGAATAGGCACCACTAGCGTCAGCGCAAAATTCTAGGCCTCCTCTGATTCTCTTTGCTACTGTGGCGCGCATTCTTAAATCTTTCGACTAATCCGGCCCCTCAGGCCCCAAATGCCCATAGGCCTCAAACCAAGGCCTCTATTCGTTTGAACATCGGCTGCCATTAACAAAGGTTTTCATTTTTAAATGTAACAACTTCATGATACTCGTCTCCGTCTGATAAATTATCTGCATGCGTGGTCCCCCTACCGAAAACGAAAGTTCCGGTCCTTGATTAGTTTGCTTCTCGGCTCCACTCTCATGCTTCTCAGCTCACAATTACGCCCTATCCCTTGTTTAGCCTCTCCTTTGGTCCGTACCGCAACTGTTCAATGGTGGATTAGGTTCCCATAGCTTCAGCACATCATACTAGGCCACATTTGATCCACTTTCCTACTGCGCCACGCACTCTTAAAACTCCTGGACCGCACCGGCCTCCGGCTCCAAATGCCTATAGGACTTAAACAATGGCTTCTCTTCCTTTGAGCATCGATTACAGTTCTACGTGGCATAAGAAGCAGCCTCATGATACTGGCCCTCGTCTGGCTCATTAACTGTATGCTTGGCCCCCTGCAAATGCAATTTCAGTTCTCTGATTGACTTTTGCCTCTCGGCTTCACCATCATGAATCTCAGCTCAAAATTACGTTCCCCTATCCTGTTTGGCCTTTCTTTTGGTCCATATCGCATCGGTTCAATGGCGGTATAGGTGCCTCTAACGTCAACGCAACTTACTAGCTCCCGTGTGATTCTCTTTGCTACTATGGCAATCATCGTTAAACCCATCGGACTACTCCGGCCTCTCAGGCTCCAAATTACTATAGGTCTCAAGCCAAGGCCTCTTTTCCTCTGAGGATCGGCTGCCATCGAATAATGTTGTTAACGGTATAAGTAACAGCCTCATGATTCTCGTCTCCCTCCGATTCATTATCTGTACGCTTGATCCCTCTACCTAAATCGAAAGATCATGTCCTAGATTAACCTTGCCTCTCGGCTCCACTATCATTCTTCTCAGCTCACAAGTATCGTCCCCCTCTCTTGTTTGGCCACTCTTTTGGTCCATATCACATCGGTTCAGTGACGGTATAGGTACCTCTAACGCCAGCGCAACTTACTAGCCCCCCGTTTGATTCTCTTCGCTACTGTGACACTCATTATTAAACCTACTGCACTTGCCCGGCCTCTCAGGCTCCTAATACCCATCGGTCTCAAAACAAGGCCTCTCTTATTCGAGCATCGGCTGCCGTCGGCAGACGTTCTCATTTGTATAAGTAACTGCCGCACTTACTTGCCTCCGTCTTGTACATTACCTGCATGCTTTGTCCTTCTGCCGAAATAAAAATTTCAGGTCCCTGGTTGAATTTCGCCTCTCGGCTCCACTCTCATGCTTCTCAGATCACAATTATGTCCCCCTATCTTGTTTGGCCCCTTTTCTGGTCCATATCGCGTCGGTTCAATGGTGCTTTAGGTTCCCATAGCATCAGCACAACATACTAGGCCACATTTGATCCACTTTCCTACTGCGCCGCGCACTCTTAAACCTCCTGGACCGCACCGGCCTCCGGCTCCCAATGCCTATAGGTCTTAAACAATGGCTTCTCTTCCTTTGAGCATCGATTACAGTTCTCAATGGCATGAGAAACAGCCTCATGATATGGGCCTCCGTCTGGCGCATTACCTGTATGCTTGGTCCCATGCGCAGTTGCAATTTCAGATCTCTGATTGACTTTTGCTTTTCTGGCTCCACCATCATGAATCTCAGCTCACAATTACGTTCCCCTATATTGTTTGGCCTTTCTTTTGGTCCATATCGCATCGGTTCAATGGCGGTATAGGTGCCTCTAACGTCAACGCAACTTACTAGCTCCCGTGTGATTCTCTTTGCTACTATGGCAATCATCGTTAAACCCATCGGACTACTCCGGCCTCTCAGGCTCCAAATTACTATAGGTCTCAAGCCAAGGGCTCTTTTCCTCTGAGGATCGGCCGCCATCGATTAATGTTGTTAACGGTATAAGTAACAGCCTCATGGTTCTCGTCTCCCTCCGATTCATTATCTGTACGCTTGATCCCTCTACCTAAATCGAAAGATCATGTCCTAGATTAACCTTGCCTCTCGGCTCCACTATCATTCTTCTCAGCTCACAAGTATCGTCCCCCTCTCTTGTTTGGCCACTCTTTTGGTCCATATCGCATCGGTTCAGTGACGGTATAGGTACCTCTAACGCCAGCGCAACTTACTAGCCCCCCGTCTGATTCTCTTCGCTACTGTGACACTCATTATTAAACCTACTGCACTTGTCCGGCCTCTCAGGCTCCTAATACCCATCGGTCTCAAAACAAGGCCTCTCTCATTCGAGCATCGGCTGCCGTCGGCAGACGTTCTCATTTGTATAAGTAACTGCCTCACGTACTTGCCTCCGTCTTGTACATTACCTGCATGCTTTGTCCTTCTGCCGAAATAAAAATTTCAGGTCCCTGGTTGAATTTCGCTTCTCGGTTCCACTCTCATGCTTCTCAGATCACAATTATGTCCCCCTATCTTGTTTGGCCTCTTTTCTGGTCCATATCGCATCGGTTCAATGGTGGTATAGGTGCCTCTAACGTCAACGCAACTTACTAGCTCCCGTGTGATTCGCTTTGCAACTATGGCACTCATCGTTAAACCCATTGGACTACTCCGGCCTCTCAGGCTCCAAATGACTATAGGTCTCAAGCCAAGGCCTCTTTTCCTCTGAGGATCGGCTGCCATCGATTAAGGTTCTCTATGTTATAGGTAACGGCCTCATGATTTTCGTCTCCGTCCGATTCAATATCTGTATGCCTAATCCCAGCCGTCTCTATATGTTCTTGCTGCTGTGGATCTCACTCCTAAACCTTTTGGACTAGTCCGGCCTCTCAGACTCCAAATGCCTATGGGTCTCAATCCAAGGCTTCTCTTCCTTTCAACATTGAATCAGGTTCGCACTGGCATAAAAAACAGCCTCATGTACTCGCCTCCGTCTGATACATTATAATATGCTTGGACCCCTGCAAATTGCAACTTCAGGTCTCTGAGTGACTTTTGCCTCTCGGTTCCACTACCATTTTTCTCAGCTCACAAGTATCGTCTCCCTCTCTTTTGGTCCATATCGCATCGGTTCAAGGACGGTATAGGTACCTCTAACGCCAGCGCAACTTACTAGCCCCCGCTTAATTCTCTTTGCTACTGTGACACTCATTATTAAACCTACTGCACTTGTCCGGCCTCTCAGACTCCTAATACCCATCGGTCTCAAATCAAGGCCTCTCTCATTCAAACATCGGTTGCGCGTCGGTTGTCGGTTGTCGCGTCGGTTCAATGGTGGTTTAGGTTCCCATAGCGTCAGCACATCATACTAGGCCACATTTGATTCGCTTTCCTACTGCGCCACGCACTCTTAAACCTCCTGGACCGCACCGGCCTCCGTCTCCAAATGCCTTTTGGTCTTAAACCAAGGCTTCTCTTTCTTTGAGCATCGATTACAGTTCTACGTGGCATAAGAAGCAGCCTCATGGTACTGGCCTCCGTCTGGCTCAGTACCTGTATGCTTGGTCCCATGCGAAGTTGCAATTTCAGATCTCTGATTGACTTTTGCCTCTCGGCTCCACCATCATGAATTTTACCTCACAATTACGTTCCCCTCTCTTACTTTGCCTCTCTTTTGGTCTATAGCGCAACAGTTCAATGGCAGTATAGTTATCGCTAGCGTCAGCACAACATCCCAGTTCTCTTTTGGTTGCCTTTCTTTCTGTGCGTCTTAATCCAAAACATTTTGGCCAAGTCAGTCCTCTGAGGCTCCAAATGCCTGTAGGTCTCAAGCCTAGGCCTTTCTTATTTTGAGCACCGGCTGCCATCGACTCAAGTTCTCATTGGTATAAGTTACCACCTTATGATATTCTTCTTTGTCTGAATCATTATCTCTATGCTTGGTAACGCCTATCGAAATCCGAATTTTTGGTCTCTGATTGACTTTTGCCTCTCGGCTCCACTAGCACGCATCTCAGCTCACATTAACGTCTTACTCTCTTGTTTGGCGTCTCTCTTCGCTCATATCGCAACTATACATTGGCGGTATAGGTACCACTAGCATCAGCTCATCGGTCACTCCATTGATTTCAGCCAGCACAAATTTACCATAAATTTTATATTTATACATTAACATAGTCCTGTTCAATTTTGTTGGCAGTTTGCTCGGTCCGTTTTTCTTCTCACCCTTGTTCTACAGGATAACATTACCTACACCGAGCACCGCTGAAGACGTACCTGCGATGCTCCCATGGACACGGATTCAATAAAGGATAAAGAAAAACCCGCACTTCATAATCATGACACACTAAATACCTAGGAAACTGATCAATTCAATACAAGTCACCTGAGTCGTCCGACTTCAACAGCTCCAACCACTTGTAATGGACTCCGAAGGCGACTACACAGCCATAGGGAACAAATTGGCGTTGCGTGACTGCGAATATCCGCGAGGGTAATCGGTCAGATACCATCTTGCCAATGTATATCAACAGCCGGCAGTGTTCCAGGACGTGGTGGGTCTTCCTCTGGCAAGCGTTTTCCCTACAAAAAGCCACAAATGTCTGTTTAACACCACTGCGACGTGGCGGATGTGACTCGCCACTCAATAAAGTCACCGCCCCTAACACATTGACAAGTTGATTGACACCACATTTACAAGTTCTATGCATAAATCGGCTCTCGCATGAACACGCCTACATATCTGACTAGTGACATACCACTATTCTTAAGTATTTTCCACCCGTTTCCTCATACTTCACTCACTGACCTACATTGCTTACGGGACCTCATCGGACTACTTCCTCATCAGCATACCATATAAGTGATCTGATCACTATTTTTACCTCTCGCATTTTGTGTACATAGTCTACATACATACATACATACTACAACCTTTAATACTCCCACTGTTGGTGCTGCTTATTCCGTTAACTTGTACAATAATGCAATATGCTGATCATGCCTAAAAGGCGTGTCTCGCTTTGTCGAGTATAAAATATTTATTTATTTATTTATTTATAATTTTATGGGTTGATAGTGGCGTTGTGGAGGCTAAGTTAAAAATCATTGTAATGTAGAAACTGAGTTGAAGCCTTTCATGGCCGATGCCAGGGAGCTTCAGTAATCTCTCGGACTGCGGGTTGGGTATCCACTATGTGCATGTTAGGTCCTATATATTGGTGGGCCGGGTTGTGCCCAGCCTCTGCGCAGATGGATAAAAGAAAAGCGGCGTGCAGAGTAGAGGTTTGGTGAAGTGACCAGCGTATTTTCGGTAGCCGAATACCCCGACAGTTGCCTACTGGCTGTCTGGCAACCCTGCTGCGAAGGCAAATATAGTAGTTATACAGGTGCTACTTTAAGCGCATTCAGTCGGTTGTGGATACCTGCGAACAGCATGTAAAATGAGGCACCTGCAACTGACAACCAAATTTCCTTCATGGACATTTTACAATTGTTACCGTTATCCTTTTCTCCCCTTTTCTAGGGGATTACATTAAATACATGAAACACCGCCGAGGGCATAGGGGCGACGACCCCCTGGCCATGGAATCGCCACTGCTCATTGAAAACGTCAGCAATTTGCAATCCTGCCAAACTAAAGAAACCGTTAAATCTAACCTAATGAATAAACGTCACTGGAGTTGTCCGACTTCAACAGCTCTACTTATTGGCGATCAACTCCAAAGAAGACAAACACAGACATCGGAAAATAATTGGCGAAACCTGACTGCGAAAAACCACAAGGACAATCAGATAGATGCAACCTTGTCAAGGTCCTTCCACCGGTCGGCAGGGTTCCATGACGTGATGGCTTTTCGCCTGGCAAGCCTTCTCCCTACAGAAACCACAAACGTCTGTTTAACAACACTGCGGCGTGAAGGATGTGACTCGCCACTCAATAGGTTTACTACAACAACCACGCATTAGCAAGCTGCCCAATTCTACATTTACTAAGTTCTGTGCATACATCTCTCACACGACTACGCTTACATGTTTGAGCAGTGTCATGCCATTATTAATAAAATTTTCACAGTTTCTTCTCCTGCTGCACACGCTTGATCTGCGCTGTGTTCACATCCTCATCGGACCGGTTCCTCACCAACATAACCAACTCTAATGATCGCTACTTCTTAGTTCTATATCTCGCACCGTGCGATGCTAGCGTTCATTCAATCTGAGCAAAGTGAGCCTACACTACTACATACCTCGATATTACTCACGCAATTACGTCTGCTATGTATGCTATCATGTGCACTATTGCACTCTTATGCTTCTGCCCATCAGAGCTGCCCCGCTTTTGTGGAATAAAAAATTATTTAGTTGTTTGTTGGTTGTAGTCCATAGGATTGGCTGTAAATGTGTTGTGCTCGTATATGCTAGCACTCTACCTTTCCTATCGCAGCTGCCTTTTCGAAATAGGTGGTAGCTTGATATCCATAGAGTAGAGTAAAGCGTATTTAAAAGTAATAAATAAATAAATAATAAATAAATAGGTATATTTCTAGACCTGCTAGAGGCTGCACCCTAAAGGGTTCAGATCAATGCTTACATTTATCCGATGCTCTTGCATGGAAGTTGGCAAAATATATGTTCATCGTTAGCAATTGCAAATGCATTGGCACTGTTTAGTATACAGCTACTGGGTCGCAGGCGCCCACCTTGACATTTTGCTGGTTCCTTCGGGCGATATTGAGATCCTTGTATTTCATTGTGAATACTTCGCGGAGGTGTAGTTTGCCTTTTCTCCTTGAAACAGAATCCAATTTGCCACAAGTTCACTTTAAATTGATCGCACAATAATTGGCCACTCAGTTGCCCCAATTGTTGTTGCGCACATGGAAGAAATGAATGAAGGAATTATAAGGCATACGAAAAGTAAAAACAATTCCGAAAAATGCAGACATAAATAGAAGCAATTTGTTAAGAGAGAAAATGAATCTGCGTGCTTCAGTAGAAAGATACCCATTAACAAAAAAAAATATAGCCCTACTTTTATTACGCTGATATTGCTCTACGGCGCAAAATTCCAACCTGAGTTATTCTCAGATAAAAGAAAAAGCCCGTCTAAAGTTAGAATACCGCTTAAAGTAGCACAAAATTACACTGGTCTGGACCAGCTTTAGCGCCTGAATACGATGAATGTAAAAGCAACACCACGCGTGCAGTAGTTTGCGAGTTAATCGCAATTAAATGATGGTCTACGAATAAGGCCATTTTTATTTTTTGCTAAAAATCGCTTTCTGCTTTGCATGCAGATAGCAGAAAAAAGAAAAGGAAATATAAAAAGTAGGGAAGCGGTGTATGTTCTAGATAGGCATAGCTATCCAGAAATGCTCTAATTAGCCCGTAATACCCTGCGACAAATACGGACTGCGCAGGTGGCCGAAAAGTTTCAGCGACGGGTAACGCTCGGGGGTTCTTGAAATGTGCAAGTACGTATAAGAAAATGAAGATGGTTGTTTTTGGATCTGGCATTAAGCGGAATCGCTTAAAATGTACCAAGCATTGGTGAATTATAGCCGTCTGTTGTATGACCTTCTGCATCTTTTGTTTCGCGCATGATGCATTTGGTAGCTAAGTACGAAGGCGGTGTGCCCGGGTTTAGCATTAGTAGGCTCGTTGATAATGGCAGTTTGGCGCAAGTTTGGCTTTCCGTAGCTAATTCATGTTAGTATCAATATTTGATCAGTATTTGATCCTTATATTTAACACAAACAGTAGCCAACAGAAGTTAAAACCTAGTCACCACTATATAACCAAAAGTTATACAAAAGTAGGCAAAATCCTTCTGGCCCAACTATGCCATGTAATGTCAACTTGACGGCTATCTTTGACTCCATGCGTATTCAAATAACAAAGTTACCAAACAACGACGTACATTAAAATGTCCTACGGCATATTACAGCCTGCTTCCTAACGCTTATTGGATATTTCCATCTAACTTCAGCCTGAAAGCGTGACAGATAGGAAATGTGTGGAGACCGCTGCGATGTACCTCTGTGTGATCGGCTCCGCGGTAAATAAATAAATAAATAGTTTATTCTCAGTTTCATAGAGACACACCGACGCAGGCATGATCAAGGTTTAAAAACAGATGTGTATCACGACGATACATCAGGTTCCATCGTGTGTAGTTGAAACGGTGTCAAGAATAGTTGATATGGGAGTCTAGTCGACTTGCCAGTAGGTAGTGGTGGGCAGTGACTTTATTCAGTGGCGAGTCACATCCGCCACGTCGCAGTGTTGTTAAACAGACATTTGTGGCTTTTTATAGGGAGAACGCTTACCAGGCGAAAACCCACCACGTCCTGCAACACTGCCGTAAAGCTTTTTGTACATTAATGTTGAACTGGCAAAGTCGCTTGACGACTGGTTTTACCTTCGGATTTTCGCACATTAATGGCTTCCAATTTCCACTGCTAGTTGGACAGGTACTTTGATCGGGGTCGCCATTATTTTTGAGATTGGTGGAGGAGAGGGACTTCTTGATTATTCCTCTTGTTGTATGTCCAGGTGAGTAAAAGTTCAACTTTTCCGCTGTCCAGGTTTTACAGATGTATAATTTTTGGGAGTGTGAGGATATGTCCGGTTCTCCGTACTGGTCAAAGGTTATGGTGATTGTAGTTCGGTCCTTTCGGAGTTCTACCATGCTCCAGGTAAGTCCATGTGGGTTGTTGCGTCTGTCTTGGGCCAAAACTGTTCCTCAGTCCAATCCCAGATCTCCAAGAAGTCCCGGACCTCAGAGAAAAGGGGAAGTGAGGGACAGCCAAGAGAAGACCGCAAGAACAGGCATGGAGTTGAATATTGTTAATGTCTTAAGTTACAACCCTTGTGATTGAGACAAAAGCATGTACACTGTGCAACAATAATTATGCTGAAAATGTTTGAATATCCTACAGAAACATTAGCCTTATGGGTGGATTGCTAACGCCTACCTAGAGACAAGAATGTTGTACAAGTAAGTAAAGTACGAAGTATCCGTTTAGTAGGAGCCAATAATTGCGTAGGGATACAGCAAAGAGAGTTAGAATAATGGTAGTGATTGTCAGGTGCATGAACAGCAAGTAGTTAGCGTAATCCGAGAGCGAGCGCGTACTAAGCGAAAATACATAGGTTGCCGAGAGAGTCCTAAAGATTAATTGGTGGCAGGGCAGCGGAAGGATTGGATGCAGATATTCTAGAGGAATAAAGATTATTAAGATACGGAGTGGCTCCTAACAAGCATTAAATTATCGCATATGCATGGGGCCAATGGCCACTAGCTACTTCTGAACAGAGGTTCCGAATTTACGACGACCGACAGATGGTGGCGCTAGAAGAGACGGAGTGGCCAGATGTAGCCATTCCAGTCAGACGCTTGGTCACTGGCGTATGCCTATAGGGTCGCTGAGTGTATCAACAGGTCAGTGAAGATAAGTGACAGTTCAGATGATAGGTCAACAGACCAACTGAGCTGTGACGCAAACAATCCAAGAGAATGAACATTGTAAGCAGGGAGCTAGCTCCGGATATCCGCAAAGTTAAGTGGAAGCTATGGTGACTAGCTGCTGCTAAGCAGAGATATTGGCTCTAGAAAAGAATGTATCAGTGGCTGTTGAAGCCATATCCTTAAGATGTTTGATCAATACTGGATACCTACAGTTTCAATGAAGAAATCAACATGCGTGCGAAGCTTGGCGAGACAGACGGCAGAAGAAAATGAGGGCTGTAGATTCAGGGATTGGCTCCTTGCAAGCTACATGGAGCCAACAATGGCTAGCTGCTATCAAGAAGAGTTGATGCGAGTAGGACGAACGACACAACGGCGCGCTAGGAGAGAGAAGAGTTACCAGCAATAGAGTTCGGATTAAGCCTTCAGTTACTAGTGTATCCTACGGTGGCATATAATAGGTCAACGAACCATCCGAGCTGTGACGCAAACAATCCAAGAGAATGAACATTGTAAGCAGGGAGCTAGCTCCGGATATCCGCAAAGTTAAGTGGAAGCTATGGTGACTAGCTGCTGCTAAGCAGATATATTGGCTCTAGAAAAGAATGTATCAGTGGCTGTTGAAGCCATATCCTTAAGATGTTTGATCAATACTGGATACCTACAGTTTCAATGAAGAAATCAACATGCGTGCGAAGCTTGGCGAGACAGACGGCAGAAGAAAATGAGGGCTGTAGATTCAGGGATTGGCTCCTTGCAAGCTACATGGAGCCAACAATGGCTAGCTGCTATCAAGAAGAGTTGATGCGAGTAGGACGAACGACACAACGGCGCGCTAGGAGAGAGAAGAGTGACCAGCAATAGAGTTCGGATTAAGCCTTCAGTTACTAGTGTATCCTACGGTGGCATATAATAGGTCAGCAAACCATCTGAGCTGTGACGCAAGCAATCCAAGAGAATGAACATTGTAAGCAGGGAGCTAGCTCCGGATATCCGCAAAGTTAAATGGAAGCTAAGGTGACTAGCTGCTGCTAAGCAGAGATATTGGCCCTAGAAAAGAATGTATCAGTGGCTGTTGAAGCCATATCCTTAAGATGTTTGATCAATACTGGATACCTACAGTTTCAATGAAGAAATCAACATGCGTGCGAAGCTTGGCGAGACAGACGGCAGAAGAAAATGAGGGCTGTAGATTCAGGGATTGGCTCCTTGCAAGCTACATGGAGCCAACAATGGCTAGCTGCTATCAAGAAGAGTTGATGCGAGTAGGACGAACGACACAACGGCGCGCTAGGAGAGAGAAGAGTGACCAGCAATAGAGTTCGGATTAAGCCTTCAGTTACTAGTGTATCCTACGGTGGCATATAATAGGTCAACGAACCATCCGAGCTGTGACGCAAACAATCCAAGAGAATGAACATTGTAAGCAGGGAGCTAGCTCCGGATATCCGCAAAGTTAAGTGGAAGCTATGGTGACTAGCTGCTGCTAAGCAGAGATATTGGCTCTAGAAAAGATGGTATCATTGGCTGTTGAAGCCATATCCTTAAGATGTTTGATCAATACTGGATACCTACAGTTTCAATGAAGAAATCAACATGCGTGCGAAGCTTGGCGAGACAGACGGCAGAAGAAAATGAGGGCTGTAGATTCAGGGATTGGCTCCTTGCAAGCTACATGGAGCCAACAATGGCTAGCTGCTATCAAGAAGAGTTGATGCGAGTAGGACGTACGACACAACGGCGCGCTAGGAGAGAGAAGAGTGACCAGCAATAGAGTTCGGATTAAGCCTTCAGTTACTAGTGTATCCTACGGTGGCATATAATAGGTCAGCAAACCATCTGAGCTGTGACGCAAGCAATCCAAGAGAATGAACATTGTAAGCAGGGAGCTAGCTCCGGATATCCGCAAAGTTAAATGGAAGCTAAGGTGACTAGCTGCTGCTAAGCAGAGATATTGGCCCTAGAAAAGAACGTATCAGTGGCTGTTGAAGCCATATCATTAAGACGATGGATCACTAATGGATACCTACAGTTTCAATGAAGAAATCAACATGCGAGCGAAGCTTGGCGAGACAGAAGGCAAAAGAAAATGAGGGCTGTAGATTCAGGGAGTGGCTCCTTGCAAGCTACATGGAGCCAACAATGGCTAGCTGCTATCAAGAAGAGTTGACGCGAGTAAGGTGAGCGACGGATAACGGCGCGCTACTGGAGGGAACAGAGTCCAGCTGTGCTGTGACGCAAACAATCTAGGAGAATGAACATGGTAAGAAGGGAGCTAGCTCCATATATCTGCAAAGTTAAGTGGAAGCTATGGTGACTAGCTGCTGCTAAGCAGAGAGAGTGGCTCTTAATAAGAATGTATCAGTGTCTAGTTTAGCCATGTCATTAAGGCGTTTGAACACTACTGGATATTTACAGTTTTGATGAAGAAATCAAGCTGAGCTGTGACGCAAACAATCCAACAATAAACATTATAAGAAACGAGCAACTCCTAGAAATCTCCGGATATCCGCGAAGTTGAATGGAGCCTATGACGACTAGCTGCTTCTATGCATAGATAGTGGCACTAGAAAAGGAGGTATCAGCGGCTGGTGTAGCCATGTCATTAGGACGTTTGCTTACTACTGGATACCTACAGTTTCGATGAAGAAATCAACAGACGAGCGAGACAATGGAGCAACTGTGCGCAGATTTTAAGTTATGTTTTGTGACGTTGACAGTCCCAGAGAGTAAAGGACGGTTATTTGGTAGGTCCTGTTTCCGAATTTTTGTGGGTTTTCAGACTTAGAGATGCTGTGGGCCATGTTCCCAAAGTTCATCCTCCGGTATATTGGTGTTAAAGAGCTCGCATGTAGGCAGGGTAGCAAGGTGTCTATGTAGGGCTGATCGGAACTGTGCAGTATTCTCGGATGCCCTTACTTGTAATGGTAGCCTGTTCCAGACGCGAGCGAATCTGTAGAGAAAGAAGTTGTTACGCAAGTTAGTGCGGGCTGTGGGCAGGGTAATGGTTAAGTGTCTGTGGCGAAGGGGATACCGAGAGTCTTCGTTTTGTTGGATTAGTCCTTCAAGGTTCGTATTTGGGTTGTTTATCGTCTGGAATAAGAAAGTGAGGTTGAGTCTCATTCTTCGTAGACATAAAGGTTCAAGACCAAGGAGCTTACAGCGCTCACGTTAGTTGAGCGTGGAAGGGTAAAGCAGGCGCTTTGTGAATGAGCGTTGTACTTTCTCAATTGCTATTCGGTCACTCTTTCTGGAGTTGGTAAATATTATTGAGCAGTATTCCAAAAGAGGTCTAGCGCATACCTTGTATAGAGTGAGTCTGGATTCTGTTACGAGCATTCTTTTGCGGATATGACCAATGAGGGTTCTAGCTTTCGCTACACTATAGCTAACTTGTTCTGAAAAATTTAGTGAGATTGAATAGTGTACCCCGAGATCCCTTACGGTTTGACAGATGGCTAGTGAGACGCCATTCAGGGTTAGCGCACTAGGTGGCACAGTGAATCTGTACGACAGAACGCTGCACTTTGTAGGAGAGAAGTCAAGCTTCCATGTGTTGCACCAAGAGTCTAGTGCTTTAAGGTCATTTTGAATATTGAGGAGACCGCTCCTTAGGTTACCCGGGTCAAAGGAGAATACGACTTTGATATCATCGGCGAACAGGTACGCCTGTCCATATTCAAAGACTTGAAATACATCGTTGATGTAAAGTAGGAAGAGTATAGGGCCCAGTACACTTCCCTGGAACACACCACTTGTAAATGGTTTCGGTGAGGATTCGAAGTCTCCTAGTCTCACCGATTGTGTTCGACAGGAGAGATAAGAAACTAGGAATGCAACTGGTCCGATATACCGTAAGAAGCCAATTTAGTTAGCAGTCCATTTTGAGGAACTCGATCGAACGCTTTTTTCATATCCAAGAAGATGATGATCAGAGCTTTCCTGCAATCAACCATGGCGGTAACATTGTTCAGGAACTCCAGCTGGCATCTTTGACAGGATTTAGACGGGAGAAATCCATGCTGGGATTTGTTGATGAGGTTACGATGTGTCAAGAACCGTAGGAGCTCTTTCGTGACGATCCTCTCCATCACCCGTGAAGCGAATGGAGTGTGACTAATGGGTCGGTAGTTTTCAATGTTTTGACGGCTTCCCCTTTTGTGTCTTGGCATGACTACAGCATGTTTCCAAGCGGAGGGAAATGTTCCGTGTTTCATGGAAAGAGTAAAGATGTTAAGAAGGAGGACGGCTATATCCACGCCACCTGGAATTAGCAGAGCCGATGGGGGGCAATCAGGTCCGGCATGGAAGGATAATTTGAGGGCTTGAACTTCTCGAGTAATGGTACGCAGGTCAAATGGTACTGCGCGTAAAGTATCATGGGTGCAACTAGGAATATTAAGGGGCAGGATCAGGTTACCAGAGGTGAAAGAGTCGCAGAAGTAGCGGTTCATGATCTCACATATTTCAGCTTGGTTACTGGTAACTGAGTTGTCTGGACGAATAATCGAGTTAATGGATTCGAGGCGGGGTTACTTCTGCGCCTCAGCAGGGAATTGAGCGCTTTGATACGGTTGATGCAGTTTAGGGCAGTTTGTTCTTCGGACAGAGTTGCAGTAGTTTGTGAATTTCTCCACTCAAACAGGACTTCATTGATGCGAATAAGCAAGAAGTAATCTTGGGTCCTGCTATACTTCGAACGTAGCTTTTTGAGCTTGACGAGCAGTTTGCGAGGGGAGCTGCGTCCTGCAGCGACTGTATTGCTTTTTGTTTCGTTATAGGTGCAAGTATATCTAGGCAGTAAGTGAGATTGCTATATAGTACAGAAGAGGCAGTGACCGCATCTGTAGCCAGAAAGAATGCATCCCAGCTGATGGATCTCAGAAGTAGAGCAAAATTTGTCCAATTGATGCGTTTGAAGGGCCGAACAGAACACACTGTTCTAGCCACCGGGGGACGAGTGATGGGTAGTTGGAAAGATAGTTTTACTATTTTGTGACCGCATCCAGGGAGATTATCAAGCACGTTAGCAGATGCTTGTGCAACTCCGTTGGTAAAAAGTAAATCTAAGGTGTTATTGTGCCTGGTGGGTGCATGCACGTGTTGAGTCCACCCAAATGCATATGTGGTGTCCACGAAGGCACGGTATTTGAGTGGCGCATATTGCGTTTGCCAGGCCACTTGTGTCATGTTAAAGTCACCACCGGCAGTGTTCCAGGACGTGGTGGGTCTTCGTCTGGCAAGCGTTTTTCCTACAAAAAGCCACAAATGTCTGTTTAACATCACTGCGACGTGGCGGATGTGACTCGCCACTCAATAAAGTCACCGCCCCTAACACATTGGCAAGTTGATCGACACCACATTCACAAGTTCTGTGCATATATTGGCTCTCGCACGAACACGCCTACATATCTGACTAGTAACATACCACTATTCTTAAGTATTTTCCACCCGTTTCCTCATACTTCACTCAATGACCTACATTGCTTACGGGACCTCATCGGACTAGTTCCTCATCAACATACCATATAAGTGCTCTGATCACTATTTTTACCTCTCGCAATCTGTGTTCATGGACTACATACAACCTGTGGGCTCTATGGGCCCACACTACTGTCTCCAACTTTACTACTCCCACTGTTGGTGCTGCTTATTCCGCTATCATGTACAATAATGCAATATGCTGATCATGCCCAAAAAGGCGTGTCTCGCTTTGTCGAGAATAAAATATTTATTTATTTATTTATTTATAGTGAGTAGGCAATAGGGATACCTCTGTGAAGAGTTCCACTAGATTGCGTATACCGATTTTGTTAGTATGTGGAGGATTATACAGACAGCCAATTAGGATATCGTGCTGCCCCCTACTAGTCTGAATCCAAACCGAGTCTTTCAGAGAGCCGATTGAAAGTTCTTGAAACGATGGCGCCCCGAAATCGTCACGCACGTAAATGAGGCATCCGCCACCTCGGTGGTTGGTACGTCCATTGCTGAAGGAGGTGTAACATCGCGTAAAAACCATGTGTGAAGTCGTCTCTTAAATTTCACAGACCGCTTGAAAGTTCAAAGGATCAGTAAAATTTGTTCGAGTTGTGTGCCTTGAAGCATAATTTCATTGTTTGCACTGGACTAAGAAGAAAGGTCATGAAAACCCAAGGTCTTCTATTTTTTACCTATGTCAATGAAAACGACTCGTAACGTCCTCTCGTACCAAGACGTTCTGCGTTCGAGCATAAGCATAATCGAAC
>OX104063.1:251468200-251524251 GCA_944474145.2 Dicrocoelium dendriticum
TACCAGCAAAGACGGTTGAAGAAGAGGATCCGGTTTTCATGATGCCTGTCTACTAGTGTTGCCCATATTGATAGGTACATGTATAATAGGTCCAGCTGAGTATATTGGGCCAAGAGAAGACAAGCGGAGAGCAAATTGTCTGATTGTTGGGCCTATAACTTTTAACGTGCTCTCTTTATCGACAAGGTGGAAGAAATATATCTTATTTTGGGCAACCATAGTGATCGTAGTTGGAAATGGCAGCGTAAAGTAGCTAGTATTCTGACGTAATGATAACACATCAGTTAAGGCCAATTAGCAACTGACACCTATGCAGATGCATAGAGATACATCTGTTCTGGTAATTAGACGCTGTTTTAGGCAATTCTAATGCTTACCATGGGTGTGTCGACAGCAAGAATACTTTTCAACCTCATCTACAAGGCTTAGGCCTGGTAGGATGTCTTTACTGGGCGTACCTCAAAGGCATAAGTATTTAGAAAGTGATACAAAGTAAAGCTAAAGACAAAGAATGAAGGTGGAGCTAAGATTTAAGGATTGAAGTTTGTCGGTTTGGATGGCTTCGTTATTTCTCTGCAATTTCCTATATGAAGAATACCTACGGACGTGCGAACCTGCCAGTTACTAGATTTGGCTGTACTGTTTGTTGAACTTTTAACCCTTGACCACTAAACATTAAAAAGAGAAGCCGGAGGGTTGTGCATACCGGATGGTCTATGCAGCCTTTGGACCAACTGGTCACTGAGGGAACAAACGCGGGTCAGAATATAAGCAGAAATCACTAATTACCATTTGCATTCAGAATTCGAAGCCCAGTACTTGTAAAATGCGTGTGACTGATAGGAGTGCGACCTCCCGCACGTTGTGATGGCAAAATTGATCAAATGAAGACGTGGTCCTTGATGTAGACAACTCCTTGGGTTAGGATACAGCTTACCTCTTACAAGACACGTTTGTGGTGGCTTCTAAGCCTCTCATGTTGAAGTCATAATCCGGAATTGTCAGTAGGAAAACTCGAGCAGGTGAAGAGCTCCATGAAGACTAACGTCATTTCGTGCTAGGATTTCCATTCATAAAATCTAAAAAAGGAGTGCGACGGATACCGCTAAAGTCTCTAAGGTGTTAAGACGGTAACGACAAAGGATGTGGAGGAGTTGTGAACTCAATGTGCTTACGTGTCATGCGCTGCATCGTGGAAGTCCTCAAGCTGTATGAGATTCAGCTGCTAAGCAGTGGTTTTGCGAATCTCAGATATCGAAGGTGCGTTGTTTATTGCCCACATAGAAACCTGTTTATCTTATTACTGAATGACTGCAGGTGTTGGTTATCTCTTAGTCTGGGATTAGCTAAGCGAACTGCTGCTACGCTGCTCAGCAGAGTAAACATCGGGTCGGTGAACCACCCGAGGCTAACATTACTGGATAACATCATAAGGTACATCTTATGAACCATGAAGCTAAATTCTCGATTACCTTACGATTCCATAGACTGGCCTATACGAGTGAAAGGGGCGACTATCATGTAGACAGCGGAACGCTATGCTGGCAACGTGGCTCCTTAACTTCTTCTCATGAGCGCAACACTAATCCGGACGGCTAAATACTCCGAAGCTATCTCATCGAATTACTGATTATCGTCGGATGTTGTTATGCTGAGTAAACAGTTATATGAATATGGTCCTGCTAAATGAACATCGACGGATAATATTGGGCTACATTGGGAACAAGCCATGGAGGCTAAGCAGAACTCACCTATTTTGAGGACGCATTTTTATACCTTACGGCATCCGAATGATGAATAGTATGTACATAAAACGTACTACAAAATATATTGTAAAATTTAGTTGCACTCCTGCCTTTACGGTACTTTCGAGCAATGCACGTATACCCGTAGCATTTTCATTCTTCACGCACGAGCCTAAGAAGCGTATTTATAATGAGCTGATGCCCAAGTTATTTATTTATAAAACCTAGTCACAGTGCTGAAAAGTATCTCTATTTATTCATTAACTTTTTGATAAACCAATATGTTGCCATTGGACCACAGCAAGCCGTTGGCGAATCGCGCCTACTGCGAGGTCTCACGAGCGCAATAGCGTGAGGCTCGATCGGTTCACATTGAGCAAGAAAACTGGATTAGTACTAGCCTTATGTTGAGCGACAAAGGCGAGGCGGGCGGTCAGGAAACACAAAACTCGGTTCAAATTCCACGGCTGTCCGACTGGCTAGCCGAAATACCTCTCCGTGGTGCCGTCTGGGTGGTTCGGGATTTCGCGGTTCTATCATGTAGTTTGGTGGCAGTGTTCCAGGATATGATGAGACTGACTGCAAGCTTTCTACATTTAAAATGTCACAGCTGTCTCTTTATCAGTAACGTGAAGTGGCGGATGTGACGCGCCAGCAAATAAAGCTACTGCATCTTCCCTTTTCGGAGGGCAGTTCACATATACTAAACTTCATCCAAGTCGAAGCTTTCCTTTGAACCCCCTTTTGATGGCCAAAGCGGCGAAAAGCACACTAAGAGTCATATAACCAGACTCATTCTACATAGCTGATTACACCTACCCACGTAAACATATTTCTACATGTCCACATACACGCTGGTCGAATACTGGTCAAATTGTGATAAGTTGTACAAGTGCTGAGCACATGTGTCGGTATTAGCATGTTCATGCTTTTGATGACATGCCATGCAATGACGAGAATAAATTAGTTATCAGTTAGTTTTTACTTAACAACTAGCCGAAATCCTAGCTCATATATAAAAAATACTTTTTCTGCTTAAATGTTTTTAGACACTACTCAGTAAGAGCACAACACTGATGAAGTGTTAGCCACCATGCATGTTTGATTGGTGAAAATGTAACGTTGTTGTACAGGTTCCGTATGTGTAATTGGAGATAAGTATTTTGCACAGATGTTTGTGATCGCCAGGTTTGGGGTGCGTTGTGGAAATGGATGATTCCTGGTTAAAAGAACATTTTGGAGATATGGATATAAATGCACACATAACCGATTTAAACTTGATAGTGAGAGACACGTCACGAAGGGCGAGATCATGATAATGCAAACGCATAACATCAACTAAGGTACAGAATTGTTACCATTTAACCAATACCTACAGGATGTAACTAAATCTCATGGGAATTTGTTAGTATTGCTGTGAAGTTGTGAGTTTTTCGGGGAAGTTGTCGATATAGAAAGGGAGCTGGCGAAGTATTTGAAGCGCTTGTCGTACACGGAATGTGTAACATCCTACTAGGTAGAAAGAAGTGAGCATCATGTGAGAGGCATCGGACACATGGTCAATACGAATATTGCTTGCGTAATTGTCCAGGAATATTAAGCTATTCGTGATGGGCTCTCTGCTCGAGCGAGCATTGTTATTCCTATGGCGCATGCGCTTGGAATACAACATATATATATTTCTAGCTATCCACGCTGGACTTGTGTCCGGGAGGTGGCGAGTGCTGGTATGAGCAGCGTTGCTACTATTTGCGTAATTATGTGGGATATGAGGCGAGCAATTGACCACACCACAAAGCTGCAAGAAGTGCCTGAATAAAGGCGGCGCTGAGAAGCTTAAAACCACACAGATGTGGAGGGGTGGCCTATAAATACTGCCACGAAGCTTCCAAATTTATACTTCTTGCGAGCATATGTGACAACCGTTGTAAGCTAAAGTGGAGCGGGACGACGTGTAATTCGTCTGGCAAACCGGCGCCTGCCTATTATTGAGGCAGGAAACATGGAATTTTGGACGGCGGGTGAAATCGATGATAAGGTATTAATATATTTGCGCAGCGCTTTCCGACCAGAAATGCGTTCTTCGAGATCTGTTCAAACTGGATAATGAAGGTGGCTATTTTGCAAACGTTTCTTTGCTACAGGCACCTGGTGATATGCACGAAGTAGCTCGAGCATATTGAAAGTCTTCCTACCTTTGAAGCCTTCCTGGAGGGCTTGTAGGTTTAAGATGATGTAAGTGTGTGGTGCTTATCCGAGTTATTGTTCGGTACTCTCCGCAGGGGGCCAGATAAGTGCCTTGCTAGCAACCACTTGCAAATGGGTGGATCCTGGGCTGCCGGAAAAGTAGCATATCCGGGATTCGTACCAATACAACAAACTTGCCTAATGTACACGGAATCGACATGGAGGAAGTCCGACTAGTTTACTATTATTCCGAAGCATTGCCTAAATTAACCTTTTAATGTAAGGGCCGCGTTCGTTGGCTAAACTAGCTTAGAGTATTGGTGGAAGATTTCAGCCTAAACCGACGTGGTCTGTAGAACGACGTAGACCGGAGTGAACGATGCGATTTCCATGTTGTCCCCACCCAAATTGAGTTTCGCTGTGGAATGAACTGACTTCCGGCGTTTTGATTAGACAAAGGAGAAGAATCGCGTGATGTATGTTTGTCCGCTGGAAACATCCAGAGTGCGACGATAGTTGCTACCTAACAGAAGGTTTGGAGCACTGTTGAATTCAGGGTCATCAATGGGTGGGCGCAAAAGTGCTTAGCTGCACGTTGGCTTCGCGGTAGATACCTGGTCCACTAGGCTGGAGGAATAGAGCGCAGTTCCGCCAGTACGTCTGCCAGAAACAGAATCGCAGGAAAGGAACTGACATTTATATATGACAGCTAAGTGTTAACAACAGGGGTACTCGCTTAAAGACTACATGCTTAGCGGCATGAAACCGCCTGCATCTTTGCTTTTGCGAGCTGGGTTGCAGCGGTAGCTATGGTTAAATCAGGAAGCCGGAAGCTCATACTTGGAGCGCGGTAATGATATTAAACGGTTGCGTTAATTATTAGCTGGGGTTGGCTTCTGGAATATCAGGTGAAATGAAGCAATCTAAAATGGAAAGGTTTCCACTACCGACTGGTAGCAAGTGGCGACTATATTTAAATAAATAAATAAAAAGCTTATTTTAGACAGAGAGAGGCACGTCATTTGGCGCTTGGACGGGGCTAAGTCAACTACTTCTAGTTGCTTCACTAATTCGCTGGTGCCTTCCAAAGACATGGTCTGCTAGGTGTAGAAAAGCTGTGAGTGATAGGTAGCTTGCAAAATCGAGGAAATCGTGTGTACCTTGCGGTCGGTGTTGTATACATATTTCGTGGAAAAGCCCAACGTCCGTGCCGGAATTTTAAAAGATCCGTTGCACTTTAAACAGCGTGGTCGAGGGCGTTCTAGACCGCAGTTGTAGTTCATAAGCGGTTGCTGCAGAAGGACCCTGTGGGAATGCGTGAATGATTGGATGATAGCTTACTTTAGGATCTCAAATGCCGTTTCAGAAGTGGGACAAGTTATTATGCCTCGCACGCGCGGACAAACCCTGCGGCGTACGCTTTATGGGGAACCGGATTTAGCAAAAGCCACTACATTTTACAATTGTACGAAGCGGCTTATAACTAAGTAAAACAAAGTACAAGAGCGTTCTCCCAATAGGTTAGGCTGGCTAAATATGCTGATTAGCCTAGTGCGACAATAGCTTGAACGCTAGAATGTTCATCGCAAAAGTGAATGGGGTATACCGCAAGTAAGACTGTAGAATAATAGAATTTGTTATGTCGCAAATTTATTGGAACCGGGTCACCCAGAGGAAACTTCAGTATGACGGAAGCCGTGTTCCATGTCGGGTTTATAATTACGTTATATCCAGTAAAGTTTTGGAGGACATGTCAGAGACGTGCAAAATATAGAGCGGTTCAGAATAATGAGTAAATGGCTAAAATGGACGGTAAGTAACTCAGCAGGAGCGTGGGCCAACGCAGTGTGCTTGGCACCAGAAGGCAGTGATTAATGTATGTGCACCAGGGAAAACCAATCAACGTGCCAAAATTACACTTACCAAGAAACTCAATGTTATAGATACTGAATAAGTACGTGTTCCGAGTTCACTACGGCTCCCTGATTCAAACCTGTATAGGGGATACCACTCACCACAAGAAATACTAGTTACCCGTTTGTATGATAAACTTTACTAGACCGTGACATCATTGGTTCAAAACTTACCTGTCGTACTTTCAAATCGAACGAATCCGGATACATTTCGCGGTTCCTAGGTAAAGGTGCTGAGCAGCAGCATGTATGCAGATATATGCCGATTGCAAGTGTGCATAATAATTTTCGATCAATTTTTATGGTTGTTTGTATTTGGCCTGTCGGAATTTTCAAGGCCGGTCACTTTTAGATGAGCCATCGCGCTCGACCTGTTGCATCTTTGGATGGCGGGGTTTCGTAACATTTTTTATTTTCGTGTCGTCTATTACACTTTGTTCACTAAATTACGGTTTGTAACGTAAGTAAACTTAAGTACGCGTATCAAGGCACGGCAATATCATGTTAAATTTATTCACTTCAGCATAATCCTCATATTTGTTAACTGATAAGAGGTAAACATTTTCGCCTATTTACGACGTTCCGCTTGACAGGCATTCCTGAGAATTGTTGACTGTTTTTTGTATCGAGTTAGCTGGCTTATGCTAAGTATTTGACACGGCATTTAATCCCGCTTTTTAGATGCGTACTTTTGAGCACCACCTTATATGTGCTACATCAAGCCAACGTCTGTTTACCAACCGCCGTGGTATATACTGAATGCGCATAGGTGGCTTTTTGTTTTGCACTTCCTCTGCTCAACCGATATTAAGTCTGATAAAGAAAATTAGCATAAACCAAGGAATAAAGAACACATACCAAAGACTAATGCGTCCACTACTTAACTCGCTTTTTGCCATATATTCATAAACCCTAAATTTTTTATGCCTGCGTCATCATCTTTTGCTTTTTACAGCCATGTTTTCATGTCATTTTAAATTTCCCTGTCGAGTTACTTTTGTCTTGGGCCTACGTCTCTAACACTGTCTGTCTGTTTATCTATCTGACGCCAATAATTGATAGATGTCTTGATTATCCCTTGTATTCTCTAGAGAATGACCTGCAGTATCTGTTGTGGCGTAAACCCGCACGATCCTCCTGTTATACTTTTACTCGACCGCTCATTACAGTGGACTAATCAATATTGCACTCATTATTCCCATTTTCACTCATTTTCTGAATCATTCCTAAATGAAAAACTGCGCTCATTGTTCACAAATATATAAAATTGTCAAGTTCAGACATACTTGTTCCCAACAAGTGATATTTACCTTAAAGCTTTCAGCGTCCAGCCAAATAGAGTTATTATACTTCAGATGGGCGTTGCTCTTCCCAACACTGGCACACCACAACCGCGCTTTCTTCCTGGTTTGGACTAGTCAGGTGGAGATAACCTGAGCTGGGGTGGAACTCAGAGCCTATTAGTTTACAGCTGACGCCATGGCCACTACGCTACTGAGATCCGCGAACAACACTTGGCACAGCGGAACGCAATTCAAAGCAGAATTTAGGGAACACGCTGTGTTCAACCACGTAGACTTTCTCGCTATGAACTTGGATCCCATTTCAAACACGCGGTAGTCTTCTTAATAGATAAAGCAAGAACCTAAGGTATCAGCAGCACACTGCACTAATCCGTTATTGCTACACAAACAAAAGCGTTTTACATAGAGTTAGATGCCACTTGTGGTATAAGCTCTATGAAAGAAGAATTTGAATTCGCAGCGCAGATGTTGCGCTTCCCTTACCCGGATTAATTTATTAAATCCCTTATATGCCGGTTTCACAACAGAAGGAAGAAATCCCATTTAAACTTACCTGTCTCACTATTGTTCACATACATAGTTGCCTTTTCGTACAAAAGTCAATGTGGGAAGCAATTCTATCTAATATGTTCTGAAGTTAACGCATTTAGTTTCATGTAAGACTGATATACTCACAATGCAGATAAAGCCTATTGACTTTTGCACCATTCCTGTTTTTCGTAATCCTACTAATACAGAGCTCCAAGTGGATTTCATATCTTGAAATAATACTAATGACGCTTACTGGTTACCTAGTTTGATTTGATAATATAGTTATCGTCCTCCATCACAAACTTATGCATCCATAGCGCGAAGTAAAGAATCGTGTCAAATAATGGGCATAAGCTACTAAACTCAAGTAAATGGAAACGATCAAATGTTCTCTTGAAAAACTTTCATTACGTCACTGCTAGCAAATCACGGTCTCTGACCATTGTGACTTTGAACACAGAAACATAGGGATTTTGTTAGCATCAAACTCCCATCCTCTACCGATACATCTGCCGCAAAGAAACGCTTTGGTTATACTCGATTTATTTAAGTAATTGCGATTAATCATTTATAGCATACTCCACCTGTACTGGGTTTGACGCAATGACTTCAAGCCTCAAGTCCTAAATACTGCAAGCAAAATTAAAAGAATATTCTGTTAACCTTTTTTGATTTCTATAACACGCCAATTCCACCCATCTCTTTCGATTGCTAAAGTAAAAGGTGTGTTTGCAAATCATTTAAGTTTTCGCTTTTAACTTAGCAGTAGCACTTCATTTCTGATTAGATTGTATTAGCAAAAGGGGCTCGACGAACAACCTTTAGGTGGACCCACATGGGTGGATTGAGTTTGACCCGTTCCAGTAAATGATTCGGTCGCAGTGTACCTATTCTCCTGAGAATCGTTTTTTATTAAAAACCACAAATGACTATTTAAAAATGTCATAACGAGCCTGGACCTTAACCTGGTGCGACGGCTTACGTACCTCATTGACCCATTGAGCTATACTGGTTGGTACCTCTGGGCAACTTGTGATCTACTCCTATCAGGTTAGTCAACGGTGAGAGGTGAGACAAACTCAGTCTCCTGGTCCTCCAGGTTGGGGGTTTGAAATGGGATGGCGTCCATTTCTGTAAAACTATATTCTTGCCACCTCCCCCTGCCTTGCGGACAGGCTTTTGAGCCAAAGGCTTTGGATGAGGTCCCTAATCGTCCTCATGTCTAGGTCTTAGCACTATGGCAGTACCTCAGCCCACATACAACCATGACATTTTCTTTAAACAAACTTCATCCTGTATCGTCCGTCGCGCAGGTTATCAAGGCTTGCCTTATCTGCTGCATACAACAGGGCGGATAAGCGAAAACATGCAACTGCTGGCGCCTCCTTTCTTTTCCATCTATTTCTCTTACTCCTATCCCAACCCCCCATTATTAACCTTCTATAATTCCCAGCTTAATTGACAACAACCGAAGTGCCACTGGAGTAGAACCATCTATAGCCATCTTTTCGCGACACGCACCGGACGCTTATCAGCAAAAGTCCCTTATACGGCTACGCTATCCCGTTTCCATGATGACGTTCAACGTTCGCTTTCTAAGACAAGTAGCTCAACAGGTTGCACTCGCACGCACCTTGGATACAGTGGGTGTTGATGTGCGTTGTGTGTCCGAAACTAGGATCAATGACTCTAATGGGGTTGTTGAATTAACTACACCCAACTTATCCTCTCGTTATTGGTTGCACGCATCCGGAGACGCTGATGCAGCACTCACGGGTCAAGCTGGTGTATGTATCATTCTAAGCTCCAAGGATGAGCTATGGTTGCTTGATGGGATTACGGTGAACAGCCGTTTATGTGCAGCTCGTTAGACGACATCAGCTAAGGTGGATTCACGAAGTAGTACAAAGCGCTTATGCTCCCACCGACTGCAGTTCAAATACTGTCAAGGACACATTCTATCACGAACTGAATGCGCTACTACGCAGTGCTACTAGTTCAGATATTATAGCACTTACACGGGATATGAACGCACACGTAGGGCGTCTGAGCTCTTCAAAAGCTCAGCAGGGTCTTAATTATGGACTTAATTCCGAACGGACTGACAGCAGCGAGCGTCTGCTACAGCTGTGTGCGGAGCACCAGTTGTTTCTTAGTAGTACTGCTTTTAGACACAGTGGGCGCCGAAGTTTCACTTGGCGTCCTCCTGTAGCTGGCCAGCGATGGACCCAAATTGACCACAAAGCCACAAGTTACAGATGGCGTGGTTCCATCCTGGATTGCCGCTCGTACTGGAATACCTGCGTCGACTATGATCGTGCCTCGGTACAATGTCATTTTTTTCCATGAACTTTACCGCGAGGCGCACCAAGCGTCCCCTACGATTGGCAACTGAGAAATTGTCTCAGCCCTCGGTCAGGCAAGTCTATCAAGACGCATTGCGTACCGAACTTTCGCTGTCTTGTTCTAATGACACAGCTTCAGTGGAATAGAATCTCGGCCGCCATGCGCAACACATGAGCATCTGTTTGTAGCACTGTCAGTGGTCACCGCACCAGTCACTGGATAGCCGAGAAGTTGGTGAACCTGTTGGCATCTAGGAGAAACCTCGCGGCTGGCTCTGAGCACAATGTGACCAGACTGGCTATTAGGCGTGAACTAAAGCGGATCTTACGTGCTGATAAGAAAGTCTGGTGGACCACCCGGGCTCAAGAAATGGAGCAGGCAGGAGCAGTAGGCAATTACCGCAAGCTCTTCCAACTGATCCGCACCGCTGGTCCCAGAAAACCAGGCGTAAGTGAGACAGACAGCGCGGGTGCACTGATACCCAGTAAGGAGTGTTGTATTGCTTGTTGGGCGGAACACTTTCAAGATCAGTTCAGCTGGCCCCCTGCTCTCGGACCTCTTCCTATTTAGGTGATGCAGGCCGAGCCATGGAAGGTTAGTTTAGAGCCTCCCTCGGAGGTCGAGATCCGAAATGTGATCACAGCCCTCAATCGTTTTCGTGCCGCTGACCCGGATTCCCTCTCATCTGCACTGTTTAAGGATGGAGGTGAGGTCCACTGCAAAGCATTGACATCCCTTTTCGGATATATCTGAAATGAAGAGGATGTCCCGGTTGATTGAAGCGGATCGATTATAGTGGCAATATACAAGAAGGGCAGTCGCACAGACTGTTCTAACCAGAGGGGTATTAACCTGTCGCCTGTTGTGACAAAATTACTGGCCTCAATTCTCGTTCGTCGCCTCACTGTGGAACGGGAATCTCGGATTAGGGAAGTGCAGACAAGTTTCCACCTAGGGTCTGGCAGCATAGATCATATATTCACCTTGCAGCAGGTGATAGAGCAACGCTACGCAGACCGCAGACCGACAATAGCTGTGTTCCTTGATTTCAAGAGTGCGTTCGATTCAGTCGATCGATCGATTCTGTTCGAAATATTTGCGCGGGCAGATGTTCCCAGGAAATATGTGAACATCCTTCGTGCTCTATACTCGAACACTACAAGCCGCGTCAGGGTCTACGGTGTCCTATCGGATAGCTTTCCGACCACAAGTGGCGTTCGTCAGGGTTGTCCGATTTCCCCATTTTTGTTCAATTTCGTCGTGAACTCTATCATAGAGTGTTCATTTGCAGAACCTCCCGGTTTATTCGTTCAAGTGCTGCCTGGTGAAAGGTTATTTGATCATGATTATGCGGACGATATCGCCTTGCTTTTCGACGATGTGGTGGCACAATCAACCCTGAATAGCCTTTCTAGTGTAGTCCCATTATTTGGTATGCGCTTTGCACCTTCAAAGTGCAAAGTGTTGCTGCAGGACCACCAGCCACTTTAGAACCTCTTGATGCTTGCTAACGAGGAACTCGAGGTAGTGGATCAATTCACTTCTCTGGGCAGCTGCGTCAGCAACAATGGGCGCATAGAAACTGACATCAGCTCACGCATTGCAAAGGCCAGAGCTGCCTTCTTGAACCTGCGGCATCTTTGGCGACAGAAGGGAGCTTCCTTTCGTCTGAAAAGCCTTGTGTACAGGGACACAGTGAGGGCCGTTTTGCTCTATGGTGGTGAGACTTGGCTCCTTCGGTCTGAAGATCTGAGGCGCCTTTAAGTCTTTGATCATTGTTATCTGCGAAGCATTGCTGGTGTCGGATGGCACCAGCGTGTCCGCAATGATGATATGCGTAGACGAGTACTAAGTATTGATAATCCTGCTAGCTCCCTAGAACAGATAGCACTGAATAAGTTGCGTTGGCTCGGGCACGTGCTACGTATGCCTTGTTTAGTCTTGTCAGATGTAGGGTTTCGCAAGGCTCGAGGTGAACAGAAGTTGACTTGACGGCGAAAAATAAAATTATTGACGACCAAACTGGGTGCTGTTGGTCCGTCTCGTCTTCCGGCTTGGAGTCTACGTGACTCGCCTTGTGCTTAGCTCAAATCTTTACAGGACATGGCTCGCAGCAGACACCAGTGGCGCGTCTGCTGCCGTCTCCTAATCGGACTGCCTGTTTAAAGTGTATTTTGTGCTGAGTTATGTGCGGGATAATGGCTGATTATGACGCGTGGCAATGAAAGCCGCAAGGAAGCTGTCTCGCCGATGCCATCTTATCTTCACACGATAGCCAGCTGTTTGTGACGATATGTTGTCTATACAAGGGGTCGGCGTCTTGGTCCTGAATGTTTGCTTAGGGCATTAAGGTTTTCAGATAAGACCCCTTCTATCCCTCCTATTGTTCTTTATTTCATAGGTCATTTTAGTTGTTTGGCGGCGAAGCATCAATTCAAACGGCTGATGTACTGTTGTGTTATATATATATATATATATATATATATATATATATATATATAAGTTAGCAATAGAGCAGCGAGGCCTCAGCTTTGCCACTCAATGCGATGCCAACGCCAATAACAGCTTCTGCCTTACCAGACAAACGCAAAGTATTTGGCCTCGAAAGCAGCAGGGAACGTAAACTTAACTACGGTGCAGGAGCCCTGTAATCTAGTCCCAAAGACAACAGACCTCAATAATGAAGACTCCAGGATGTGCTCTAGGCCGGTCTGTTGTCTGATATGCATAAAGGTTCTAACCCTGAAGGCTGCCTGCTTAAATGGCGATCGAGGTCGTAGGAGGGACACTGGTCCAACTCTTTCGACATGGGCGAGACTGTCAACAGAGGTAGGTTCAGAGGCCTTTTTGATAAAGATAGGATTGGCATGTGATGGAGGTGTGTAAGCAGTAAGGAACGCAGGAGCGTAAAAAAACAACATGGTGGTAGTAGTTACGGGATCCGTGGTTATGTTAGAGGACAGGATTCTACCTGGTTGCCTAAGCCGAGGTAGATCTAAAGGACACCAACCACAGCCTTTGACTGAATAGCCTGCCGACAAAGCAGCGGAGTGAATTCAGAGAATCGCACCCATCGGGAGCCAGTGACTGATTACTCAATTCGTACGCCTTTCGTTTGGTTGCTTACCAAACAGGGAACTAATTCTCCACACATTTTCAGCATCGGATTGCTGGAACATAATGATCCACCAGAGTGAGGCAAAAGCGGTGACTTTATCTAGTGGTGAGTCACATCCGTCACTTCGCAGTGTTGTTAAACAAACATATGTGACTTTTCCTAGAGAGAACGCTTGTCAGGCAAAAGTTCACAACGTCCTGGAACACTGCTGCCGAACCACTGGCTGGAACGGAATAATACCAAACCATCCAGCTAGCATCTTTATGTCCACGATCACAAATGTTGCAGTTGCAGTGAACGCTTAACTAGGCCGTTCATTCGATACCAGACAATGTCTAGAAGGGTACTTTAGAGCTTCTGCTCATCACACTGATAATTTTGGTAAATATCCAGCCGTCGGCTGTTCACAGACTTCACAACAGAGACATAAGCATTTGTACCATCGTTTGACTTTCACCAAACGAAAAGCTTCTGCGAATTGCGGACCTATTATGGTCAGCTACATATTCCACATAAACAGACTAATTGATTTCTCTGGTATATCTACGTGGCTTCTGCTCATGCTTTGGTACGCGCCCAAACAATTTTTGTTATTCGATGGTGTCCTATCTACTGCATCCGGCGGAGTGGATAGGAATGAAGATGCTACTACTCAATCCTTCCCATCCCCTCTCTTACGATTTTTCATCCTTATCGTCCCGTTCCAACTTCACTTTTATCCCCTTGTTTTAGCACCCCCAATCCTCGGACCTCCACTTCCTTACTTTGATAGGTCTTTGACTTCTAGTTTCAACTCAAACACTATTGCTATCTTGACAAGTTCATGTCTAAACATGTGAACAGCCCATGTTTATCCGCTTCCATTTGTAGTTCTCTATCCTCGCAAAGACTGGAATACCTCAACGCCCGCATGTTGGTACGAATCGGTCAATAGACAACACCTACCCGAACACTAGGGACGCTATCGATCAATCACTGCTGCTTATCGGAAACCGGCGTGCAAGACTCGAAATCTGCGTTCACTGTGCTACCCCCTTTAAGTGGCACTGGCGGTACTTTATCACTTTCTCTATTAAAAGATGACGCGACTTCGAATACCAACATTGCGAGTATTACCCTGCGCCCCTGGTCTGGAGCTGCTCTGTTAGACTGGATCCTAATCAATATCCGGATATGCGACATCCGACTGGCTGAATTGTTCAAGTCCTCGAATTCGCGCGGGGCCCTTAGGTGCGTGCTTACGTTTACTGACTGGGTGAAAGAAGGCTTTTATCACCAAGTGAGCGTGCTTCTTCATCGCAGAAGAAGCATAAACGCTGTAGTGCTGGTTAGTAATCCGTAGGCTCAATCTGAAAAACTGTCCACTGATGATCCGAATCTGGGTCATCAACGCGATCTACGCTCCTTAACTTGTATACCTTGTTACAGATTAGCCAAAACTCAGCACCTGCCTGAACACTAGAGACCCTATGCTGCTTGTCGGAAACCATCATACCAGATTCGAGCTCCATGTTTAATCTGTAATCCCCTACACTTCTCAGGAGATGACGCAGTTTTAAATGCCGGTCAAGCCAATGTAGACATTGCTCCAGGTCACCGAACGGAAGCTGTCTTGGTTGACTCTACCATAGTCAACAGCCGGATATGCGCCGTCAGACTGGCTGACTCATTCCAAGCTCCGAAGGTGCTCAGGAACAAACGGTGCCTATTTGTCGTTGTGACCCACTTCCCCACAAACTGTAGCACCGACTCGGTGAAAAACGATTTATATCACCAATTGAACGAGCTCCTTAGTTTCAATACTGATACGGATAGTGTGGTGGTTGCTGGCCAGCTGAAAGTCCAAGTTAGAAAATTGTCCACTAATGAGCTGCCTCTGGGCGGCCAACGCGGTGTGAAGATGTTCGTCTCTTTCTCGCGAGCACTAACTTTCGACACAGCACCCACAGAAGGGTGACATGGAGATCATCAGCCACGAGCCAGTCGTAGGCATACAGCCCAGTAGTATCGGACCAGCATGACAGCAAACCAATAAGATCGCAATCATTTGCCGCTGTAGATGTTGCGTCTAAAGCTGCCGTTTGGTTTGGAGCACGAGCGTGAACTCTGTCCATACAATTGTGTATGGCCCTCCCCCAACATGCTTTGCTAGGCATTTATCTTCTAGTTTCAACTCACATGTGAACGCGAAGCGTCACTCCTCTCCTGTCGACAAGCCCATGTCCAACCAAGCGGTCCATTCCAGTTCCTCGGCTTCCATTTGGAGCCCTCGATTTTCCTTCAGATTGGCATGCCTTAATGTACGCACACTACTACAGATCGGTCAACAGGCAGCACTTGCCCGAACATTGGAGACCCTCTCGATCGATATCTGCTGCTTATCAGAGACCCGCCTGCAAGACTCGAGCTCTGTGCTCACTCTGCGATCCCCTTCAGGTGACGCAAACAGTATTTTCTCATTGCGCCTATCCGGTGACGATGCAGCTTCGAGCACCGGCCAAGCTGGTGTTGGCATTGCTCTGAGTCCCCGGGCTGAAGCTGCTCTGGTTGATTGGATTCCAATCAGTAGCCGGATGTGTGCGGTCCGATTGGCTGGCTCGTTTAAAGCTTCGAAGTCGCGCGGGACTAATAGATGTCTATTCATCATCGCTGCCTACGCGCCCACAAACTGTAGCGATGGTTCGGTAAAGAACGACTTCTACCGCCAACTGACTCAGCTCCTTTGCCACAGAAGAAGCACGGACACTGTTGTTCTGGCGGGGGATATGAACGCACAAGTTGGAAAGTTGTCCACTGATGAAATGCATCTGGGCGGTCAGCACGGTGTAGGCTCCCGTAATGATAACGGTGAGCGGTTACTTCATTTGTGTGAGGATGCTCGTTTATTTCTTGCGAGCACTAATTTCCGACACAGCACCCGCCGGAGGGTGACTTGGCGCCCACCAGCCTCGAACCAGCCTTGGACGCAGATCGATCACATTGCTATTAGTTACCGCTGGAGAGGCTGCATCCAGAATTGTCGCTCGATTTGGAGCACATGTGTGGACACTGATCATGCACTTGTATGTGCTGACATGCGGATCCTCTTTTGAGGACGTCCACGACGACGCTGTGAGCGCATTGACACCAGCCAACTGACAAAATCAGCTGTTCTGAATGCGTATCAAAGTACGCTGACATGCGAGTTGAGTACTCGCTCACTGGAGACAATTGATGGTCACTGGTCACATGTTCGCCAGACCTTACTAGCAGCCGGCAAATCCTCATGTGGTATGTCTAAAAGCCCACATGGACATTGGGTCTCTTCTCGGTCTCTGGAACTTATCGACGCTCGCCGGCATATCCTGGCTGGAAGCGAACACAATGAAACTCGCAAAGAGCTCCGGGTAAAACTCCGGGCAAGCCTGAAGAGAGACCGCGAATCTTGGTGGTCTCATCGTGCGTCAGAGATGGAAGTGGCCGCTGCCCTTGGCAACCATCGTAAGTTATTCCGTCTGATACGGGAAACGGGCAAAAGGAGACCTGGTGTTAGTGAAACAATTTGTGATGAGAGTGGACAGCCTATCCACAATTTGTCAAAACTTTTGGAGCGTTGGGCTGAGCATTTTGAAAAGGAATTTAATCGGCTAGAATTGTTCGATTCGCCGGTCACTTATCGCCCTGCTCCGTGGGCTGTCCCTTTGGATCCACCCTCTCGCTCAGAAGTCGAACGTGTGATTCGACTGTTAAAGTTGAACAAAGCTGCGGGACCAGATGATCTTCCTCCAGCCCTCTTCAAATTCGGAGGCTCTGCTCTTGTTGATGCTTTGCATGAATTACTAGTGAAACTGTGGGAGCAGGAGACTGTCCCAACCGACTGGAGCCGCTCCGTTATTGTTCCCATCTTCAAAGGCGGCTCGCGCTCGGAATGCGGCAACCATAGAGGAATCAGTCTGGTCTCCATCGCCTCCAAATTACTCGCCTCCATAATTCTTCACAGACTGACTGGCGCTCGTGAAAGCCAGATTCGTGAAGAGCAAGCCGGGTTTCGTCGTGGTCGTGGCTGCATTGACCACATCTTCACTTTGCGTCAGTTGTTGGAGCACAGCCACACATATTGGCGGCCCACCGTAGTCGTGTTCCTCGACATCAAAGGTGCCTTCTATTCGGTTGATCGATGTGCCCTTTGGAATTGTCTACTCAGGAAAGGTGTGCCCGAGAAATATGTAAATATTATCCAAGCATTATATGCGCGTAGCACGGGAAGAGTGAGGGCTTACGGCAAGCTGTCGCCACCCTTTAATATCTCCAGCGGTGTGAGACAAGGATGCCCGCTGTCACCTTTCCTCTTCAACTTCGCTATTGACGAAGTCATGGAGTTTGCATTTACAGGACATGACTTGGAAGGTGTGGAGCTACTCCCAGGAGAACGACTTCTTGACTTGGAGTATGCTGACGACATTGCCCTCATCTGTGACAGCTCCCAGACGTGTCAAGCCGCGCTAGACAGATTAGCACTGGCTGTCAGCCGCTTCGGGCTTTGTTTTGCACCCTCGAAGGGCAAAGCGCTCCTCCAAGATTGGCAGGGATCGCCTCCTGCGCTGACCCTTGGTGGGGATCAGCTAGAAGTCGTTCAGAAATTCAATTACCTGGGAAGTTGTATCAGCGCCCTTGGGATCGAAGACGAGATCACGAACCGTATAGCGAAAGCTCGAAGTGCTTTTGCTAACCTTCGCCACCTTTGGCGGCGGTGCGACATCACTCTCGCTCTGAAGGGTAGAGTGTACAATGCAGCGGTACGTTCGACCTTACTGTACGGTTGCGAAACCTGGCCCCTAAGATCGGCGGACATGAAGAGGCTAGTTACCTTCGACCATCGGTGCCTTCGCAGTTTGGCTCACATCTGGTGGGAACACCGCGTGAGTAACGAGCGTGTTCGACGCATTGTTTACGGCCCAGGAAAAGGATCTGAACCGCTCAGCACCGTTATTTCCCGCACCAGGCTCCGATGGCTCGGCCACGTGTTACGCATGCCAGTCCACCGACTCCCTCGACGTGCGTTGTTTGCTCACCGGGGATGTGGGTGGAAGAAGAGGAGAGGTGGCCAAGCGATGACTTGGTCCAGGGGAATGAAGTCCCTCACCTCGGAGCTAGCCTCGGTTGGAGCTTCACGGCTCCCTGGTTGGGGTCCAAAAGACGGTGAACACGTTTGGCTGGATACACTTGCTGATATGGCAAGGAGCCGACCTCAGTGGCGTTCATGCTGTGAGTTTCTTTGTCCCTCCCCATCCCTTTTAGCCTCCCCATCCATCTACGATCTCATTTCCTAGGGTAAAACATAATATTTTTTTCTTCTTTTTGCTTAGTAGCTAGCTGGAAGCTTACCGGAACGATGCCTGTCCGTTGCTGGTAGCTCAGCTGGCATGCAACTGTTGTATCTACTTCTCATTTGTGTATTGTATTGTATGTATGTATGTATTTCCTTCATGTATTGCGGCACAATAGCGGAGGTGTTTTTCCCATCTCTAGCTGATGTGTAATGATAATGATGATGATGCAGATCTCCGATTGGTTTTTGGCAGACCGCGACGACGCTGTGAGCGGACAGTCACCTGTCAACTTGCGAAGTTCGTTGTCCTGAATGCATATCAAAGTACAGTCATCCAGTCTGCATAAGTGAACACTAAACACAGTCGACCATCACTGGTCCCATGTTCACCAGACCTTATAACCAGCAGATGGTATATATGACTCGTAAACTGTAAACTGGGTCTCTACGCCAAACAATTTCCTGATGATCTGGCCACCGCAGAGGGTAAGCAACGATGCCCTATCTGTTGCGTCGAGCAGGGTAGATAGGGGTTTGAATGCTACTGCTCAAGCCTTCCCATCTTCTTAATTCCCCTTTTACGCTTCTTCACCATTATCATCCCATTACAGCCTCACTTTTATCCTCTCTATCTTCAACCCCCAATTCTTGGCCCTCCCTTACCTTGCTTTGATAGGCTTCTACCTTCTAGTTTTAACTCACATGTGCACGCGGAGCGTCATTCCTGCCCTGTCGATAAGCCCATGTCCAAGCGAGCGGCCAAGCCCAGTTCATTGGTTTCCATTTGGAGCCCACCATCTTCCTTCAGATTGGCATGCCTCAATGTACGCACATTGCTACAGATCGGTCAACAAGCAGGACTTGCCCGAACATTAGAGACCCTCTCGATCGATATCTACTGCTTATCGGAGACAGGACTGCAAGACCCGAGCTCTGTGCACACATTGCGATCCCCTTCAGGTGACACTAGAAGCACTTTCTCATTGCGCCTATCCGGTGACGATGCAGCTTCGAGCACCGGCCAAGCCGATGTTGGTATTGCCCTGAGTCCGCGGGCTGAAGCTGCTCTAGTCGATTGGATCCTAATCAATAACCGGTTGTGTGCGGTCCGATTGGTTGGCTCGTTCAAAGCTACAAAGTCGCGCGGGATTAACAGGTGTCTATTCGTTATCGCTGCCTTTGCACCCACAAACTCTGGCGATGATTCGATAAAAGACAACCTCCATCGCCAATTGCACGAAGTTCTTCGACACAGAAGAAGCTCGGACACTGTTGTGCTGGCTGAGGATCTGAACGCTCAAGTTGGAAAATTATCCACTGATGAACTGCATCTGGGCGGACAACATTGTGTGGGCTCCTGTAATGATAACGGTGAGCGGTTACTTTATTTGTATGAAGATGCTCGCTTATTTCTTGCGAGCACTAATTTCCGACACGGAGGGTGACTTGGCGGCCACCAGCCTCGAACCAGCTATAGACGCAAATCGATCACATTGCGATAACTTACCGCCAGAGAGGCTGCGTCCAGAACTGTCGCTCGATTTGGAGCACATGTGTGGACACAGACCATGCACTTGTATGTGTTGACCTGCGGATGCGTTTTGGCAGAGGCTCACGACGACGTTGTGAACGCATTGGCACCAGCCAACTGGCGAAGCCAGATGTTCTAAATGCCTATCAAATACGCTGACACGCGAGTTCAGTAAGCGCTCACTGGATACAATTGAAGCTCACTAGTCTCATGTTCACCAGACCTTATTAGCAGCATGCAAATTCTCGTGTGGTAAGTCTAATCACCAACACGGACATTGGGTCTCTTCTCGGTCTCCGGAACTTATGGACGCTCGCCGGCACATTCCGGCTGAAAGCGAACACAGTGAGACTCTCAGAAAACTCCGGGCAAGCCTGAAAAGAGACCGCGAATCCCGGTGGTCTCATCGTGCTTCAGATATGGAAATGGCCGCTGCCATTGGTAACCATCGTAACATATTCCGTCTGATACCGGAAACGAACAGCAGGAGACGTGGTGTTAGTGAAACTGTACGTGACGAGAGTGGGCAGTCTATCCACAACTTGTCAAAACGTTTGGAGCATTGGGTCGAGCACTTTGAAAGGCAATTTAATCGGTCGGAATGGTTAGATTTCTCCCCGGCCACTGATCGCCCAGCTCCCTGGGCTGTTCCTTTGGATCCACCCTCTCGTTCAGAAGTCGAACATGAGATCGGACTGCTGAAGTTAAATAAGGCCGCGGGATCAGATGATCTACTTCCAGCCCTCTTCAAATTCGGTGGACTTGCTCTTGTGGATGAGTTACACGAGTTACTAGTGAAACTGTGGGATCAGGAAACTGTCCCAATCGACTGGAGTTGCTCCGACATTGTCCCGATTTTCAAGGGAGGCTCACAATCGGAATGCGGCAGCCATAGAGGAATCAGTCTGATTTCGATTGACTCTAAATTGCATGCCTCTGTCATCCTTCATAGACTGACTGGCACTCGTGAAAGCCAGATTCGTGAAGAGCAGACCAGGTTTCGTGAAGGTCGTGGCTATATTGATCACATCTTCATTTTGCGTCAGTTGTTGGAGCACCGTCGCGTATATTGGCGGCCCATCGTTGTCGTGTTCCTCGACATCATAGGTACATTCGATTCGGTGGATAGTCGTGCACTTTTAGACTGTCTACTCAGGAAAGGTGGACCTGATAAATATGTAAATCTCATCCGAGCATTATACGCGTGTAGCTCAGGCAGAGTGAGGGCTTACGGCCAGTTGTCGTCGTCCTTCAATAGCTCCGGCGGTGCGAAACAAGAATGCCCGCTGTTAGCTTTCCTCTTCAACTTCGCTATTGACGAAATCATGGAAATCGCGTTTACAGGACGCGACTTAGGTGTGGATCTGCTCCCAGAAGAACGACTTCTTGACTTGGAGTATGCTGACGATATTGTCCTCATCTGTGACAGCTCACAAACGTGCTAAGCCGCACTGGACAGATTAGCATTGGTTGTCCGTCATTTCGGGCTTTGCTTCGCACCCTCGAAGTGCAAAGCGTTCCTCCAAGATTGGCTTGGACCGCGTCCTACGCTGACCCTTGGTGGGGATCAGTTAGAAGTCATTAAAAAATTCAACTACCTGGGTAGTTGTATCGGCGGCCGTGGGATTGAGGATGAGATCACGAACCGTATAGCAAAAGCTCGAGGCGCTTTTGATAACCTTCGCCACTTATGGCACCGGCGCGACTTCACTGTCGCCCTGAAGGGTAGACTGTACAGTGCAGCGGTACGTTTGACCTTACTGTACGGTTGTGAAACCTGGCCCCTTAGATCAGCGGACATAAAGAGGCTAGATACGTTCGACCACCGGTGCCTCCGCAATTTGGCTCCCATCTGGTGGGAACACCGCGTGAGTAACGTGCGTGTTCGACGCCCTGTTTACGGCACAGGAAAAGGAAATGAACCGCTCAGCACCGTTATTTCCCGCACCAGGCTCCGATGGCTCGGCCACGTGTTACGCATGCCAACCCACCGACTCCCGCGACGTACGTTGTTTGCGCGCCGGGGTGTGGATTGAAGAACAGGAGGGGTGACCAAGCGAAGACTTGGTCGGGAGTAATGTAGGCCCTCACTTCGAAGCTGGTCTCGGTTGGAACGTCTCGGCTCCCTGGTTGGCGTCCGAAAGACGATGAACACGTTTCGCTGGATACACTTTCTGACATGGTTAGGAGGCGAACTTAATGGCGTTCGTGCTGTGAGTTTCTTTGTCCCACCCCATCCATCTTAGCCTCCCCTCCAACAACGATCTCATTATTTAGCATTTTATAACTTTGCATAGTAATTTTTTGCTGCTTATTAGCGGGCTGGTAGCTTACCGGAATGCTGCCCATCCGTTACCGGTAGCTCAGCTGGCTTGCACCTGTTGCATTTTCCCCTTTTTTGTGTATTGCGGAACAATAGCTGAGGTATTTCCCACCTCTCATCGTCGTTCATCATTATACACGTCAGCTAGAGGTGGGTAAAAACCTCAGTTACTGTGCCGCAATACATAAAGGAAAAGGAATATAAATACAACAGTTGCATGCCAGCTGAGCTACCAGTAACGGATAGGCATCGTTCCGGTAAGCTACCAACCGGCTATTAGGCAAATAGAAAACATTATTATGTCCAGCTAACGTGTATAATGATGATAATGGGTCTTTACGCCGTCTCTGGAACTTTTAGTTGTTCGCCGATGTGTTCCTGCTTGGAACGAACATGGTCTCGCAAAGACCTCAGAGAAGTGATACGCGTACTAAGGGGTTTCATCATGTCGGAGATTGGAATAGCTGCTGCCATTGGTAACCATCTATAGATATTACGTCTGACACGGGAAGTGGGCAGCAAGAGACTGTATGTGACAAGATGGGAATGTCTACTTACAACCTGTCAAAATGTTTGGAGTGTTCGACTGAGTACTATGAAAAACTATTTAATCCGGGATATTTGTCATTTCTATCGCAGGCCGTTGATCGTTCTGCTCCCTGGGCCATCCCCATAGACCCACCCTCACGCGCAGCTTTGAGTCCAGACTCTTGCAGGTTTATAAGGCAGTTGGACCAGATGATCGTCCTCCACCCTTCTTAAAAATCTGGCATCTGCTCCTGCGTACGAATTGCACAATTCCTTAGTTAAATTGGGAGTGGGACACTTTTCTAACGGTCTAGAGCAGCTCCATTATTGTCCCGATATACAGGGGGCGCACACTTTCGGAACGCGGAAGTCATCAAAGAATTAGTCTGCGCTCCTTCATCTCTAAGTCACTTGCCTCTGTTATCCTTCTTAGATTCACTGAAGCCCCTAAACTATATACGCGAAGAGCAAGCCAGGCTGCGTCAAAATTGATTACAACTACATTTTACGTCAATTATAGAGGCAATGTCACTTATATCGGCTACTCACCGAAGTCGTGTTCCTCGGCGTCAAAGTTCTTACGATCCGTCGGATCGAAGTACCCTTTGGGAGTATTTGACCAGGAAAGGTGTGCTCGAGAAGTACGTTAGCATTCTCGGAGCGGTTTATGCGTGTGATTCGGGCAGAGTGAGGGATAATGGTAGACTGCCGCCTTTTGTCACTTTTCCTTTTTTATTTCGCTATTTATGAAATCATAGAACCTGCGTTCACTAGGGGCGACTTAGGTGTGGAACTGTTCCCATGTGAGTGATCTGATTTGGATCACGCTGACAATATTCCCTCAATCTATGCTGGCTCACAAATGTGCCAAATAGCACTGGACAGATTAGCACTGGCTGTTACTCGTTTCGGGCTGTGTTTTGCACCAACCAAATTCAAACCATTCCTCCAAGATTGGCAGAGGCCGACTCATGCACTTTCGTGGTGGATATCAGCTGGAAGTCATTCAGAAATTTAACTATATGGGTAGCTGTATCAGCGCTTTTGGAATAGAATGCGGGATCAAGAGTGCAACATTAAAAGCTCGAAGCGCTTTTGCCAATCTTTGCAATCTTTGGACTCAGTGCAACATTGTAGTTGCAAAAGCTGGCCCATCAGATCGATAGACTTAATGAGACTGGTTGGATTAGTCATCTTGTGCCCTCACGGTTTACGCAATGTCTATTGGAAACATCTTCCGTATATCACTTCTATCTGATGTGCGTACTGATGATGATTACGCGCTGAAGTGGTGCTCACGTCTAAAACTTTGAGACACTGCTTAACTTCGATGTGGGGTACTCATCATGTGAACTTACAAACGTAGCTAAAGAACGGTAGGGACAACTCGAGTGTTGGTTCAGATGGTTCCCGATTCGCAAGGAACAAGTTGTTGAAAACTGGCATGTATAATTAGTTTAAACCTTTTGAATCGCTAATTGATTTATGAGGCATCGGTTATTTTGGGTAAAGTACATGGAATGATTCCGTTGGGTGCGGTCACAAATCCAATGTAACTCCTGCATTCTGTTCGTTTTTTTCTACAACGTAATCTAATCATCTTATAAGTATATATTTCATTCCCTTACTACCCAAGTTACATCACCTACTGACTGAGTTCTTTCCATTATCGTCAGTTGTACATGAGTATTTCTATTCTTGTGGTGACTTGTGCCACGGTAACCGGATCCATCGTTCTTCCTGGTATGGGTCGTAGTTGACCATCTGCAACGAACACTATTGTGATTTACACGAACATGTCAAACGCCAAGTCACCTACATGACATTTGGAAAAGTATCCCAAATTATCACTTTCGTAATGCCTTTCGTTGCGAATTGAGTTGCTAGGACGACGCAGAGCAGCATTATATGGACACCTTGAAAGCCAAACTGTGCGCTTGCTGGTATTCAGGGTAGCTTAGCCAGTGATGGAGATCAACTTGTGTGATGGTAAGACACTACATTCAGATGCCCGTTGCATAGCGATCGGTCGAGCTTAACGATTTTGGGCCAACAGTCTGGAAGCGGGTCGATCGCTGCAGCGGCGAACTGAAGGTTAGCATGCAATCGATTTGGATCGACATTGAACGAAACTCGAACGCTGGCTGAGAATGTAATAGAAAGGAGATTTGTTCTGCATCTGTGAGTGATTCTAATTGACTCGAGATATAAAATGAGTTGCGTTCTATGAATAATGAATTTCTGATCGAGGCCCAGACTTGGACTTTTTCATGAACGGAGGGCCACTTTACATGGCGACAGAGGACAAGAAGACACGCCGAACCCCGCATGCGTTTGGTGGACAACCAACGATTCCGCTGCCAGCTCCGTTGCAAATGACCGAGAGTTCGTTGCCGGAAAATTGGAGAATATGGAAGGCGAAGTGGCTAGACTTTGTAACACTGACTCAGTTGGATTCTCAGCCAATGGCCTATCAACTGGCGATGTTCAGGCATGCCATTGGAGACGAAGCCAGGCGGACGCTGCAAACGTTGGATCTCAGCGATGGAACTCAGGAGATGGAGCTGGATGAAGTAATACGCAGATTCGGCGAGTTTTGCGAAGGTTACACAAACGAAACTTACCAAAGGTATCTGTTTTTCAGCCGAAATCGCCTGCCGGGTGAATCAATCGACGCATACATCACGGAGCTGAAAATTCTGGCGCGGGATTGCAATTTTTGCACCTGTTTACGAGATTCGCTGATCCGCGATCGAATTATAATTGGCATAAAGAATGAGGAACTTTCCAGACGCCTTTTGCGACAGCGAAACCTGTCTTTGGAACATTGCATCGATATCTGTTTTAGCGAATCAAGGACGGCTCAACAGTTTCAGCAGCTCAAGATGGACTCCACGACGGATCTGTTTGCAGTATCCCGAGGCCGAGAAATTGTATCGAAGTCATCGAGCGCGAATCAACCCAAATGCCAGTTTTGCGGCCGCTCACACCCAAGGCGCAAAGAGGATTGTCCAGCATGGGGCCGAACCTGTATGAAGTGTGCGAAGAAGAACCACTTTGCACGTTGTTGTCAGGCAACCAAAGTCGACTCAGTCGGGCAGGACGATCAGGAAGAGCCGCAGGAACTGGCTATTAACAACATGACAGGACGTGAGAGACCAGTCTGTGTATTCGCAACGTTGCTTATTCAAGGGCGTCCGGTGCGATTCCAATTGGATTCAGGAGCAAGCGTGAACATACTTCCTCACAAATACTGTCCCGATGCAGAATACCGTCAAATACAGACACAGCTCAGAATGTGGAACGGATCAAAGTTACAACCGAAGGGCTGCGTTACCATGAAGGCCATAAACCCGAAGGATGGCTCCGAGCATTTACTTGATTTTCTCCTGGTATCAGGAGATTTAATGCCCATCCTGGGCCTTGATTCCATTCAGAGTTTGGGTTTTGTTTCTTTTAATCATGATCGTTTTGTTCACTCGTGCGAAGTCGGTACAGAGATCGTAGACAACTATCCCAGTGTGTTTGATGGTACCGTGGGAAAATTCCAAGGCGTAGCTCACCTGTCGTTAAACGAGTCCGCCAGACCAGTAGCACTACAAGCGAGAAAAGTACCTATCGCTTTGCGTGAGAAGTTCTTAGACGAGTTGCAGCGTTTGATCAGTTTAGGTGTGATTGCCAAGGTCGATGAGCCAACCGATTGGGTCAGTCAAGTCGCGATAATCACCAAGAAGTCAGGCGATTTGCGTGTGTGCATCGACCCTAAGCCGCTCAACGCCGCACTCAGGAGAGAGTATTTTACACTACCAACGCCAGATGACGTCTTACCCGAGTTGTCCAAGGCCAGATTGTTCACGAAGGTCGACCTCGCTTCCGCTTTCTGGCACGTCCAGCTTGACGAAGAGTCCAGTTATTTAACCACGTTCGGAACGCCATTTGGACGGTTTCGGTGGTTGCGCTTACCATTCGGTTTGAAAGTGTCCAGTGAAATTTTTCAGAAACGATTAATGCAGGCCCTAGACGATCTACCCGGAGCTATTTGTGTAGCAGACGATGTAGTGGTTTTTGGGGCGACTCTGGAAGAGCACGACCGTAACCTGAGCAGATTTCTAGAACGCTGTAAAGACAAGAATATCAGATTGAAACGTGAGAAAATTGAGTTACGAAAAACAGAGCTGGTGTTCCACGGACATGTTTTGAGCGCAGAAGGTCTAAAGCCAGATCCGGAGAAAGTTAGAGCCATAAAAGAGATGCCACCTCCGACAGATGTTAAAGCCGTGAGCAGACTAAACGGGATGGTGAATTACCTCAGCCGCTTCCTTCCACGACTAGCCGAAGTAATGGTTCCTATCCGAAAACTTACACATAAGGGCGAGAGCTGGCAGTGGAACACAGAACAGGAGGAGGCTTTCCAGAACATCAAACAACTGATCGCGTGCGCCCCTGTCCTAGCGTATTACGATCCGTCACTTCCCCTTGAGATCCAGTGTGACAGCAGCCAATTCGGTATCGGTGCCGTGCTAATGCAGAACGGGAAGCCCATCGATTTTCGCAGTCGGACACTAACAGAATCCGAGCGCCGTTATGCACAGATTGAAAAGGAGATGCTAGCATTGGTTTATGCCGTAGAGCGTTTCAACGATTACACTTTTGGTCGCCGGACCACTGTATTTACCGATCACAAGCCTCTGGTATCAATAGCCAATAAACCACTGCACGTCGTCCCACGCCGCTTACAACGAATGCTCATTCGGCTCCAGAAGTACGACCTGGACATCGTCTACCAACCGGGGTCGAGGATGTACATTGCAGACACACTGTCTAGGGCATATCTTTCCGATGTGACCGCAACGCAAGAAGACCAAGACATTGTCCATGTCACTCAGCTATTGGCCGTCACAGAGGAGCGTTTCCAGCAACTACTACGCCACACGGAAGCAGACGAGCTGTGTAATCGGCTCAAGGAAACGATACTGAAAGGGTGGCCCGATAGTAAAAACAAGCTGCCAAAGGAGTTGACTCCCTTCTTTAACTTTCGGGATGAACTTGTCACACAGGATGGGCTAATCTTCAAAGGCAACCGTATACTCGTTCCAAAGGCAATGCAACGACCCATGCTGGAGCTGATACACGGAAGTCATTCAGGAGTCAATGCTTGCGTGGCGAGAGCTCGAGAGCTAATGTTTTGGCCTGGAATGACTAGTCAGATACGGGATCACGTTTCAAACTGCTTAGCCTGTCGAGCACATGATGTCCGCCAGCCGAAGGAGCCTATGATGCTTCGTGAGGTCCCGGAAAGGCCGTGGCAGAAAGTCGCCCTAGACATCTTTGCACATGACGGAAGGAATTACCTGATCGCTGTCGATTACTTTAGCGACTATTTCGAGATTGATGCTCTCACGTCTACTAGCACACAGGCCGTGATAAACAAGCTACGATCGCAGTTTGCGCGACATGGGATACCGGAAGAGGTAGTGTCCGACAATGGCCCCCAATTCAACAGCGCCGAATTTCGGAGTTTCAGCGAAAAGTGGGATTTCCTTCATCGTTTAACCAGCCCTTACCACAGTCAGTCAAATGGAAAAGCTGAGTCAGCCGTGAAGGAAGCAAAGAAGTTACTCACCAAAGCCAAGGAGACCAAAGAAGATCCTTACATCATGTTGTTAGAACGAAGGAACATGCCATCTGCCGAAATTGGATGCAGTCCAGCGCAACGTCTGTTTGGCCGTAGGACAAGAACCCTGTTGCCGATCGCCAATACTCTGCTGCAGCCTGAAATACCATCGCAGAGCTTGATGTATGAGCGCTTGCGTGAGCGCATGCTTCGACAAAAGAAATATTACGATCGCGGAACGAAGCAGCTTCCACGCCTGTTGCCCGGAGACGAGGTCTGGGTCGCGCCGACACCGGGAGCTAACGGGTCTTGGAGGAGAGGGCGAGTAGAAGGTCTCAAAGGCGAACGAAGCTACGACGTAAGAGTTGGGGATAGTCTATTTCGACGCAACCGGGTGCAGTTAAGGAGACAACGTGGTGAACAAGCACGGCATCGTGCGAAGCAGCCAACGCAGCCGGACATTTCGGTGGATACAGCAGCACACGACCACAAGACTACACGCAGTGGAAGGCGATACAGCGCTTACGCAATCGGACTACAAAAAAACGAAAAAAGGAAGGATGTGATGGTAAGACACTACATTCAGATGCCCGTTGCATAGCGATCGGTCGAGCTTAACGATTTTGGGCCAACAGTCTGGAAGCGGGTCGATCGCTGCAGCGGCGAACTGAAGGTTAGCATGCAATCGATTTGGATCGACATTGAACGAAACTCGAACGCTGGCTGAGAATGTAATAGAAAGGAGATTTGTTCTGCATCTGTGAGTGATTCTAATTGACTCGAGATATAAAATGAGTTGCGTTCTATGAATAATGAATTTCTGATCGAGGCCCAGACTTGGACTTTTTCATGAACGGAGGGCCACTTTACAACTTGCTCTCCTTCTTTACACGGTATCTATATAGACCCTTAAGGAATTGCGTCCACAAATGACCGTTGTCAATAGAACTTTTACATACCTGGTAGCTTGCTGGACATGATCTTTGGACGACATCCACGATGGGGTGGGTTGGATCCATACCCGGATTATCAGTATTTGAAGAGACAGAGCAAGGGAAATTCGGTTCTTGTGTTAAAACTTAGGAGGAGTATGCATCTCCAATAGTTCCGCCGCTTCGGATGCCATCTTAACCTCGAAATAAACCGTGGTCTTAAAACTTGTCACCGGTGAATTTTCTAAGCTTGCTTATTTGTCTATTTTTGTTTCAGATGTTTCCTTTACTCTCCACTTGCACCAAGCGTCTTCCCATCGTTTTCTCCAATGTAAATCGGTTAATTACTGGGACTGCAAACACTCTGGAGGTTCGCAGAAAGATAGTTCAAACTCGTGAGAAAATTCAACTTGGTGGGGGCCAAAAGCGTGTCGATGCCCAGCATAAGCGAGGGAAGCTGACAGCAAGGGAGCGGATCGAACTATTGGCCGATCCCGGAACATTTGTTGAATTCGATGCATTCATGGAGCATGACTGTCATGATTTTGATATGGAAAAACAAAGGTTCCCTTGCGATAGTGTCGTCACAGGACACTGCAAAGTGAACGGTAAAACAGTCTACCTCTACAGGTGCGTTAATCTTATCGGTCGTGTTCATTGTTCGAAGTTGACACACTGCTTATACTTTGTCCTTCACTTTTCACGTGTTTCTTAGCATAGCGAAGTAGACAAGTAAAAATATCTTTTCCATGCTTTAACGAATTCGGTCACTGCGAACACTTTGCTCTTCGCAGCAGACGAGTGCTAGCGCATATGGAAGGAGGATAGCGAGCAGTGAATCAAGAATAAATAGTATACAATCGATCGGTAATAAGAACCATAAGATATATCTTTTGAGCCATTATAGGACTGAGCAAAAGAAGCCTTCGATATCGAAAATGAACTGAGCAGAGATTCATAAAGCAAAACACTGCCGAATGAGAATGAGTGCGAATGTTCGTGTCAAAAGGGGGTTCGTCGAAAATCGGGGTCCTCTGTGCCGTTTGTATTTTATTATTTAACTAATTGCAGGACGGGATGCACAACAGTGAACCCTTGGAGCAGGTTTGTCGGACTAAGAAGAAAACTGGCTAGTCCAGAAAATGGCCGATAAGACCTCACCCTCCGCTGCTATCAGACGGTGCGCGTGGGAGTGGCCTCTCCCCTCGCCCCGCACCAAAATGGCCCTCATTTGACGAAGAATCTCCAGCCTTTGCCTTTGGGTCCCTGTTAATTTTGGTGATCGTCAAACGTGTAGCTCTTGAGGGTCGATCACTCGGACAAGATAGAGGAATGCAGGGACAAAAAACGCACGCTGGAAATTGGAAAAAACTTGCAAATGGACTGCGTTCAATATCGTTTAGATTTTTGTTTTTTTTTACTTCTTTGCTGGTTTTGGTAGGTCTGGATTGTCTTGGTTTTCAAAACGATATTTGGCCAAAAACGGGGAAATATACACGATATTTACAAATCTAGTCATATTTAGACAGTACACATCAGGAGAAAGACAGGTTTACGAATCTTCCGAGTAAGATGGTTGGTCCCGGAAGGCGATAAGTTAAGTGTGAATGATGATGTCGGGACTGCTGTAGCTTGTGAAGCGGGACTGGCGTCTGATTCCGTAATGTTACGCGACTAAAACGTGGCACAGTTACCCGTAACATTTTATGGAACAGGACAAAACAATGGAGGAGACATGGTTACCTCCATGAAAGCTGGTTTTAGGCAGCCGATAATGAGAAGTTCGTGTCGGCCATCGCGGTCGATTGAGATTGTCTTTTTGTACGTTTAACTAATCTGAGGAGCCCGGAGTACAAAGAGTGCGTAGGCTGTCGAACACCGTCCACCTAAAACGATACATGCGAACATTTAGACTGTCTTTCGAGCACTCACACCGATGTCTTTTGTAACAGAGGAGAGGGCGGACGTGGCTCACTCATCCCTTGGGATGATTGACCAGTATAACTGCCATAGTCGAAAGAGGAAGTGTTCGATGCTGGTGCTACCAGGTGTCCAGGCAAACGCAACGTTCAGCCGTAGACTGGCTACGCCGGTGTCGAGTCGAAGTCGATTTCGACAGTGATGCTCAATCATAGAAAGGCGACGGGAAGGGTTTTGCACCATAAAGAGTCTGTGTGCAACCGGATGATACGCCATCATGTAGATGTAGCGGTAACCTAAATCCTCAAGCAACGTAGTGAAAGTGGACGAGAAACATGACCATCAGTTGGTGATCACGATGGATGGACAGTCATATTACGTTACCTAGCGTTCTAAAAATGCTTTTTTTACCGTTTTCGAAGATCATTTCGAATTTGGAATAGTCTTCAACAACCTAATGAATCGGTCGATACAAGTTAGTAGGTATATCGAGTGTCTAGAAGGTGGAAGAGGACATACGAGTTCTACGTGTTCGTGGTGAAAATGTGCGTCCGCGTTAGAAATGTGTTTAATGGACTTGTTTGTGCATGTTCACCTTCACACACTAACATTGTAGGTAAGCAACGACCCTGTTATGAACGTCACAGCAAATGAATCGTGCGGTTATTAGTTTAACCGGTGCACGAACGCCTGGGTGAGACAAACCATACGGATCGTCGAACACGATCTGAGATTTACGTGGTACAGCTGGGCGCGACATGCCCAGTGATGTGTTGCGGAGAATGGTTCCGTCGGATGATGTCAACGGAACGGGTCTTATTTCCAGTGAGGAAGACTTGCGTAATAGATCTACGTATCGCTAAGTTCTTCTACGACTATGGTTACCAGGTTGATGGTAATGGCGGCAGAGATCGTTCGAACTAGAGAGTGCGTCGCTGATGGCGTTGGCTACATCTGAGACTTGTCGTACATTGGTCGTAAACTGAGCTATATAGTCTAAGTAACGTAACTTCCTAGCAGAATATCGGTTGGTTGTCCGGTCAAGCATGTAATTTAATGGTTTCTCATCTGAAAAAACCGCAAACATGCGGCCCTCCAAGAAATGCCGAAAGTGACGTATTGCTACGTAAATGGCGAATGGTTCTCCACCAAATGTGCCGTAGGGAGACTGCAGGTTGCGGGCATCAAGAGGAAAACGGCAACGGTTGCCAAGTCTCACCTAGCTGTTGTTGCAAGACAGTGCCAACTTCCACGTTAGAAGCGTCGGCAATAAGCGACACGGACTGCCGGTTCATGGTGCACTACAGAACCTATGCTAATTATGGCTTCTTTTAAAGATTTGAACGCGGTGCGTGCAGTATCAGGAAAATCGAATTTCTTGTATTTCTCTCGGAAAAGGTCCGTGAGGGGCTGCATAAGTGATGCACAATTTAGGTACGAAGGGGCGGTACATGTTGACGAGTTCGTCAAAACGTCTTCGCTGTTTAAAATAATGAGGATCGGGGTATTCGAGGATGGCTTTAATCATATCTTGTAATAGCAAAACACCTGCGAGAGATATGATGGTCAAAAGACTGACTGAATCGTTACCAAACACACAGTTTTTTGCATTAATCGTCATCCCATGTTAGAAAAACACTCAAAAGGTGTCAGCACCTGGCGCAAATCCCCTTGCGTGAGGGGCATACCTACATACATAGGCGAAGTCTAAGCTGCGGCAAACTTTGTCGATAAAGCGCTGAAGCATTTGTGCGGCATTCTTAAGATCAAATGGCATGCGCAGGAACTCGAGCAAACCGAATCGGACAGTCACGGAAGTTTTATCGACGTCCGGAATTAGGTTGTATGTGCGAACCAAATTGTTCTTAATAAAGACTGTCTTATTTTCCAGACTAGCTATGAAATCCACGATGTATGTATGTATGTAATCTCAACAGCCTAGCAACTAAACAGAGCCAACAAAGGCATGGAGATTAGCAGATAAGGGGAAGTCACTGCGTCATAATCATCGTGTCACGGTAGTTGAAGCTGAGCAACACACTTCAGCTAATATGCCGCAGAAAGAATGGAACATTTTGACAAAAGTAGGACAAAACATTTTTAGTTTGTTTTTCACTCGCCGATTTTTCACTTTCTTGTCATTTTCAATGTTTGTAATATTAAACATGTGAATCATTACAATACTGTACACAATTCCACGGATTCCGATTGCGGGCCATATCTTCAAGAGTGCTAAGCCATTGACACTTCATCTTTGGGTCCCCATCCTAGAAGACGTACGGATCCAACAGTGGCTAGACGACGTCAGCGATTTTATCTGCTGCCGCCAAGTGGAAGGCTGACCACCACGCGGTCGCTTCCAGCCAGGTCCTTGATGAGCGAATAGAGGGCGACGCGGCAGACGCTCAGATGCCATGCGTAGGACGTGACCGAGCCATCTTAACTGGCGCAACAAAACCTGTTTATTGAAGGGAATACTCGCATTCCCCAAGATGTGACGTCGAGCGTCATTATTATTAACTCGATGTTGCCACCAAACACGAACAATCCTTCTTAAGCAACCGGCATCGAAGGCAGAAAGACGACGCATGTCTTCCACGCAAATCGGCCAGGACTCGCACCCATACAACAATACTGAGCGAACTGATGCGCTGTAAACGTGGCCCTTTAGTGAGAATGAGACGTCGCGACGCCGCCACAAGTGCCTCAGATTGACAAATGCTGATCGAGCTTTAGCGATACGAAGAGAAACTTATTTGCTGATAGTGCCGTCAGCAGAAACACAGCTCCCGAGGTAGACGAAACTATCTACCTGTTCAAGTTGTGCGCCTCCGAAGGTGAGCACGGGAGCAGGTGAAACCCAATCCTTGAGCAGTACTTTACACTTCGATGGAGCGAAGCTCATGCCATACTTAGATGCTTCAACCGCCAAACGATCCAGAATGAATTGCATACCCTGAGGATCGTCACCAAATAAGGCGATATCATCAGCATAATCTAAGTCGGTCGCGCGCTCACCCGGTAGAAGCTCTAGGCCAAAATGTTGGAAACCTTCTACAGCATTCGACAGAACGTCTTCGATTGCGGAGTTGAAGATGGATGTGGACATAGGGCAGCCCTGCCACACACTGCTATTGACAGCGAATTGCGAGGAAAGCTTGTCATAGACCCTCATTCTGCCGGATGTATGAAGGTAAAGTGCACGTAAGATGGCGGTATATTTCTCTGACACCCCCTTCTTTAGCAAACAACGCCATAAAGCAGGTCGATCAACGGAGTGAAAAGCGGCACGTATGTCTAGGAATGCAACATTAGTGGACCTGTGATAAATGTGGCGATGTTCGAGGAGCTGGTGGAGCGTGAAGATTTGATCCACGCATCCGCGGCCAGGACGGAAACCAGATTGTTCCTCACGGTAGTATGATTCACGTACTGGGGATAGTCTGCGAAGCAGAATGGATGCCAATAGCTTGCAGGCAATCGAAATAAGACTAATCCCGCGATGGTTTGCACATGAATTGCGTGCGCATTTCTTGAAAATCGGGACAATAACTGATTCGCCCCAAGAGGAAGGCATTTTCTCTCTTTATGCCAAATTTTTGCGAACAGCGCGGTCAGCTGGTTATTGATCGCCACACCGCCGTACTTGAATAGCTCCGGAGGAAGTCCGTCTAAGCCGGCAGCCTTGAAGTGCTTCAAGCGTCGAATCTCGAGGCAGACTTCCGCTTCGCTGGGTGGATTCAGTGGGACGAGCCAGGGTTGACAACAAGGTGTACTGCATGTACTGATGAATGGTGGAGGCTAGTTGAACTGCGAGTGGAAGTTCTCGGCCCAGCGGCCCATACGCCTGATATCCACGATATGTGGGATCGGGTTGGGTACCAGTTTTCATTGCACGACAGTCGCCACAAGGACGTCAGTCTCCAGTGATCTTCTTCGGAGCAATGGACTGTTGGATGGCCTGATGAAACCGAGTGGAACATGTCATCGAATTCAGCACGTAGCTTGTCTGTGTCGATTCGTCTCAGTCTGGCACTCACTGGCCAGCCACGGGTGGCCATGTGATGGTGACCTCTGTCCTGACTGGTGGAGGACCTGCATTTGGTCGTACCAATCGCAGTTATCCGGAGAGCAGTCTCCCATAGTCTGAAGGTGTGTAGATGTTTTGGAAAACGGCACTGATAATCGGAACGCCCTCAACCCCTAAATTAGTAAGGTCGTCTAAAAGTCCGTGGCGACCAGCATCAGCAAGCTTTCCGAAATGCCGGAGGAAATCGATACCGATAATTTCAAAAAGTATAAACGCAACCGTGAGAATCCACTGAACATCTTCGCGGAGATTTCGGTCCAGTTTCATTGTGCACTGACCTTATGAAGATATCCGCAAACCGTTGGTCGCATGCAGGTAGTACATGGACTGTGAATGCTTATCGTTTGCGTTCGCGGGGATGATGTTCATGTCCATCGTCATCAATACACGTTAGCTAAACATGAAACAATACAAAGAAGATAAGATATTAAATAAATCGGAATACCAGTAGCTCGGGATGTTTGTTCAGATTTTGTTCTGTTCTCCGAGCTGAACAGTTTCGTTGCAAACGTTTCATCACCAATTGAGGTGATTTCTTCAGTGCGCAGTAAGCAAACTGATTGGTTTGTTGACTCTTACTGACGAGTGAGTGGCATTTGAACTTAGCCATTTTCGATTCACGTCTCGTGACCATTGCTAGTTCGCAGTTCGGGCGCCGCCTCTTTTCGACTCATGTGCTGAATGACCCACGTAAATTCTTTTGTCCGGTATACCATCAGCTGCAATGGTCACGGGAAGTGAATCGAAGTGGCCAAGTTCAAATGTCACTCGCTCGTCGGTAAGAGCTGACAAAACACTCAGTTTGTTTACTACGCACTAAAGAAGTCATCTCGATTGGTGATGAAATGTTTGCAACAAACTGTTTAGCTCAGAGAGCAGAACAAAATCTGATAGGATATTAAACGATACGGACCACAACAACTAAAATTCCAGGTAATGTGATGCTAAATATCATCATTGGGGATGGGATCATTGTTGGAGAGATAAGCTACATGCAATTATGAGTGGCCAATAACCTCAGAACACAAACGCCATTGGGGTCGGCCTTTCGTCATATCAAATAGTGTATCCAACCAGACGTGTTCATTGTACTTCAGACCCCAGCCTGGCAGTCGGGATACACCGACCGACGCCAATTTCGAAGTAAGGACCTCTATACGTCTTTAGCAAGTCATCGCTTGGTCACCCCTCCTCTTCTTCCATTTACACCTCGGTAGCGCAAACAACGCACAACGCAGGAGTCAATGTGCTGGTATGCGCAACACGTGGCCCAGCTATCGGAGCCTGGTGCGTGATATAATGGTGCGGTTCACTAGCTCATCCTGCACGAAATGCACGCTCACATCCGCTCTCGTGTCGATAAGGAAATTGAGGTAAGAATGTCAAATTTAGTTTAAAAAATACGATCCGATGTGCTTCATTCTTTTGCAGAAGCAAAAAGTCAATCCAACGTCGAGGTGCTGGGGACCGCTTCACTTACCGGCACAAGAAACTGGACGCTCGTTAGTCGAAGGCCACTATCGTCCGTTCTACCTGACCTGACCCGCTAATGCTGGACGTGTCGTTTGTGCTAGCGTGCGAGTTATTCGGTTTTCCTATGGCGGCTGATTCGTGCCTAACGCAAGAAGTCCGGTAACGTCTAGCTTTTCCACCATATTGACGGTGATCTCAACACAATTCGTTGACGGGTTCGGTACTGCCAGGCTGAGAACGTGTTGAGAAGATACTGCGCTTCTGTGTCGCACGAGACATACTTGGCACAGGCATAGACGAGTTGCAATGAATGGTAGCCAAAACGTTGTCAGCATCCGACCTTTGCGTAGCCTGCTTCAAAGCCGTCATCCTGTTAGACTAATACGAAGTAGCGCAATTTTCTCATCTCAAATGTCAACTCGATTTGACGGCTCGGAGCAAGCGTGGCACTCATTTTTAATCGCTGCGAATACGTCACCGAAGCTACTGGTTGTATGCTGCGGAAGACGTTCAAACGCAGCGTCCGTGGGGCTGGTTAATTCTTCCAAGTGATGGTTTAGAAACATGGCAGTATCACCGACAACTGCTCTAGGTGACGTGCAAGCCAAAGCTTATTTATCCAGTCTCCGCCCAGCAACGCGCCGAATTTCGTGGAGCACAGTCGACTGCCGGCGTTTATGCAGCTTGAGACCAATGGACTGCTGCGATCCAGCCCGTGCGCTAAGGCGTGACCTTTCTAATACCGCCTACTTCATCGTTTCTTATTTTTCCTCGTTCAGTGAGCAAATCGAAGTATCCTGAAGCATCGCCACTACCGATAAAAGAAGGCGTGGGACGAGCTGATTGTACCTTGATTGGTCAGTCCGAATGCCCCTAATTTCCTAGATCGATCTCGAAGAGAGCAAATCAGAAATCGGGACCGTGTTCAATGGATCAAGAAGAGCACACGTTAGCATGCTTACGCTGTGAGACGGGTGATGTGTTACGTGCGAGTTATGCACAAGAAAGATTAAAAACAAGCAAAGCACCATAAATCTATGGAAGTGAAACAACTAATAATTGTGCCTGAAAAATCAAGAAAAAGGGACGAACTGACCAAAAATATACGAGTAATGATTCCAAATTCACGCTTGCGATCTGTGGTCACCAACTTATAGGGCTAGTAAATACTAATCCGAGATCGGGCGCGTAATCGAGTGCGGATACCAGATCAGGCATTGCGCTGTATTCGTTATACCCTACAAGAAGTTATGGAATGATAAGGCGAAGGTCAATGCAGCAACTCATCTAGCAGGCGAGTGCCAGGGGTTTGGAGAGTATTTAGAAGTGAAAAAAGAACGAGTAGTGTACAATCGACCAGTAATGAAATGCATGTAAAAGAGTCAGAGTTCCCCATTAGGAGGTTGAGCAAAAGAAGCCTTCCATATCGAGAATGAACTGAGTAGAGATTCATTAAGCAAAATCCTGCCGAATAAAAATGAGTGCGAGTATTCTTGTCAAAAGGGGGTTTGTCGGAAAGCGGGGTCCGCTGTACCGTATGTATACAATCGACTAGCAATCGAATTGTGTAAGAAAGTTGTCTATTGAGTAGCTGTATCACCCACGTGTGTTGTTAGCTGCGAATATATTATTTGCCCATCAAGTGTTGGATTTTAAGGAGTTTGCCAATTCAATTTTTTATCGCCAGCCGCTTAGTGAACGGCAGATAGGGATTAGGTATGGCAGATTGCAGGAATTATTTGTACTACTGATGTTCTGAATGTCCTGTACTAAACATAAGATTATTCTCATTGTTAGTTCCACAGGAAACTTGCATTAAGTTCAAGTTGCGTTTTCTCAGCGTAGCTCAAAGGAGCTTTTTCGTCTAATTATGTGCACATTTCCCCCTCTTTCCACAGATCAGCGGTTTGTGTATCCCTCTTTGTTCCACCACCTCTGTTGCAAGTGCTTCATCCGTTCAGTTCCAAAGTTTTTTGATTACCTCGTGCGTTCAGTTCTCATCGCTTCCTGTCACATGCTCTCTTATGTTTCAGTCAAGACTTTACTGTCTTCGGTGGTAGCCTGAGTGCGGTTCATTCGCGTAAAATTTGCAAAGTAATGGATCAAGCCATGCTAACTGGCGCTCCTATCGTTGGTATGAACGATTCTGGTGGTGCCCGAATCCAAGAAGGCGTGGCTTCCCTGGCGGGCTACGCGGACATTTTCCAACGCAACGTGGATGCGTCCGGTGTGATTCCGCAGATTTCGCTCATAATGGGACCTTGTGCTGGTGGCGCTGTGTACTCACCCGCACTGACCGATTTTATTTTCATGGTTCAGGACACATCGTATATGTTCATCACTGGGCCAGACGTAGTCAAAGCCGTGACAAACGAGGATGTTACCCAAGTTAGATAGTATTCTTTACAAAACATTTTGTATGAGTATTTAGTTTCACCTGACACAACAAGCTATGTACTGATTCCTTACGGGTGCCTTTCGGAAGCCCATCTGCAAGATTCGATGTCGTGCTTAACCTTCGACCCCCACAGGCGATACTGACGGCATTTTCCTATTGCCCTTGTCCAGAGATGACTCGCATTCAAAGCAAACTTCTTCAATTTGAAGGTTTCGAGTGCTTTTGTGGTTTTTGGTCTGTTTGTGCTCCGGATTCTGCCAATGTTTGACGGAGCATACTGCTGTTTTTCGCCATCAGCACATCATAAATTAATAAAAATTGATCCGCGTGCCAACGTGCGGTATATCTAGCTTAACGAAAGTTGACAAACGTTGGATTGAAAATGGGGAAAAATAGGCGAGCAAGCATTCAATCCCTGGTCATAAACAGTGGCGTCATGAAACGTCACTTATGAAGGGTCACCGGCAAACAGCCTCAAGAGGCTGGGTGCAACTCACTGTTGATGTATCTGCCGTTCTGTGTCTGGAACGCACGTGTAACCGATCAAACCCCAGGAATAGTGAAGATGCACGTAACCTTGCAACCAGAAGCTGTCCCATATATTTTAGCATTTTATCGATTGATCACACCGGGGCTCGGTTCACCTGCTTGGAGTATCAGTGGAAAACACAACGTAATGTGTGCGATCGGTTGCATAGGAAGCACGCGGCGCATGTAGCACAGTTTTTGCTGTCTTGACGAATAATGCCTTAAATCCTTTTGAAGTCAAGTACTCTGAGAACAATTATGAGTCCTGTTATGTTTGTGGTGGAAGCTCATACGTTCTATGCATCCAAGGCACCAAGTCTACCCTTTGTCACCTAGCCCCCACGTTAGGTTTCAATATCATTCTATTTTTTGGATGTTTGCAGGAAGAGCTTGGAGGATCCAAAACCCACTGTTCCTTATCTGGTGTAGCCCATCGAGCGTATTCCAATGATGTTGATGCCATCGTGAACACTCGTGACTTTCTAGCCTACCTACCATCATCGAATAGGGAGCCAATCTCCCCGATTCGTGAATGTCACGATCCAGTAAATCGCATGGTCCCAGCGTTGGATACCGTCGTTCCTCTTGAACCTACCAGCGCTTACGATATGAGCGAAGTTATATACGTGAGTGATCTAGTATTTTACTCCACAGAAGGGATTTCGATACCACTGCTTTCTGAAAATGTCATGTTTTGATAGACAGTCATTCCATTTCTGCTTTATTTCATAACCGAAATCTTATACTATGTACCCGCGTACCCCAAAGCACGGTGTTTACTCGCCCGCTGATAGTACTTCGAGGATCGACCACAACGATCGGTGGTGAGAGTTCGTCAGTGCTAGGTATTCTGGCTATCGAAGTCTAAATCACCGTGTTCCTTTCTAAAATCTCCACAGATGTGGCATTGATAATCGATTTGGTTTGGTTACTTTTCCTTGAACTGCACCTTGAAATGCTGATCCAAATTCGATTCGACACAGTTCGAACATGGGCTTAAGATCGCACCTGCTATTGATGTTCATAAACAACTTTGCTGAACTGCTATCCACAGATCTGTTTATTTGACAACGCAGATGTAATGAACAACCAAGGGACAGGCTATCATATCGTACTCTAAACGGCCTTTGAATTGGCCGTTGCCGTTCTCTCCCCCCCCCCCCCCCGAAACATCGTTTTTTACTCTACTACAAACGTATCAACTGTGTATGAATATTTTGGCGAATTCTTTGGCTGAGCAATTTCAAGGCCGATCCAGTCCTTTAATCCTTTGAAAAAGTAGCCGAGACACTGCGCATAACTAGCAGTTTGTTGATTTTATCCAAACGAAAGAAGCTACCAGTACACATTGTAACAGAAGTTGGCCTCGTCAACTGGATGAAGAATCTCATACCTCGCTGTACCAATATGCGGTCTTTGCTCAAATATGCGACATATGTGCACTCTTTACCCATTGTATTTAAAGTCGTAAAATTCTCCTATTTACTGATGCTGTTTTATCATATTTGTGGTAGCTAGTGTAAAATACTGCACATGCACTCATCTGGGTGCATAAAGTTTGTCTTGACTTCACATACAGGACATTACTCAACTCGACATAGTCGAGTTCAGGATTATTTAAAAGTATTATTGACGCACTCATTCATGTAGACTTCTTCCTAAGAACGGGCCTTCGGTACTCTAAAATAAGACAAAATCGCCTTTTGGGGACTCAGCCTCAAGCAAGAGCGTCAACATGGTTCTGAATTCACGTGCTTCCGTTCGAGTTTCATTGCATACGTCTACCTTCGCGTCGGTTAGTGCATACGCCCGATGAGCATAGCACGCTCGTGGATTTTTTTACATTATATATTCCGAAGCACAATCAACACAATGTTGGTGATGAAATCTTTCTCTCTCTTTACCATAAAAGTTTTGGGTAGTTAATGCTTGGGGGTTGATGTGGACGACCACCTAACAACTCCATAAACATATGCCAGATATCCTGTGATCTAACTTAATAGTTTCCTTGTCTTTTAAAACCGAAATTGAATAGTTGTATTTCGAAATAAGTCGAAATGTAGCCCACTAGATCATGTGTTAATACCACATCGTGGTGTGATGGTTTGCGTGCTTCAGCGATCCATTGAGCTATCCTGGCTGGTGTTGTTTGCACTTGCAGAGCCTCTTATGAAATCGGTCAATGGTTAGAAGCCAGACTAACACAGTCTTCTGAATCAGCCGATTGGGATCGGAGTCAGGGTGGCTGTTTGCTCCACAAGACGGACTTGCTGTAGCCCAATGCCAAAATACAGGTGCACTGCGGTCAGGTTTCTTCCTATCTCTCTTAAACTTTCTCCTCCTTATCGCCCCATTCCAAATTCACTTTGCCCTCCGGTGTGAGCAGTGCTTTAAGTCCCCGGGGTGAAGTAGCTCCGATCGGCTGGATCCTGGTCAACAGCAGGATGTACACTCTCAGATTGGTTGACTCGTTCAAAGCTTCAAAGGTGCGTGGAGACAAACGGTACTAGTTTGTCATTGTCGCATATGCCCCCGGAAACTGCAGCACTGATTCGACAAAAGGTAATTTCTATCGCCAATTGAACGAGCTCCTTTGTGGCAGCAGAATTACAGAAAGTGTAGTTGTGGCTTGAAATCTGAACGCTAAAGTAAGAAAACTGCGCACTGACTAACTGCATCTGAGCGGCCAATACTGTGTAGGCTCTCGCAATGATAACGCTTAACGGCTGCTACACCTGTGTAAAGATGCTCGTCTCTTTCACGCGAGCACTAGCTCTCGACTCAGCACCCGCAGAAGAGTGACATGGCACCCACAAACTTCGAACCAGGTTTTGACGCAAATAGATCACATCGCGATTAGTTACCGCTAGAGAGGCTATATCCAAAACTGTCGCCCGATTTGGAGCACGAGCGTGGACTCCAACCACGCACTTGTATGTGCCGTTTCGGCGGACGCCCGCGGTGACACTCTCCGTGTATAGGCAATCACTAACTGGTGAAGCCATATGTTCTGAATGTATATCAAACTGCGGTGGCATCCGGGCTGGGTAAGCGCCCACTTAAGACTACTAATAGCAAAAGGCATATCTTCATGTGGCAAATCAAATTACCAACCTAGACATTAGATCTACGAAATCACTGGAACTCCTCGATGCTCGTAGACGCGTTACGGCTAGGAGCGAGCACTGCGAGACACAAGGATTTTAGGGCGACAATGCGTGCTAGCCTTAAGAGAGACCGTGAAGTCTGATGGTCTTACCGTGAGTCGGACATAGAAATCGCTGCTTCACTTGGTAACCATCGTAATTTAGTCTCTTACGGGAAACGGACAACCTGTACACAGCATATCAAAATGTATGGAGTGTTGGACTGAACAGTACAAAGCAATTTGATCAGCCGGAACTACTAGACTGGCTACCGGTTAGTGACCGCCTTGCTCCCTAGGCCATCCCCTTGGATCCGTTTTCGCGCGCAGAAGTCGAACGTGAGATCAGACTATTGAAATTGAATACAGCCGCGGGAGCAGATGGACTGCCTTAAGATTTATTCAAATTCGGGACACCAGCTCTTGTGGGTGCAGGAGACGACCAAAACAGACTGGAGCCGCAACGCCATAGTCCTAATTTTCAAAGGACGTCCATGTTCAGAATGCAGTAATCATAGTGAGATCAGTCAGACTTCTACTGCTTCTAAGCTGCTTGCCTCCGTCTTTCTCCATAGACTGACTGGTACTCGTGAAACTCAGATTCGCGAGGAGCAAGCCAGTTTTCGTCGAAGTCACGGTTGTGTTGATCACATCTTAACTTTGCGTCCATTGCTTGATCACCGCCATAATTGCTTGCGACCCACTGTTGTGCTGTTCTCAACGCCAAAGATGCCTTCGATTTGGTTGATCAATGTTTCCTTTGGCACTGTCTGCTTAGGAATGGTGTTCACGAGAAATACGTAAACATTATCAGAGCGCTGTACGCGCATAGTTCAGGCAGACTGAGGGCTTATGGCAAACTGTCGCCGCCCTTCAGTGTCTCCAGTGATGTGAGACAAGATTGCCCGCTGTCACCTTTCCTCTTTAACTTCGTTATTGATGAAGTCTTGGACTGAAAGGGATCCACCTCCGCACACACTCTTGGTGGTAATCAAGTAGAAGTCGTTTTGAAAGTTAAGTACCTAGGCAGCTATTTTAGCGTTTGCAATATAGTTGATGAGGTCACGAACTGTAGAACAAAATTTCGAGGCGCTTTTGCCAATCTTCGCCACATGTGGCGCTGGCACGTCAATTTACACTTGAGGGGCAGAGTTAAAATACAGGCACCTGTTCAACCCTCCTGGACGGCTGCAATAGTAGGTTCATCAGCCCGACGATCGCTGCTTTTCCCGTTTAGCTAGTCTAGTGGGAACACCGTGTGTTCAGCTAGTGTGTTTGGTGTCTCCTCCTTAGTGCAGGAAGACGGAGTGAGTCGCTCGGACTGTTATATCATGCACCAGACTCCGATAGGCTGGACCACGTGTAGTGCACAGCAACACACCGACTCCTGCGAATTGCGTTGTTTGCGCGACGGGGGTCTGGTTGGAAGTGTAGAAGCCAAACGATGACTTTGTCAAGAGGAATGAAAACCCTCAATTAGAAAGTAAGCATCGGTTGGTGCCTCCCGACTGCCAGACTTGGGTCACAATGACCATGAACACGTCAGATTGGACACAATAGTAGACATGGCGAATAGCTAACCGCAGTGGCGTTTTTGGTGTGCGTTTCTATGTCCATTCTCTTTCCCTTTCGATTCCCCCTCCAACTATGATGTTTGTGTTTTGTACCCTATAATGTTTGCATTGCGCTTTTTCACATACCCTTTGCTACTGCGTCACAATTCGGCCGAGTGGCCTGCTCTCCTGGTTTCCAACCATAAGGTCACCAGGTCGAATCCGCGTAGGGGTGGGCGTCTTCGCGGTATACTCAGCCCGCGCGCGACTGGTGGTTGTCGCGTGGTAGCGAAGCGTCGTTACGGCGTACAGCTGGCGATTTATTGTTACTGCGGCGCAATATCTAGAGTTTTTCGTACCTCTAGCTAACTGATACTGATACTGATTAGAAGCAGCGAGTAGAGCATACTCTGTGTGGCTGCATCAATTGTCGCTCTTGGACATTAACGTATTAATTAGCGTTCCGCTCTTTATATTTTGCCTCTGCAATGTGTTTGTCTAGAAGCTTCTTAAATTCGGCCACTGAATTCGCCTCTATTACCGGCTGCGGCAGGTTGTTCCAGGTGTTCACCACTCTACGTTCGAAACAGAGTTGGTGAGCTACCCGCTTCAACTGCAGTACGATAAGTTTGTACCGGTGTCCTCGCGTGCTGCTTGGTGTACGCAGATGAAGCAGTTGTCTCAACATGGGGTAATCACTCAGATGTAACATCCGGTGCGTCATGATGAGGTCAACCCTCAGCCAATAATATGCTAGGGTGTACAGCCCTAGTTTCTTACATCGGTCTTCATATGGCATACCTCGTAAGTTGGGAATCAGCCTGGTGGCTACATGCTGCACTCGCCCAAGCTTTTCTACCTCGCCCAGCGTGATGGGACAATATGCGGGAGAGCCGTACTCTAGCATTTGTCGTATTATCGAGACGAAGAGGCGAGTGGCAATCTCTTCGGACCAAGTGCTGAAGCTGCGCCTGAGCGCCCAAAGCATCCGAAGGCTGTTTTGGTACAGCCTATTCGTGTTATCAATGGACTTTAGGTCGCAGCGTGAGAGCATACCGAGGTCGCACACGAAAGACGCGGGATGCAGCGGTTAACCAGCCACTGTGTACGTTCGGCTGTGCTCACACTTACCCAACCTCATGAATTGCGACTTAGTAGGGTTGATCGGAAGGTTAACCGCTGCAGACCATGTTGAGAGGCTGTCGAGATCCTGCTGAAGTAAATCACAATCATTGAGTGTGCGGATTACTCCCCACACCTTCAAGTCATCTGCGAACAACGCACATGGTGATTGGAGTAGCTTAGGCACATTGTTTATATGGATCAGAAACAATATCGGCCCCAGTACAGTGCCTTGGGGCACGGCGCTGCTCGATGGATACCAGTCCGTTAGATGGTTGTCCACCTGGACTCTCCACTTCCGATTCACAAGGAAATTTCTGATCCATTTGTATAGCGAACCACCAACACCGTACATCCTCAGCCTGTCAAGGAGCATTGCATGGTTGACCTTGTCAAAAGCCTTACTGAAGTCAATGTAAATGACATCGACTGAATGGCCTTGGTTCATCGCTTGTAACCACTCGTGCCTTGTCAACAGTAGGTTAGTGATGCACGAGCGACCTTTCATGAAACCATGCTGTGCGGAGGTCAACAGGTTTTTCGACTCGAGAAGCTGCAGAAGGTGTCTTCTTCACGATCTTCTCGAGCGTCTTTGCCAAAACAGCAGTCAGGCAGATCGGCCGGTAGTTATCCACTTTACTTGGGTTACCACCTTTCGGTATAGGCTTTACGACTATATATATATATATATATATATATATATATATATATATATATATATATATATATATATTAGTGATAACATCCATATGTGTTGAGGTCACAGATAGCTAAAATCAAATGACTAAAACGTGTAAGAGGTGTCGTTCGCAACTGAAAAAATCGCATATCAACAACTAATTTCAAAATGTGTTCTACGATCTGTCCATGAGAGATCTATCCCACTATTTACCCTTAATAAGCACAGCGTATAGCCACGTATCTTCATCTGCAGATGCCTGAACCACAAACCCACAAACACCGAGCCAATACCAAGAGTAAGAAAGTGGATCGTATTGCCACATACGAAGAACTAATCAGAAATGACAGCTAAACTGTTCACACAACACCACATCACGGTTACCCACAAGCAAACGGCCAATTTGAAAAAAACACTGCCAAACCCAAAGGGTAAGCGGGAAGCACAAGAACGAATAAACGTCGCGTACAAAATACATTACGATTATCGTGACAAGAACAATGTAGGGCGAACATGAGGGGAATTCTCAGCAAGGATACAAAGATAACAAAGGTCCTGCAAAATCATTATGCATCGTGACCGGTCTCAGTGCACTTGAATGAAGAGGGACATAGGTTCGACTAGAGAAAAACGGAGATTCTACCTTGAGAAGTGGCACAGAAAGAAAGGTAGTTCCTCGAAGCCTGGTTCTCCTCTAGTAATTTGATCAACCTGAGTATTGAGATTGACTCCATATACCAAGAACTCAGAAAGACCTTCGACGAATCGAAAGGCAAGTTTCGAGACGAGATACGCGACGAACAACTAGAATGTCCGCTTCTTCCGTATTAGAAAATAGGCAAAGATCACGGAGCGCGAATTGAAGATACCGTTTTCAAAAGTTAATTGCTCGTCGATCACGGATGGACGATTCACTCAGCAAGATTGCGCGCAACCTTGTATGGTGTTGAAATGCATGCAACCATCTTATCAGGCTTGGCGAACAAATCAACAGCTGAACAATCAACCCGGTCTACCAATGTTTCAAATTATTTCAAACATAGAAGAGTATTGCGGAAGCTTAAAGCGGCGTCTGTATCACCTTCTCATTGTAGTTGCCGTCTTCTTGAATTCGACTTCTTGTCTAGGCGTTAGTTAGTTCATACAGTTCAAACTTAGTCCGCTTTAATTTGTGTAACAAGTTGTGTTACCGCACTATCTTTCAAGATCTCTGAGCATCCCATTAAGTGCCATCGAACAAATGCAATGCAAGCAACACTGTTATCCACCTTATGAGAAATGCAGAAAAAGGCGCGTTATAGATACCCACTTTTTATTTTAACTTGCAATTGGTTTATAATTCCTGATAGCCATTCATGGGGACATACACACAGCATTCACCTCGTTGTTCCTCCAGAATACTGTCGATGAGCGAGAATTCTTCGAAATCATGCCAAATTATGCGAAAAATATCATAGTCGGATTCGCTCGCTTGGGTGGCCGTACTGTAGGAATCGTTGCTAATCAACCCCGATTTTCCGCGGGCTGTTTGGACATCAACGCTTCTGTTAAGGGCGCCCGCTTCGTGCGATTCTGCGATGCCTTCAACATCCCGCTTGTTACGTTTGTCGATGTGCCCGGGTTCTTACCTGGCACAAACCAAGAATACGGCGGAATCATCAGACACGGTGCAAAGTTGATCTTCGCATACGCTGAGGCCACCGTGCCAAAACTCACAGTCACCACCCGCAAATCTTACGGTGGAGCTTATTGCGTTATGAGCTCTAAACACCTGCGTGGTGACATTAACTATGCATGGCCCACGGCTGAGGTGAGTAATACTGTTTTACCACCCAAACTTTCTCAAACGTATTCAGTTAGTAGATTGTGCCGGACCAAGGCGATTCTGTAACACCATAGCACCACCCTTGTCTTCCCATTCACCTAACATCACTTGTTTCCTAGTATCCGTAAAGTTTTTAATTCAAAGGTCACTAACTGGGTAGACGGCATCTATCTATCTTTTTGTTTCCAGATATAACTCCTTATGTTCATCCCGATTTGTACCCACAATGTTAGCGCAGCCCGAGGTAGCTTTTGTTAACATCTACACTTATCACAAAGTCTGTTAGTACACTGTAATCTTGTTTTGTGCTCAGTTAGTAACGTAGCCTTACTTTGTCTTCAGGGTAGGATACTTAAACCCACACTAAAAGCAGCCTTGAGAGAACAACCATTCCGGTATCGTCGAATGAATACCGCTTGGGGAATCTGCTCAATTCCCCTCGTCTCCGATGATATTTGCCACACACACCTCATTGCCTTTGGATGATCTTTGTCATTATCCAAACCAACCAACATACGATTCAGTTCACTGGAATCGCACTCTTATCGCATATATTATGTTTATGGCCACGTTCCGGTCGTTGACGACGATGAAATTCCATATTTTGTGTCCCCAACTGCTTATACATGACAGACCATGGGACGCTTGTAGCATTGTAGACCATGGTAATCGAAGAGTACGAAGGCTACACAAAACCAAGAAGTATTGGAACAATGGTTTATGACGAACACTATATAAATGGACCAAATAAAACTAGATGCGCAGTGGTGAAGCGATAGAGTGGTGGCATAAAGAAGTTGGGTTGTGAGATTGAAATAGTTGCATACAAATCATCGTCATCAACAGCAGTACATCATCCGTTTGTGCTGATGCATCGCTGCCATACAACCATAAAGACCTACGGAACGAAGAATAATAAGAGGGAAAACCTTAATGCCCTAAACAAACACCAGGGGTCGCAGCGCCTACACCTTGTCAACATGCCATCACGAACAGCTGGCTATCGTGCAAAGATAAAGCGATATCGGCGAGACAACTTTCCTGCGGCTTTCACTGTCCCGCATAATAATCAGCCATAACCCCGCAGATAAATCAGCGCCAAACACGCTTTAAACAGGCACTCCGACTTGGAGACGACAGCAGATGCGCCACTGATGACGACAGCGAGCCATGTAACGAGCTAAGCACAAAGCGAGTCACATGGACTCCAGCCTGGAATGCGAGACGCACCGAACGCACCAAGTTTGGTTGTCAGTGGCTACATTTCCCGCTGCCAAGTCAACTTTTGTCCACCCCGAGCCTTAAGCCACCCTACATCTGGCACACAAAATAAGGCTCTTCTCGGTAAGCGATGGCCAGGCATACGTGCTATCTGTTATTCTAAAGAACTAGCTTGGGTATCGTTGCCTAGCACATCATCGCTGCGGATATGCTCGTGCCCCCGACACAAGCAACGCTCCGCAGACAGCGATGATCAAAGACTTGAAGGCGCCTCAGATCTTCATACCAAAGGGGTCAAGGCTCACTCCCATAGAGTCGGACAGCCCTCACTGTGGCCTTGTAAACACGGCCGTTCAAACGGAGGGAAACCCCTTTATGTCACCAATGATGTCGCAGATACAAAAAGGCAGTTCTGGCTATTGAAATAGGTGAACCGACCAGTTGCTATGCGCCCATCGTTGCAAATGCAAGTAATTTGATCAACTACTTCCAGTTTCTCGCTATCTAGGGTCGAGGGATTATCAAGTGGCTGGTGGTCCTGCAGCAACACTTTAAACAATGAACAATGATTTATGTCGGGTAAAAAAGCAGTTGCTTGACAAGTCCCGCAGGATGGTGGGGGTAAAACTACAATTATCAAACGATAGGTGAGTTGTCTGTTTGAGCGTTTATCTAGCAGATACGCTGCTGAATAATAGTAGTGTAAGTGGAAATTGAATGTGAACGATGTGGCAACATGGGGACGGTTATAGTTTAGGTATGTGAAAAGTAAAAACAAGAATACTCACTTCTGTCCCGCATCCTCAGGTTTACATAACATGCTAATCCGGGTTGGAGGGATAATTAATATATTCCAAAGTTGCACAGTTTAGGCGACGAAGTGATGGGGGCCAAGGGCAAGATCCGATCATTTTTTGAAAATATCCAAGGTGGGGGAGGAAACAACGAAGTTTGGGAGAGAGTTCCAGGGTTGGCAAATTGGAAGAGAAAAATAATTCCGCCGGCGTTCCAGGCAGCTAAGCTGTGCACACAATTTCAGAGGGTTACCTCTGAGATTGGTGTTATGGCTGTTTCAGCAAGTGACGGCATACGTGATAAAGGGTCACTCAATATTTGGTAGACTAATATGAGATCGCTGCGCAGCCTTCGGTAGCGGTCACTGAAATCCCCCAGTGACTTCAGCCTTTGATAGTAGGACAGATTTCGTAGGCCCTTGACGTTCTTTGTGGCCATGCGTTGGGGTTTCTCCAGTACTTCTAAGTCGCGCTTAAACTAGGTTGCCAAGCTTGGATGGCGTATCCAACGTGAGGGCTCACGTAAGAATTGTGCAGCATGGGGAAGATGGATGGGTTAAATCTTCCGAATGCTCTCCGCAGCAAGCCGACGTGATAGTTTGCTCTCTTCGCAGCTGCCTCTGTTTTGAACAGTTAAGGTCACTTTGAACGAGCACACCAAGATCGCGTTCTTGGGAAGTGGTTTGCAGTACATGTGACCCAAGCCTATAAACGTGGTCACGTCTATGGCGCAATCGAAAAGCGTGACATTTTCCCACATTAAACAGTAGGGTATTCAAAACTGACCAGGTTGAAATCGTGTTGAGGTCACGCTGAAGCTTTTCGTGGTCGTTCGGTTCTTTGATCGCTCGCCATAACTTGATATCACCCGCGAAGTGTAGGAAAGCGGAAGTAATTTCCCTCACCAAATCGTTCATGAAAATCAAGAATAGACGGGGCCCGAGCACCGATCCTTGGGGTACGCCGCACTCCACCTCAATTGCGTCGGAAGGTGATGGTGGGACAATAGAAACATGGAGAACCGTTGCGCCTGTTACTCTCTGGAAGGTTTGTGAATAATGGAACCGTAAGAGATCGACTGCTTCCGTTGCTGATCGTGTACATCCGTCAATCGTGATCAGTGCTGGAATTCCGCGTTGTACATTACGAAGGCCATTAACATGCCTGTATAAGAGTTTGCGTTTTTTGCAGAATCTCTTCATTAACTCCTGCTGTTGCGTCAGCTAGTCCTCGTGAATCAAACTCACAAAGAAGTTACGCTGTGCCACAGGCAGTCCAGGTTTCGGAATTCGGGGAGTCCTTGTGAGCTCTCCATGCTAAGTCCCACAAGGACATGCATTTGCGTGTTCTGCTCCTCAGAAATGACTTCCTTCTCCTTTGACGATGGAAGGATTTCTGCTCAGACGCGTGCGTAACCAGTGTAGTGAATGTCCTTGTAAAAGTGTCCCAGGCGATTTCTGCGGGGCTTTCCGTTAAGAAGGTCCAAGATACCTCCTTAACAAGCGCGGATAGCATGTTGTAGAGCGTGACCGTATATATTTTCTCGTCCTCTTCCCCAGGATATTCCGCATAACATACATAGAGTCACATAGTCACTGCGACTCAGTGGTGTGCTTGTAATTATTCTGTCTACCATGAGTTCTTCGTTGGTGAACACAAGATCAAGTATCGACGGCTTGTTAGCAGTTCGAATTCTGGTGGGAGTGGTCACGCGGTTGTACAGAGGGTAGCTGGAAATTAGCTCTTGTAAACAGGCTTTGAACTACATGCTATCGGTCGCCGCTATTTCCAGATCGTGCACAATAAAGTCGCCTACGATGAGAATGTGACTGTATGTCTTGCTCAAATCTACCTGTAGAACGTGGTTTAGTTTGGAGTCCATTTCACACGTAGAGTTGGTGGACGGTAAATCACAGCTATAAGACATGTGTCTTTGTTCCGTAACCATAGCGGACACCAAAGCGAATCTGGGGCACGGATCTCTAGGTGGTCAATAAGTTCACATCGGAGATTAGCCTTGTAATACAGAATGACGCCACCAGCTCTCATTCTGAAGCAGTGACATACGAGGTAAATTGACTTCAGAATCTGCAATCTCAAGGCTTAACCACGTCTCCGTAATCATAATGAGATCCCGCGGTTGTGACGCCTGGCGTTCTCTAACTTCGGCCAACTTACTAAGAAGACCTTGGGCGTTAGTATACAAATATGATAGTGTTTTTGATGTTAGAAGTGTGTAGGTGGACAACAAATTCGTGTTTAGTTTTAAGCCAACCGTTCGTCGGTCGGCCGCTAATCGTCTTTTGTGTGGGTCTTTGGTTCTTGAATTTCAGTCAGGCTGCATGGTAGCATGGAGTATCCCAGATCGAGATGCTCCCACGTGTGTCTCCCCGTCCCGTCAGGTGTCGCTAATGCCATGTTGTCTACAACTCTGCAGGATTGTGGAGGCAAATATTTTACCTTGAAGGTGCGAAGCGCATACCAACTAATGAGACCACTCTAGAGAAGCTAATCAGGGTTGATTGGGCCGCCCCAACATCGTTAAACAGCAAGGCGATACCGTCCGCATAATCAAGATAAACTAGTCTATCACCAGGCAGCACCTCAACGCCTGCATCGTAAGATTCCGCGAAAGAACACTCCATGATGGAGTCCACGACGAAATTGAACAAAAATGGGAAAATTGGACAATCCTGACGAACGCCACTTGTTGTCGGAAAGCTATCCGACAGGTCACCGTAGACCCTGACGCGGCCTGTAGTGTTCGAGTACAGGGCACGTAAAATGTTCACATATTTCATGGGAACACCTTTCCGCGCAAGTATTTCGAACAGAATGCATCGATCGACTGAATCGAACGCACTCTTGAAATCGAGGAACACAGCTATTGTCGGTCTGCGGTATGCGTGGCGCTGCTCTAGCACCTGCCGCAGAGTGAATATGTGGTCTATACAGCCACGTCCTGGGCGGAAACCTGCCTGCTCTTCCCTAATCCGGATTCCCGTTCCGCAGTGAGGCGACGAACGAGAATTGAGGCCAGTAATTTTGTCACAACTGGCGTTAGGCTAATACCCCTGTGGTTAGCACAGTCGGTGCGACTGCCCTTCTTGTATATTGCCACTATGATCGATTCACTCCAGTTAGCCGGGACGGTCTCTTCCTTCCATACATGTTCGAACAGGGAGGTCAGTGCTTTGCAGAGGACCTCACCTCCATCCTTAAATAGTGCAGGTGGGAGGGAATCCGGGCCAGCAGCACGAAAACGATTGAGGGCTGTGATCGCGTTTCGGACCTCAGCCTCCGATGGAGCCTCTAAACTAACCGTCCATGGCTCATCCTGCATCACCTGAGTAGGAAGAGGTCCGGAAGCAGGGGCCAACTGAACTGATCTTGAAAGTGTTCCGCCCAACGAGCCATACGGCGCTCCTTATTGTGAATCAGAGCACCCGCGCTGTCTCTGATTGTCTCACTGACGCCTGGTTTCCTGGGACCAGTGGTGCGGATCAGCTGGAAGAGCTTGCGATAATTGCCTACTGCTCCCGCTTCCTCCATTTCTTGAGCCCGACTGGTCCACCAGGCTTCCTTGTCAGCGCACAGGCTCCGCTTTAGTTCGCGCCTAATAGTCCGTCTGGTCACATTGTGCTCAGAGCCAGCCGGGAGGTTTCTTCTGGATTCCAACAGGTTCACCGACCTCTCGGATATCCAGTGACTGGTGCGGTGACGATTGATAGTACCACAAGCAGATGCTCCTGCGTCGTGCATGGCGACCGAAATCCTATTCCACTGAAGCTCAGTGTCATTAGGACAAGACAGCGAAAGTTCGGTACGCAGTGCATCTTGGTAGGCTTGCCTGACTGAGGGCTGAGATAAGTTCTCAGTTGCCAATCGGCGGTGACGCTCGGTGCGTCTCCAAGTAAAGTTCATGGGAATATCACAGCGTACCAAAACATGATCAGAGTCGAAGCAAAGTACTCCAGAACGAGCGGCAATCCAGGATGGAATCACGCCACATGTAGCTTATGGCAATGTGATCTATTTTTCTTCATCGCTGGCCAGCTACAGAAGGACGCCGAGTGGCACTTCGGTGCTCACAGTGTCTGAAAGCAGTGCTGCTACGAAACAGCTGGTGCTCCGCACACAGTTGCAAAAGACGCTTGCTGTTGTGCGTACGGTCGGAGTTAAGCCCATAATTACCACCTAGCTGAGCTTCTGAAGAGCTCAGACGTCCTAATTGTGCGCGCATATCCCCTGCAAGTACTATACTGTCTGAACTAGTAGCACTGCGTAGTAGCGCGTTCAATTCCTGTCAGAATGTGTCCTTATCTGCATCAGAACTGCAGTCGGTGGGAGCATAACGGGAAAACCACAAACAAAAGGCGTCTAGTACGAATTCGTGAATCAACCTTGGTCGATATAGTCAAACGGGCTGCACATAAATGGCTGTTCACCGGAATCCAGTCAAACAACGATGGCTGAGCGTTCGAGCTGAAAACGATACCTACACAGGATTTTGATGTAAAGGAACGATGGAAAGCTCTTGGTTCCGATGCTTTTGTGACTAGAGAGGTAAAGGTTTTTAAGAATGTTTTCTGCGCTATCTCTGGGGCGCACTCTGTCATGAATGTTTAACTAGTGTTTTCAACGAATGCGGACAATACGTGGCAATGCATAATAGATCGTATCCTTTCGGGCTCTGTATCAGGATATCCGGCGTAGCAAATGTAATCGAGCAATAGAGTCGAGTTGTCGCATCGACCCAAAAGAATGCACACATTTAGTCCATCCACCATGAGCTCCTCGCTGGTGTGCACTAGGTCTAACATCGACGGCTTATTCGCTGTTCCGAACCTGTGGGAGCGTTGATATGATTGTATGAGCGTGTGTTAGAGATTGTCTCTTGCAGTTGGACTTTGAACTGTTCATTCTCGGTTTCTGGAGTTTCCATATCATGGTTGAAATCTCATTTAGTGAGGCTATGGCTGTATTTCTGCTTTATCACAATATGCTAAGCAGACATTAGTTTGTGGTTCGTTTCCGGAATGGACGGACACAAGCGATATGTCATCGTCTCACAACCATAGGTTGCACCATCAATGACACGCGTTTGGGGATCGTCTATGGATTCACAACGGTGAGCTTTGTAATAAGTGAGCATTCCCCTCCCTTACCAGTTCTGTCGTTCCGGAGAACAATTGTATAATAAGGATAAAAAAGCCAAAACCTAACAGGTCCCGGTGGGATGGTTTCGCGAAACACGTTAGTTCAAAAGAAGTTACATTAAAGTGAAACGCGCATCTGTGGACTCACCATAATATCCAAGTTAACACGCATGTATATCCGTTTATCCGATTTGATGAGCACAATGTTTGTCTGCATCTTGCTGTCACTCGAGGAACAGAATTCAGACCAAGTAATGCAGATGATGTACTGAATCGTCAAATCGCTTTTAAAAAATATGGGTAGCGTGGGCGCAGAAATGACAAAAGTCGGCTGACAAATAAGAAGAGGAAAATAACTACGGCGGCATTCCAGCCAACCGTAGTAAGTGGCCAGTTTCTGCTAGTGATCGCTCAATGTTGTGTTGCGGCTAAATTTCAGGAGGTGGCGGTAAGCGTGACCGGTGTTTTTCAAGATCTCGTACACCAGAATAATATCACCCCGTAAGCGCTGTAAATCCCTAGGGCTTTCAGTCGCAGACAGTATGACAGGCGGGACGATCCCTTCATATTTTTGGTTGCCATTCGATGTTGGCACTCCATTGCAGCCAGATCGCGATTTAACCAGGGCTGTGAGGCTCGAATCGCTTACTCTGCATAGGGCCTCATATTGTAGAGGGGCTGCTTCCCAGAATGCCTCGGGGGAGCTCTTCGGAGCTAGCTGAGAGCGGATCGAGAAGGACGGCTAGTGACGAGCCTGGGCCCGG
>OX104063.1:251524748-251541140 GCA_944474145.2 Dicrocoelium dendriticum
AAGGAGTGTGAGCCAGCTCCGTTGATGAAACGTGGCTCCCATCCGCATGCCACCCGGTCTTATTCCTTCGGGTTTACACCGGATATGGGGTGTGTGTGGGTGGAACTATGGGTGGTGCAGCGCAAGCCACCCATGGTCCCCTTTGTAGGCGCAGGCGTCCTGTGACTGTCCCCATGGACGTAACAGTAACAGGCAAATCCGGATACGGACGCCGCCAAATCATACAGCTTATGTGTTACTAAGTTGTTGGTACTCGGATGCTTGAAGCGATGAATGTAGGAGATGTAAGGCTAACTGTCCGGGAAATTGATAATTATGGCTTACGGTCAACGTCCATCACTGCATGACCTTTTAATGTTTTGCATCTTTCGTACGTTTTTGGCCTTCGGGTGAGAGACGTGGCGCACCAGTGTGTATTACGGATAATCAGTAGACTAAACGGAACGTTAAGGGCGAAGAAAACCGGAGAAACAAATGCGAATTGCGACGGCGTTCTTTCATATGGCAATAATTAGTCCATGGGACTAATTTGGGTCGTTAGTGCTCAGGGTGATCTAGGGTGTATAAACTAAATGTAACGCTTACAGCTCCAGTTATCGAGAAACCTAGAAATTAAAGAATAAAGGCGTTGCGGAATTTTACCCCGAAGGCCCTTAGACAGTCACTAACATGTTCCGTTGCGGCATTCTGCGACTCTCAAAAAACTGTCAAAGGACCTTCAAGGGATGTCATGGGACTCTCGGAGACTGTCACCGGAACTCTGGTGCTAGCAGGGTTCGCTCTGTATAAATCCAGTGGAGGTCCGTCCGCAGTAGCCTTAAAAAAAAGCTCTACATAAATGTTGGCTATATCTATTTTCACAACTATATATATATATATATATATATATATATATATATATATATATATGGCTGGCGGCATCCGGTTTCGGATTTGCCTGTCACTGTGGCCAGCCACAGGACGCCTGCGCCTACAGAGGGACCATGGGTGGTTTGCGATGCACTACCCACAGCTCCAACCACACACTCCATATCCAGTGTAAACCCGAAGGAATAAGACCGGGATGCATGTGGATGAGAGCCACGTTTCATCAACGGAGCCGGCCTACACTCCTTCACATGCAAACACAAGCACACTGTATTTGGGGAATCAAGCGCACAAAAGGCGGTGGCTGGACCGTAGTCCGCTCCACACTGAGTGCGTGGAACCACTATTTGATCCTAACACGGCCACAAGAACCGTGCACACCGTCCCCTCCAGCAACGACAAACTGTCTCCCGGAGCCAGTATGAACGAAGTAGTGGGTAATAGACAGGTAGGCACCTTGTCAACATGCACATCAAGCGCAGCCATACCGGGGATATTAAAAAACAACCAATCACTCGAGAGAGAGATAAAAAGAAAATAACTCGATTAATGCATAAGGAAACGGTGACATAAACCTTGAGATAATGAGCATATGAAATAAGTTGTTTTCAAACGAATCCTAGATAAGTTTACGAGGTCAGAAAGTATACTTTACGGAAATGCCACGAACACAAAAATGTTATGGAAATCGAATACAATTGGCTTAAGCGAGATGTGCAAGTTAGTGGAATAGAGTACAGATAGACATTTATATGAGAAAAGAATTAAGGCAAAATTGAAAACCCATTACCTTAAATAAACAGACTTAGCATGCAAGCACGCGGTTAGTAAATCGAATGCAGCGTACCTACAGACGCTGCGCTGGTTCTGCCTACGTTCTCTGCAGGACCCGTCGTCGCTTCCGTAGTGGTCCCGAGTGGCCTCGCTCATGGCTCACTAAACCTGCCTGACTAAGGCACTCGCTACCTCATGTTCTACAGCACCATGCGCTTGATGTCGATGGAGAACAACCTATCGGTGCTTGCCGCTTCTTCTCTGCATGTATGAGGGCTTTCTCCTGCACTTCGGCAACTGCCTTCGTGATCAGATCGCGCCATGCACGCCGATCAACCGCCTTCGATTCCCATGATCTGCAATCAAGATTAGAACGTGTGAGGCTCACTTTAACCATGTCCTGGTAACGTAACTTTGGTTTCCCCACATACCCCTTCCCAAGACTCAGCTGACCATATAATAGCTGCTTCGGTATCCGCGTCGAATCCATACGGCTCACATGACTGATCCACCTCAGGTGTCTCAATAAAAGTATGCAGTCCACTGCATACATTCCACTTCGGCGCAACACTTCCGTGTCTGCAACTCTGTCGCCCCAACCGATGCGCAAAATCTGTCGCAAGCACTGCTTATGGAACCGCTCGAGATATCGCACATCCCGCCGGTACATCGTCCACGCTTCGCTGCCGTATAGAAGAACGGACAGCACCATGGATTTGTACACCATCAGCTTCGTGCCAATGGTAAGCTGATGGTTGTTCCACACTCGGTACTCTGGCTTCCTGAATGCCGCCGCTGCTTTCGATACTCGGATACGAAGCTCACTGTGTATCTGCTGACCAGTCGACATCACACTCCCAAGGTAGCAGAAGCGGGAGGTGGTTTCCAATACTTCAGCACCAATGCTGCTTCGCGGCAATATTGAAGATTGCACCTCCGGTGAAGGCTGAAAGAGACGAACAGTTTTGCTTGTGTTGATGGTGAGACCGAATTTGGCCGCTGTCGAAGCCAGAGCACTAGTCATATGCTGCAACTCATCCGCGCTGTGTGAAAACAACGCACAGTCGTCAGCAAACAGCAACATATGGATAGTTGTCTCACAGACTGGAGTTCTCGCACCGAAACGACTTATGTTCAGGAACCCACCATCAATACGGTGCTCCACACGAACACCGTAAACACAAGCGGCATTAAAAGCACAGAATAATATTGCATGAAGATATATATTAAACAGGGCAGGAGCTAAGACACAGCCTTGCTTCACACCAAAGACAACTGCAAAGTCATCCGAGGTCTCTCCACTCAGCTGCACCCTCGCTCGCATACCACTGCGCAGACATTCAATTAAACTTACAAACCTACGCGGACAACCAAACTTACCCAACACCAACCACAATGCCTCGCGGTTCACCGTATCAAATGCCTTGGTGAAATCAACAAAAAGCGAACGGCCTGTCTATGCGAAAGGCTACGCCCCACGCGTACACACAGTTCTCTCCTCTTTAGGAAAGCAAAAACCCATTTAAAGGGGGCTCCAGATATCCCATACGATTTAGACTTCAATGAGAGTCGTTGATGTGGGACAGTATCAAAGACTTTCGAGAAGTCAATGAAAAGTACGTTGATAGCGTGATTGTTGTCTACTGCCTCAGCCCAGCTTTCACGAGCTACAAGTAAATTTGTCAGACATGAAATTCCCTTACGGAATCCGTGCTGTGCCGCACTGAGAAGGTTAAACTTAACCGAATCCCTGATCAGTATTTTAAACAACTTAACTACTACGCTTGTCAAGCTGACAGGCCGGTAGTTCGCAGGCAGAGCTCTGTCGCTGCCCTTAAAATGATGATTGCCTTCTTCCATTACGAAGGTAAGGTGCAGCTGTCAAGCCACATTGTAAACATGTATGTCCGAGGGCCACTTAGCTCAGCGGCCAATTCATGCATCAGCTTAAGATGAATTGAATCAGGGTCAGAAGCTTTGGAAGGATTTAGCCATTGCAATAGCTCGAAGACTTGTCTCCGTTATACTGATTTCAGTTAGGCAAGAATCCTCCGGGATCTTAGTGACCAGTTTAACCTGAGGTAGAGGCCTCATGAGAAAAGACACCGGTGTACTGTTCGCTAAGTATACAAGCCTTATCATGGCCCGTATGCCCATGGGTTCCGTCCGCTCGTAGTAAAGTCGGTATAGAGGGGTTTGTACCGCTACGTCTCTTTACGTAAGCAAAAAACGTCTTTGGATTTGTTACGGCAGCGTTAGCCAAATCCTCCCCGTACTGAAGAGTTCTAAGATGTTGCTTACATTTATTTCTAACCGCTCGATAGTTTTCGTAGGTGCTGGATGATGAAGCCGTTTGGTAAGTTCGCCAGCACTTAGAGCGCTTCCTGAGCAGGTATTTACCTATATGATCTATCCAAGGAGGCTGCGCCCGTGTCACCCGTCTCTTAATGTGTCGTACGTAGGGAGCAGAGATGTCGGTGAGTTATGCCTTAAATGTCTCCCAGGCTGTCTTAACGGTGTCAGCAACGATGATCACACAACGCAGAACTGAAGCTTTGTCTTGCATTGCGCTAAAGTCTGTCCACCAAATAGCGGTAGCTTGATGACACTTAGAGCACATCGAAAGGATATGCAGAAATGGTCACTGGCTCCTAGAGGACAGCCGTAGGTAACATCACTTACGAAATCGTGTGACTTCGCAAAAATGAGATCCAAGCTAGACGGAATTTGGTTACGCATATATCTAGTCGGGAGGTCCACGGACTGATGCCAAGGCAGTTGCAATGTTAGTTCGAGGAGCTCCGCACCGAAAGTGCCCACCGCCGAACTGCAAGACAGATAAGCCCAGCAGACCTCAGGGAGGTTGAAGCCATCCTGTATTAGACAGCTGTTGGCAGCCTGAGTACGAATAAATTCAATAACCTCTCTGGAAATACTCCCAGGACTTCGATATATCACTACAACTGTAAACTGAGCAGAGGAAGTGCACACGATAGTCGACAGGGCTTCAACAGTTTGATCCGGCGACTGGAACACAGGTCCTCAATACATCAAGTTTACAACTCCCAAGTAGCCCAACGTTTAAGATGAACACTTGTATTTAATGCAAACCTGACTACTGCAATGTAAGTTGAAGATTATTATATAAACCAAGGTTACTTGTCTGCTGGATTCAGATGGGACTTGAACGATAGAAAAATCCCTTAAGTGTTCCTTCTTGAGCAAATCGTTGAGCCAAGAAATGATAGGGGGCTAGGTCTTGATAGATCTAAAACGAAACACCCTGATCAACCAATTACTGCCCAGATTCCCTGCACTAGAAGTCCCCGCTGTGTAGGTCACGTGAAGTAAGGAAGACGAAGAAAGAAAATGGAAAATAAAGGGGAAGGAAAGTCAGTTAAATGAAGGATAACAACAAAGTGAGGATAATGACAGAAAATGAACTGAAAATTGGAAGACTGATATGATCATGAGAAGGGAAAGGTTTCGTGTTGTCACCCAAGAGCGGCTAACTGACGCTCGAAATCCTTAACCGTAGGTTCACTGACTACACTTTCTGGAAGCGAGTTCCAGCGCTTGATAACTCTATGCGATAAACGAGTTTCTGCCCTGATCCGGTCAGAACGCGGCTTGTGTAGCATCATGGGATGACCGCTAAGACAAGGCAACCTAGCCGGGCTAAACAGCCAGCTCAAGTCCGGTCCAACCTTCCCTGTTAAAATGCAGTAAGTAAGGATTAGGTCTCCTCGAAGCCGTCGGTAGTGCATTGAATACGTACCCAAGCTAAGTAGACGCTCGAGGTACGATTGCCCCCGTAACCCCTGGACCAATTTGGCACCTACTTTCAAAGCCCTCTCGAGCTCCATTTTGTCCCGAACAAGGCAGGGCGGGCAAGCCTGGACGCAGTATTCTAGATGGGGCCGAACGAAAGCTGAGAACAGCTTCACAAATATGTCGGCAGTTAAGACCCCGAAAGAACGGCGTATTAACCACAACATTCTGAAACCCCTACTTGCGGCCTTTTTCCAGTTGTCACCAGAATGCGAGGAAAGGGAATGGACGACGCCTAGGTCTACGTGATTAGAGACAAGAGGGAGTCCGACCCCACCGAGCACGTATCTCGAAGGCGGAAAAGCTGCTCCTATACGAAGGACGGAACACTTAGCGTGATTAATGGGCAGTAGCCACAAAGTAGACCAGTCCCAGAGTCTGTCCAGGACATGCTGTATGACCTCAGAACCCCCAGGAAGATTTACAACATTCCATAACTTAATGTCATCAGCAAACAATAGAGATGATACCCCAAGCTATCCACGGAGATCGTTTACGTAGATGGAAAACAGCATCGGTCCAAGGAACGAGCCCTGTGGGACACCGCTAAGGACCGCTTGCCTAAAGGACAAGCTGCGGCCCACACGTACACATTGCTCTCTTCCCTGCAAGAATGCAGATACCCAGTGAATGGTGCGACCAGATACGCCGTAGAAGCTCAGCTTTTGTGATAGCCTCAAGTGGGGTACCTTATCGAATGCTTTCGAGAAGTCGACGAAAAGCACATCCATTACGTGGCCATTGTCCACTGCCTCGGCCCAAAGTTCACGAGCAACCGACAAATTCATCAGACACGAAACCCCTTCTGAAATCCGTGTTGTGCAGTACTGAGTAGATTAAATATATTCAAGTGACCTTCCAGCGAATCTCTCACCACTAACAGTCATTGGATCACTGGACTGTAAAGAGCAGAAGGAAAGTCCTTTGTCAGCACCTTCACTTCCCGATCATTGCGTGGATGACGTGAGTCGCTACGAAACGGTATTCCACAAGGGGCCATAAAAGCTACATTGGCGGAATCAAGGTCTCAGCTTACTCATCAAGTGAGAATGCAGAAATCGCTTGAAACAGCCCTCAGTCTGCGGGTCGACCACATGTTTCGGCAAGTCGTTCCAGTCATTTACAATGCGGGTTGATAGAGCGAGAGTGAAGCGAACTCTGAGTCTTCTGGGCTTAAATAATTTCCAGTTGTGCCCCCGGGTGGAACTATTAGTGTTGACTTGAAAGAACGCTTGTAGCTCCATCCCCATTTCCCCCACTAAAATTCGCCTAGTAAAAATCAGATCACCTCTACGTTGACAATATCCCAGGGAGAACAGGTGCATCCGCTGTAGTAGAAGAGGGTAAGGCAAGTCCCTTAACTCCAGTATGGATTTCGAAACAGGCCGCTGGACCTTCTCAATCATGTCACACTCGAACTTGGTAAGAGGACAGATGGTGGGTAGTCCGTGTTCAAGGATTGGGCGCACAAGAGAAGTAAACACGGTTCTGAGGATTTCCGGAGACGGTCGGGAGAAGGCTCTCCGTATGGCGTAGGACATCCTGTTGGCAGCGCCAACCCTCCGTAGTGTTTTCTGTGGTCCGTAAATCATGAGACAAACACCCCGAGATCTTTCTCAAGAATGGTGGTCCTGAGTAACAAACCACTAATATGGTATATCCCGAACGGTACAGGGGCGCCTATAGGGAGAACTCATCATCATCATTGCACGTTAGCTGAAGGTGGGAAACACCTCAGCCATTGTGCCGCAATACAAAAGACAAGAAAAGAAAAAGACAAACAGTGGCATGCCGGCTGAGTCCCCAGTAACGGATGGACCTCGTTCCGGAGGGCTAACAGCTGGCTGCCGTAAAAGAGTCATATTATGCCTAACAAGTGAGATCGTGATTGGATGGGGATGTTAAACAGGGGGTGGACAAAGGAACACATAACACAAACGCCATTGGGGCCAGCTCGAAGCCATATCAGCAAGTGTGTCCAACCAAACGTGTTCACCGTCCTTAGGACCCCAGCCAGGCAGTCGGGATGCACCAACCGACGCCAACTTCAAAATGAGGGTTTTCATTTCTCTCAACCAAGTCATCACTTGGCCTCCCCTCCTCCTCTTCCAACCGCACCCACAACGCGCAAACAATGCACGTCCCGGGAGTCGGTGTGCTGGTATGCGCAACAAGTGGCCCAGGCATTGGAGCCTGGTGCGTGATATAATCGTGCTGAGCGGTTCACTCGCTCTTCCTGCACCAAATAGGCGACGTCGAACATGCTCATTGCTCACGCGGTGTTCCCACCAGACATGAGCTAAGCTGCGAAGGCAGCGATGATCGAATGTGACGAGCCTTTTCATGTCTGTCGACCTGATGGGCCAGGTTTCACAGCCACATAGGAGAGTTAAACGGACGGCTGCGTTGTAAACTCTGCCCTTCAGTCATCATCATCATCATTAAACACGTCAGTCAGAGGTGGGAAACGCCTCCGCTATTGTGCCGCAAGACATAAAGGAAATACGTACATACATACAATACTTAAAGGAAAAGGGAAAAATAAATACAACAGTTGCATGCCAACTGAGCTACCAGCAACGGATAGGCATCGTTCCGGTAAGCTATTAGCCGGCTACTAGGCAAAAATTAAAGAAAATTATGATATTTTGCGCTACGAAATGAGATCGCAGTTGGAGAGGGAGACTAAAAGGGATGGGGAGAGACAAAGAAACTCACAGCAGGAACGCCACTGAGGTCGGCTCCTTGCCATGTCAGCAAGGGTATCTAGCCAAACGTGTTCACCGTCTTTTGGGCCCCAACCAGGGAGCCGTGATGCTCCAACGGAGGCTAGCTCCGAAGCGAGGGACTTCATTCCTCTGGACCAAGTCATTGCTCGGCCACCCCTCCTCTCCTTCCATCCACATCCCCGGTGAGCATACAACGCACGTCGAGGGAGTCGGTGGGCTGGCATGCGTAACACGTGACCGAGCCATCGGAGCCTGGTACATGAAATGACGGTGCTGAGCGGTTCATTTCTTTTTCCTGTGCCGTAAACACGGCGTCGAACATGCTTGTTGCTCACGCGGTGTTCCCACCAGATGTGAGCCAAACTGCGAAGGTACCGATGGTCGAACGTAACTAGCCTCTTCATGTCTGCCGATCTTAGGGGCCAGGTTTCGCATCCGTACAGTAGGGTCGAACGTACCGCTGCATTGTACACTCTACCCTTCAGGGCGAGAGTAATGTCGCGCTGCCGCCATAGGTGGCGAAGGTTAGCAAAAGCACTTCGAGCTTTCGCTATACGGTTCGTGATCTCGTCTTCGATCCCAAGGGCGCCGATACAACTTTCCAGGTAGTTGAATTTCCGAACGACTTCTAGCTGATCCTCACCAAGGGTCAGCGCAGGAGGCGATCCCTGCCAATCTTGGAGAAAAGCTTTGCATTTCGATGGTGCAAAGCAAAGCCCGAAGCGGCTGACAGCCAATGCTAATCTGTCCAGCGCGGCTTGGCACGTCTGGGAGCTGTCACAGATGAGGGCAATATCGTCAGCATACTCCAAGTCAAGAAGTCGCTCACCAGGAAGTAGCTCCACACCTTCTAGGTCGTGTCCAGCGAACGCTGTTTCCATGACTTCATCAATAGCGAAGTTGAAGAAGAAAGGTGACAGCGGGCATCCTTGTCTCACACCGCTGGTGATATTGAAGGGTGGCGAGAGTTTGCCATAAACCCTCACCCTGCCCGAACTATGTGCGTACAGCGCTTTGATAATGTTTACATATTTATCAGGCGCACCTTTCCTCAGCAGACAGTCCCAAAGGGCACATCGATCAACTGAGTCGAAGGCACCTTTTATGTCAAGAAACACGACAACGGTGGGTCGCCAATAAACATGGCGGTGCTCCAACACTTGACGCAATGTGAAGATGTGGTCGATGCAGCCCCGACCTCGACGAAATCCGGCTTGCTCTTCACGAATCTGGCTTTCACGAGTGCCAGTCAGTCTGTGGAGAATGACAGAGACAAGAAATTTAGAGGCAAGAGAAATCAGACTGATCCCTCTATGATTGCTACATTCTAAACAGGAGCCTCCCTTGAAAATTGGGACAATGACGGAGCGGTTCCAGTCTATCGGGACTGTCTCCTGCTCTCAAAGTTCTACGAGCAACTCGTGTAGATCATCTACTAGAGCAGGTCCCCCGAATTTGAAGAGGGCTGGGGGAATTCTATCTGCCCCTGCGGCCTTATGCAATTTCAACAGCCTGATCTCACGTTCGACTTCTGCGCGTGAGGGCGGATCCAAGGAGACGGCCTAAGGAGAAGGGCGCTCAATGCCCGAAGAAGAAAGCGTAACTCAGGTTAGTTAAATTGCCTAGCAAAGTGTTCAGCCCAACGCTCCGAGCGTTTTGACAGGCTGTGGATCGGCTGCGCACTCTCGTCCCGTATGGTCTCGCTAACACCAGGTCTTCTGCTGCCTGTTTCCCGTATCAGACGGCAGCAGCTGCTTCCATCTCAGAGGTACGATGAGACCAGGTTTCGCGGTCCTTCTTTAGGCTAGCACGTAGTTTTGCCCTGAGATTTTTAAGAGTCTCATTGTATTTGCTTCCAGCCGGAATACGTCGGCGAGCATCCATAAGTTCCAGAGACTGTGTAGAGACCCAATGTCCGGTTTGGCAATTTGCTTTGCCACATGAAGACATGCCTGCTAATAGCAACGCTTGACGAATATGCGACCAGTGATCTTCAACGGTGTTTAGTGGGCCCTTGCTCAGCCCAGATGTCAGCGCACTTTGGTACACATTCAGAACATCTGGCTTCGCCAGCTGGCTGGTGTCAACCCGTTCACATCGACGTTGCGGACGTCCACCGAAACGCACCAGGAGGTCGGCACAGACAAGTGCGTGGTCAGAATCCACGCTCGTGCTTCAAATCGAGCGACAATTTTGGACACAGCCTCTCCAGCGGTAAACGATCGCGATATGATCGATTTGCGTCCATGGCTGGTCCGAGGCTGGTGGCCGCCAAGTCACACTTCTGCGGGTGCTGTGTCGAAAGTTAGTGCTCGCGAGAAAGAGGCGAGCATCTTCACACAGCTGTAGCAATCGCTCGCCATTATCATTACGGGAGCCTACACCATGTTGGCTGCCCAGATGAAGCTCATCAGAGGACAATTTTCCGACTTGGGCGTTTAGATCGCCAGACAACACCACAGTATCTGCGCCTCTTCTGTAACGAAGGAGCTCGTGAAGTTGCCAATAGAAATCATCATTTACCGAATCAGTGCTACAGTTTGTAGGGGCTTAGGCCACAATGACAAACAGGCACCGTTTGTGCCCGCGCGACTTCGTGGCACAGAATGAACCAGCTAAGCTAACGGCGCACACCCTACTGTTTACTGTGATCCAATCAATCAGGGCAGCTTCAGCCCAGGGACTCAAAACAATGCCGACGCCAGCTTGATCGGCATTTGAAGCTGCATCATCGCCAGACAGGCGCAATGAGAATGTGCCGCCAGTGTCGCATGTGGGGGATCTCAGGGTAAGCACGGAGCTCGAACCTTGCAGGCGGGTTTCTGATAAACAGCAAATATCGATCGATAGGGTCTCTAGTGTGCGGGCAAGTGCTGCCTGTTGGACAATCTGCAGCAAAGTGCGCACGTTGAGGCATGCCAGTCTTAGTGAGACTAGAGGACTTTAAAGGGAAACGGATGAACTGACGTTGTCCGCTTGGTTGAACATGGACTTGCCAAGTGGATTAAAGCGAGGCTCTGCGATTGTGTGTGGTTTGAAATTAGAAGACAAGCGACTACTGAAGTAAGCTGGGGGAGAGCCAAGAATCGGGGGATTGAAAGTGGGGAGGGATATAAGTAAAGTTGGAGCGGGACGATAAGGATGAAGAAGTGCAACAAGGGGTATAAGAAGATGGGAAGGCCTGAGCAGTAGCATCCATACCCCTATCCACCCTGCTCGGTGCAGCAGATAGGACGCCGTTTATTATCCTCTGCGACGGCCAGAGCATCAAGAAATTGTCGTAGGAAACGTTCATCGTATTGCGTGGGCAGAATACTGTCAGGTTGCCTACGCCTAGACAGGAGAACGATTAGGGTTCTCAACCAAAGCCTTTGGTTCAAAAACCTTACCGAAAGGCAGCGGGTTTTGGCACTGGACTACAGAGCCCGTTTTATGAAATGAGGAGCCACCCCCATTCCAACCCCCAACCTGGAGCACCAGGAGGCTGAGTTTGTCTGGCCTCTAACCATTGACCAATCTGGTATGAGTAGCTCTGAAGGTGCAAAACAGCACCACCCAGCATAACTCAATGGATCTCTGAGGCACGCAAACCATCGCACCACGGTAAAGTCCAGCCTCATTGCGATGGTATAGGGAGAATTGAGAATTTTTCAAGATTTATGGGCAGTTACCACTTGACTGACCAGCCGAGTAGCATGTCCAGTGATGCCTGCAATCTGTCAGCATCCTCGAGACAGGATACCTCTATCCACAGCTTCACGTCATAGGCGTAAATCAGGCAATCCACCTGAAGCTCCAATGGGTTACTGATGGATACGTTGTACAGTTCTGGACCAAGTACCGACCCTTGCAGAACACCGCTAGTCATGAGCACAGGAGCGGAGTAGGCTTCATTAGCCCTGACTCCCGTGGTCCGGTCATCTAAAAAATCAGCGATCCAAGAAAGGACATTCCCAGAGACACCTCTACCTCGGAGTTTAAGATGAGCCTTTTATGGGGGACCTTGTCAAACTCCTTGTAGTCTACAAAAATCACATCCAATCGTTTCGCAGCGTCTAACGTCCTCCAGTTCTCCCTAGCAACAAGCAGGTTAGAAGTACATGAGCGTGCCCGCCGAAAGCCATGCTGGGCACAACAGGTGATGTTTAGGTTCTCGAAGCGAAGCTGCAGGGCGCGCGTAAGAATCTTTTCCATTAACTTGGACAGTACGGACGTTAGGTAGACAGGTCGATAGCTCGCAGGATCTTGACGATCCGCTCCCTTGTATATAGGTTTAACGGTCCCGAATTTCCAAGCAACCGGGAGTCGTCCTGCTTCCAGAGAGTGACGAAATATCTGACGGGTGCACCAATATAGTCTGTCACGGTCTTGAGGAACAGCGGGTGCAGTGTAATATTCTTTCGGTCCAGCGTTCTGTTTTTCCATGTCCAAGTAGTGCGACAAGCTGGATACTCGAGCCGCCTAGGAGGCCAATGTGAAGGAAGCAGCTAAGGAAACAGGGAAGAATGAAGGAAAGTGCCGGAGAGAAATATGAGGGTAATGGTTCATTGAGTTGTTGAGAGCAAAAGGGAAACCCCTTGTCAGCCCCATCGATTCCGTATCATACTGGGTTTGATGCGTGTCGTTGCATTACGACGTTCCTCGAGGGTTTGTCGCAATTGCAGTGACAGCCGAAAAGTTCCAGCATTCTCAGCGAATGTTTGTCTATCAGCAGCTTGAAACTTTCCTCGGATGGAGCGTCTGCAATTTCTTCCGGTAGGCTGTTCTAATCATTCACCACTCTAGTGGATAGGGTGACGTCCATGCGAATTTTGTCTTCTTTGGTTAAACAGTTTCCATGTGTGACCTCGTGTGGAACAGTCAGTGTTGGGCCGGAAGAATTGTTGTAACGCACTTCCAAGTTCTCCTCGGAGGATGCGCCTAGTGTAGATGAGATCACGCCGGCGACGGCGGAGCTCGAGATTTAGCTGCTGGAGTCGAATGGGGTACGGGAGAACAAGAAGTCCCAGAACAGCTTTCGATGCACGTCTATGAACGTTTTCCAGCAGAGCGCATTCAAACTTTGACAGCGGATGACTAGTTGGTAGGCCATATTCTAATACTGGACGGACGTACGAGGTGAACAAAGGTCGAAAAATCTCAGCAGTCATTCGAGCGAATGATCTTAAAGCACCCACCAGCCTCCTTCAGTGACCACCTTCTTCAACGTTTCCTGCGTCGTTCTAAGGTCAGAAGTCATGATAACCCCGAGATCTCTCTCGTGGATGTTATTCCTGAGGATAAACCCACCAATGTGGTATGCACCGTACGTTTGAGTGCTACCCATTGGGAGAACAGCGCATTTATCTCGGTTTGCTGACAGTTCCAACTTGATGGACCATTCCTGTAGCTGGTCTAGAGCTTCTTGTAATGTCCGCATCCTCAATGCTGGATACTGTTGACCATAGCTTGAGGTCATCGGCGTAGATCAAGCAGTCGGTTTGAAGTGCAGTCGGCAGATCGTTAATGTACAGTTCGAAGAGTTCCGGACCAAGCACGGATCCTTGGGGAATGCCACTAGTCACAGGCACTGGAGCAGATAGGGTTTGGTTCGTTTGTACGCGCATTGTCCTACCTCTTAAGAAATCGTCAATACAGGAGAGAAGATTTTCTGTAATGCCAATCCACTGGAGTTTACGTAGCAGTCGTACGTGTGGAACCTTATCAAAGGCTTAGCTGAAGTCAATGAATAGTACGTCAGCTTGTTTTCGGGCATCTATGGCTTCTGCCCATGTTTCCCTAGCGATAAGTTAGTGATGCATGAGCGTGCTCTCTAGAAGCCATGTTGAGCATGTGAGATGACGTTTAGATTCACACAGTGTAGCTGGAGGGCGCACTTGACTATTTGTTTTATGGTTTTGCATACGACTGATGTCAGACATATTGGTCGGTAGTTGGCTGGGTCTTGTGGGTTTCCCCCCTTGCATTTGAGCAGGACGGTACCTGCTTTCCAGTCTGTGGGTAAGCAGCCGACTTCGAGGGATTGCCGAAACACTTGGCAGAGAGGGGTGGCGACGTACTCAGCTATCATTTTGAGGAAGCTGGGATGCAATCCGCCCGGGTCTGGGGAGCAGTTCGGGTTCAGTTCGAAGAGTAGCTTAGTGACTAATTCGGGGTGAATTTCAACTTGGTCCATAGAGTAGTGTGCAGGCAAACAGTTGTTGAGCAGTGGTGACTCCACTGAGTAGGCCGAGGAATATAGCGCAGCCAGTAGGTTTGCTTTTCATCATCGCGTAGAGAACGGTACCTTCCTTGGAAGAGGATAGAGTGTGGATTCCACTACCATTTTTGGCATTTCGCTTCAAGTAGGCAAAACGTTTCTTGGAACAGTTTTGGGATTCCATGGTTAGTCCATGTTCATATTGTAGTATTTTGTCTTGCTTTCTCAGGGTGCATAGGTTTCTGACAGTTTTGTACTCTAAGTAGCTTCATGTCAGTCCTGTGCTCTTGAAATGATCCAACAGTTTTCGTCGTTCTTTCATTAGGGATCTTACTTCATTATCAATCCATGGAGGTCCTTTGGATGGTGGTCTGCTCTTGCAGATTGGAACAAACTGTTCAATGACCTGCATCATCATAGATCGCACGCGTTCCCACGTGCCATCAAGCTTCAAGGGTTGCGGAATACTCCAGTCCATGTTACTTGCAGTCGTTCTTAATCTGGGTTGGTCAGTGCGCCAGAAATTTCGACGTAGTCCCTTGATCGTGGATTGTGAGGCGTCGTGTCCACGAAAAGGAGACTACAGTGATCACTTTTCCCAAGAGGTTGGAGGATCGTTAGACGTGAGACATCAGATAGTGCCGAAGTGAGAACCAGGTTGAGAATGTTTGGTGTCTGACCAAGGGCCATCCGCGTTGTTGTCAAGACATGCTGTGTCAGGTTACCCTCGTGGACGGTATCAAGGAGATCAACTTCAAAGGATTCAGGTGAGAGATCACTGTGAAGAAGGTCCCAGATTATGTCGGGGGTGTTGAAGTCACCCATAAGGAGACAGTTTGTTCCCCTGCTGTGGGTTCGTACGGAACGTAATAGGTGTGAGCCAGGTGCGGCAGGGGCTCTGTAGACCACCCCGACCATCAGCGATTGGTATCCGTCATGAATTTGACACCAGAGCATTTCCGACATATCATCATTGTCACAATCGGGTTCGACAATGTGGGTCTTGAGGTGGTTCTTTGTGTAGAGGGTTACTCCGCCTCCAGACCTACCACCAAAGCGATCGCATCGCAGTAGCTGATATCCCGAAACATGAACCTCCGAGTCAGATATATCAGATGACAGCCTGGTTTCGGTGAACGCCATTAGGTCTGGGTGCTGTTCAGAGATAAGGAGTGGAATCTCATCCAGCTTGTTTCTCAGACTGCGCACATTCGCGAGTATTACCCGTAGTCCGTACTTTATGTTTGAGGTCCTGGAAAAAGGAGAACTGGCCTCCATGGAGCTCTGAGTCTTTTTGACTAAGCGAAAATCCGCTACGTGTAGATCTGTATCTCCATTTGCGCGTCGGGTTTGCAACTCGCAGACAGCTTGTCCCCTTCGGACTCGGTCCTACGGGGAGAGGTCTTTCAGTACGTAGGTTTCAACGTTGAGGCGCGGGGTCCGTCTCAAGATGCGTTGGCATTCTTCTTCATCCTGACAGACGATTTTCAGAGGACGAAACTTGGCTGGGTTCACTTGTTTTCTGCCAAGGAGAAAAGCAGAGATTAGGTTTATTCCTTCCTCACGCTCATCAAACAACAAGGAGAACATTCGTTTAAAGAAGGCTTTGTCGTCGAGCATCCTTTTAGCTGGGGTCTCTTTGTTGGATTCTGGGACGTTTGTGATTATCAGGCAGCGGTTGCGAGCAGGCGGCTTGTCTCGTTCCGGTGATGCTGGCTTTGGTGGGCATTTCTTCTTCTGACAAATACCTCAAGTTCAAGTTCAAGCGGGACTGGAACGATAGGATAGATCCCGTGAGTGTTCCTTCTTCGGCGGGTCGTTGAACCAGGAGTTAGCGAACTTTGAAATACTGATGGACCTAAAACAAAGACCGCATCACACCCTGTCCAACCAATTAATGCCCACGTATCCTGCCCTAGCAGTCCCTGCTGGGTCGGTTACGTGAAGTAAGAAAGAGAAAAAAGTAAACGCAGAAGGCAAAAGAGAAAGTGG
>OX104063.1:251541635-251576408 GCA_944474145.2 Dicrocoelium dendriticum
TGAGGACACGGTTACAAACTCAGGGCCCCCAACATGAATAAAGTATCACATCACCTTTGTATCGAACGAAGAATCGTAAACTTAGGGAATACACTACCCGAAGGATTAATAGAGGCCGATTCTGTGAAGTGTTTTAAAACCCATATCGACGATTATTTCGGAAAACTGTGCTTTTGTGAAACGATGCACATACAATGCCAAAAGAAGACATTGTATGCCCGGAAATAATGACACTAGTACAAATTCCTAACCGAACAAGGATAAACGATTAATGGACCAGACACAACTGCTGATGGTTCACAACTAAATGTTTTGATTTTTCGTAATTCGATAGAGTTGTACAGAAACCTTTCTACTTGCTCTTAAATACAGTCTCAGTCTTAAATGAGGGTACAAGTGGAGTCCGATGACTTCTGCGATATGAAAAACAATGAGGAAAACCCCATAAAAGAGCCACACCGTTTATGGAGCCGAGTGATGCTTTGCAAACAAAGATTCGTCAACGATGACCCACAAAAAGAGTGAAGACAAAACTTACCGAACCAGCGGGGCTAATTGTAGCCCATGAAAGAATAATCGGAGCGTCCAAGCGCGGCAGGTACGCGGTGGTTCCACGTTCAACTTCCGGTCCAGGACGTACCAAACCAAACTAAAAGTTGTCATAACCACGGCAGGTATGATGAGAAGCGCGAGAGTCAAATAAGACCAGTAGTAGTTCCCCTAGGTGGGAAAGAAAGGTTAGAAATTAAGTACCAGGTAGGCGAATTGGGGGACGCTGTACTAAATGCAAAGTAGGCGAAATGGTACGATGTCTTTCTTAGAAGTCCAAATTAGTAGAAGATCAGATGAGTCGATCCAACGCAGAGTGCACAGAAAAGCCACGTGGAATGGACCATACACACATTTTGTCAGATTTGTCCCACTAAGTCAGAAGCGGAACTTGGTTAAATGTATAACAGAAAGGGCAAGAAGGATATGTAGTGAGGACACGCTTCCGGACGAGCTGAATTTTTTAGCTGGCCTTTTTGAGAGAAAAGGCTATCCAGAAAAGTTTGTTCGGAGAAATATGGAGTGCCGAGAACCGATGGCTAAAACCGATTTGGTTGAAAAGAAATTGGTTTATCTGTCGTTGCAGTTCAAAGGGGATGGAATAGCGCAGGTAACGTCTAGAAAGCTATCCGACGCCATAAACTGTACGTACTACGCGGCAGACTTGCGGCTAAGATTTACTTCAACACCAATCGTAAGGCTTCAACTCAAGGACAGGCTTTCTCGGTCAAGTACTTCTTTATGTGTATACCTTACTTGTTCGTGTGGAGAAAGTTATATAGGAAGAACAACCAGGAGGCTGTCTGAGAGAATCCGTGAGCATTGTCTGACGTGGCTTTGTGCAGGAGGAACAAAAACAGTGCCGAGCGGCGTGTTGGTACATCTAGTTGATTTTAACCACCAGATCGATAAGTACCAATGTTTTCAATTTACTGCTGCACACGAGCGGTAAGATGTCACTTATTAGCAACAGCCGAAACGATCGCCATCCACCTCCAGAACTCAGAATTATGTGCACAAAAATGGGGAAATTGGACAATCCTGACGAACGCCACTCGCTGTCGGAAAGCTATCCCACAGGTCACCGTAGACCCTAAGGAGACCTATAATGTTAGAGTACAAAGAATGTAAAATGTTCGCATAATTCACGAGAACACCTTTCCGGGCAAGTATTTCGACCAAAATGCATCAATGGACTGAATAGAACGCACGCTTAAAATCGAGGAACACAGTTACTGACGGTCTGCGGTATGTATGGCGCTGTTATGGCACCTGTCGCAGAGCAAGAATATGGTCTACACAGCCACGTCCAGGGTGGAAACTTTCCAGCTTTTCCCTACTCTGAGATTCCTGTTGTGCAGTGAGGCGACGACCGATAATTGAGGCCAGCAGTTTTGTCACAACTGGCACTAGGTTAATAGCCATGTGGTTAGCACAGTCGGTGCGACAAACCTTCGTGTATATTGCCAATATAATGGATTCACTCCGGTTAGTCGAGACAGTCTCCTTCTCCCATAAATAATCGAACAGGTAGATCCGTGCTTTGCAAGGGACCAAACCTCCACCCCCAAATAGTGCAGGTAGGAAGGAATCCGGGCCAGCAGCACGAAAACGATTCAGCGCATTGATCATGTTTCGGAACTAAGCCTCCCATTGAACCATTAAACTAACAGTCTATGGCCCATCGGCTGCCTTGCCAAACAACCTCCTCGTGGTGCCAGCTGGGTGGTTAGGGATTACCCTGTTCCAGCGAATGGTTCGGCGGCAGTGATACAGGACGTGGTGGGTTTTCGTCTAGCAAGCGTTCTCTCTTTAAAACGCCACATGTCTGTTTAACAATACTGTGACGTGGCGGAAGTGACTCGCCACTAAATAGTCACTGCCCCTTGTCTCTCTCTGAGTGGCATTGTAATTCAAGGGTGTATTGGGCCCCTCGTCCTATGCGGTTCTAAAGGCGTATGAACCACTTGTTTGGTCACCGGCTCTCAACGGGTTGCGATACCCTCCTATCGCCCTGCTGCCGTGTAGGTTAGATACCTGATCAAAGGCTCGCGGTGGGGCCCCCTAAGACAACCATCTAGTTCGGCCTCGGCAACCGGGTAGTATCTCGCCAAATGACAAACAATAGACTTACAACCACAATCCCTCACACGCTCTCTTTCTGCTACGATGCTATTCACTCATGTTACTACGCCAACTTCACAAGCACACGCCACCATTTACCTACCCTTCCCTTGTATAATTCACACCCATTTTTAACTGATTCCTCCATGGTGATCAAGCACACCTACACCAGTGAACCTGTTCCCGTGACATCTGCCAACTCAAATGTTGTAAAGATGCTTTTGTACTGCTGCACTGCTGCTATTCTGCGCCTGCGAGACTACGACCGCCTGATTGCTCAGTCACGCGCCCAACCAACCGACGGGATACAGAAGGCCAAGGCTCGGTAAACAGGGAGTCTATTCTACACGATAGGTCAGTTCTATTTATTGGTGAACGAAACATACTAATTTTGGAAGCGTTCGGCTCTCAGCCAACGTGAGTTAATTCCGTCCCACGGATTTTCCATATTTGCCAGAATGATTCGCCTCCGTTAACTCGGGCTCGTATTTGCTGGCCAATCAGTTTGCACCCGATTCCTAAATTTGGCAAAACAGTCGAAGGTCGTTCCACGCTCGTGCTGGTGACCTTCGCATGCAGCAGACAGCTCACATGCTCCGCGGTAAGCCTGTGCGCGACCTCGTATCTGGACATTGGCTCCGCTTACCTCTCTATTATCAACCACACACTGCTCAACAGAGAGCTGCCAGTCCCAAAGTCTCCCATATTGGCCCTTGCAACCCGGAACGCAGTCAAAACTTGCAGCTTTCAACGAACGAAGATCACTGCAGATCGGTCAGTAAGCTGGACTTGCACACACGCTAGAGGCCCTTAGAATTGATATCTGCTGCCTGAATGAAACACAACTTCAGGACTCTAACTCGGTCTACTAGATGCCGTCACCGCGCCACCCACGCACCCGCTTCCATCTCCGCCTCTCTGGTGACGATGAGTCTGCCGCATCTGGGCAAGCTGGTGTTGAAATCGCCCTCAATGCTACAGCCGAGACTGCTTTGATTAACTGGATTCCGATCAATAGCAGCCTTTGTGAGATGAGGCTACATGGCTCTTGTAAAGCTAGCAGACGTCGAGTCGAAAAGCGTGCTCTCTTCGTGATCTCTCCCGACGCGCCCACTGACTGCAACTCGGACATAGTCAAGGACCAGTCCTACTAGAACCTTCATGAGCTGCTCCTAAAACAGACATCATTGTTTTACCAAGAGACTACAACGCGCGTGTCGGTCATCTGCAGCCATGCGAGCGCCACTTCGGGGGACCGCATGGATATGATGATGTTCGCTCAGGCAACAGAGAGACAATGCTCATCAATGCTCATCAACTATTCCTCTCCAGTACCAGCTTTTGTCATCCTGGAAGCCAGTACACCACTTGGCGCCTGCCTATCAGCAACCCAGCGCTGGTCACAGATTGACCACACAGACATAAGTCACAAGTGGCGCAGCAGCGTACGCGACTGCCGATCATTTTGGTCAACATGTGTCGATACCGATCATGCACTGGTATGTGAAACCGTTTGCATGCGTTTCGGTGGTTCACCTAGGTCAAAACACACCCGACTGAACACCTACAAGTTGGAGGACTCAATGGTAAAGGAGTACCAACAAAGGCTTCGTAAAAATCTTGCTCTCTCACACTCTGGATGTTGATCGACATTGGTCAAGTCTGCAACAAGCCTTGCTGTCGGACGGTTTGTCCAGCTGTGTCCACGCTCGCCCCACGCCCAAAAGCTGGATCTCGGGAAAATCCTCGAAATCGCTCAATCGCCGACGGGCAGTGCCTTCTGGCACAGAGCACAACAAACACCGCCGGTCTAGTAAGTAACGGCTGAAAGCAAGCCTTTACTCTGATCGTGAATCTTGGTGGTCAAAACAGGCTGATGAGATGGAAGCCGCTACATCAGCTGGCAACCTCCGATGTCTAGTTTGCAGCATCAGGGCCATCAGTTGCAATTCCCAGGCAATCAGCCAGACGACTTGCGAACCAGACGGCACGAAGATAACCAACTTTTGCAAGTGATCCGGTCGCTGGCAGAGCATTTCGCCCTTTAATTCAACCACCCAACACAGTCCCCTGTGGCAACTCCAGCTCCAATGGATGATGCTTGGCCTGTCTCCACAGCCCCCCCCCCCAATGTAACAGAGATCCGAGATGTAATCCAATAATTTAAACACCACAAGGCTCCTGGTTCCGACAGCCTACCACCGGCTCTATTCAAAGATGGCAAGAGTGTATTTGTCAGCGAAATCCTATCGCTGTTCACGAAAGTTTGGACTGAGCAGAAGGTTCCGAACTCATTGGGAGAATCGGTCATTGTTCCGATTCACAAGAAAGGCTCCCGCGCCGATTACTGTAACCTCCGCGGAATCTCGTTAATTTCCGTCGCATCCAAAATCTTCGTGTCGGTCTTACTTCACAGGCGTTCAACGACTAGAGAGGAGTTTTCCCGAGAAGAACAAGCCGGATTCCGTACCGGTCGCGGCTGCATCGACTAAATCTCCACGTTTCGCTAACTTCTCGAACTTCGTCACATCCACCGGCGGCCAACAACCGTATTGTTTTTAGACATCCGAGCGGCATTTGATTCAGTAGAAATAACTGCGTTGTGGAACTGTTTACTGAAGAAGGGTGTGCTCGACAAATTTGTAACCATCCTGAAAGAACTTTACAGTCACACATCGGGCAAAGTCAGGGCTTACGGCACGCACTCTTCTTCATTTGCTGTGACCAGCGGTGTTGGCCAAGGTTGCCCTATTTCACCTTTCCCACTCAATTTCGCCATCGAAGATTTTGTCCAAAGAGCACTGGAAGGTGTCCAGAACTACGATGTGGGCTCCTACCGGGAGATATAGTCACGGAGTTGGACTATGCCGATGATATCGCCTTGCTGGGGGATGATGCACAAACCTTTCAGAGCGTTTTGGACCGTTCAGTGATGGAGGCGTCTAAGTATGGTTTATGCTTCACTCTGGGAAAATGTAAAACGATGCTCCAGGACTGGGAGGTGACTGAACTCACGCTCAGCATTGCTGGACATGTACTGCAGCAAGTCCCTTGCTTTACTCATCAAGGGAGTTGCATCACGGCAGGTGGCGTTGTTGGTCTCACAACAGATTGCAAAGACCCGCCTTGCATCCATCAAACTGAGACACCTATGGCGGCGTCGTGATGTCAGTCTCAAGCTCAAGGGCAGGGTGTACAATGCTTCCATCCGTGCAGTACTCTCGTACGGCTGGAGACTTGGTCTATACGCTCAAGATACATGAAGCGGTTGTCAGTTTTCGACAATCTCTGTCTACGAAGGATTGCTCGGGTGTGGTGGCAATACCACGTAAGCAACGCAGAGGTGCAAGACCGAGTAGTGTCAATCTTCAGAACGTTATTCTCCGACATGGTAAGCGTTGGTTCGGGGACGTTTTGCGCATACCAGCCCATCGCGTTCCACGTCCAGCGCTATTTGCGTTCCCAGGCAGTGAATGCAAAAAGTGCCGCGGTGGACAGTCAATGACGTGGAGAAGAAGCATGAAGAAGTCAACCAGTCCGTCTTCCAGGTTGGGAACCACGAAATGCGGAAGCTCAGTGGTAGAAAACGTTGGACGTCATTAACCGCAACAGATATCAGTGGCGTCAATGTTTTCCAGCCATTATATTCCCCTTTTAAAACATAAAATATCACTCAAAAACTCAAAATTGCGTATGTAAAACCAAAAAATCGTTTTCCATATTTATAAATCGCAGTTCATGTTTCCATCTTCTCCACTTTTTCTTCTGCCATGGTTCAGATGGCACAATGTCAGTTAACAGACTGAGAATATATATATATATATATATATATATATATATATATATATATATATATATATATATATATATATGACTCATCCTGCATCGCCTGGGTAGGAAGAGGTTCGGAAGCAAGGGGTCAACTGCACTGATATTGAAAGTGTTTTGCGCAGCGAGCTATACGGTGCTCCCTATTGGGCATCAGCTCTGTCTCTGATTGTCTCGCTGATACGTGGTTTCCTGGAAACAGTGGCGCGGATCAGCTTGAAGAGCTTGCGATGGATCCCTACTGCTCCCGCCTCCTCCATTTCATGAGTCAGATTAGTCCACCAGGCTTCCGTGTCATCGTGCAAGCGCCGCTTTAGTTCGCGCCCAAGAGTCCATGTGGTAGCATTGTGCTCAGAGCCAACTGAGAGGCTTCTTCCGGATTCCAACAGTTTCACCGTCTTCGCGGACATGCAGTGAGTGGTGCGGTGATGAGAATAAAATATTTATTTCTTTATATTACCACAAGCGAATGCTCCTGGATCGTGAACGGCGACCGAAAGCCTATTCCACTGAAAATCAGGGTCATTAGAACAAGACAGCGAAAGTTCGATGAGCAGCGTATCTTGGTAGGCTTGCCTGACTGAGTGCTGGGATAATTCCCTAGTTGCCAACCGGAGGAGACGCTTGGTGCGCCTCTCGGTAAAGTTTAATGGGAAAACGACAGATAACAAGGCGTGATCAGAGTCGAGGCAAAGTACTCCAGAACGAGCGGCAATCCAGGATGGAACCACGCCACCTGTAACTTATGGCAATGTGATCAATTTAAGTCCATCGCTGGCCAGATACAGGAAGACGCCAAGTAGTACTTCGGCGCTCACTGTGTCTAAAAGTAGTGCTACCAAGAAACAGCTGGTGCTTCGCACAGAGTTGCAAAAGACGCCAGCCATTGTCCGTGCGGTCGGAGTTAAGTCCATAATTACCACCTAGCGGATCTTCTGAAGAGTTCAGGCGACCTACTTGTGCATTCATATCCCCTGCTAGCATTATGATATCTGAACTGTTAGCACCGCGTAGTAGCGTGCTCACTTCGTGGTAGAATGTGTCCTTGGTAGCATCAAAACTGCAGTCGGTGGGAGCATAAGCGGAAACTACAAACAGCGTTTTGTATTGCTTCGTGAGGCAACCGTGGTCGAAGTCGTCAAACAGCATGCACATAAGCGGTTTTTATCCGAAGTCTAGTAAACCAAAAATGACTCAACCTTCGAAATGAGTATGACACCTACCCCAGCTTGACCAGAGACAGCCGTATCAGTGTCTCCGGATGCATGCAAAGAATAGCGAGAGGGCAAGCCGGGCGCAGTTAGTGCAACAACACATAAATGTCACTGATCCTAGTTTCGGGTACGCAACACATGTCAATACTCAATGTGTCCAAGGTGCGTGCGAGTGCAGCCAATTGACCTATTTGTCGTAGAGTGTGAAAGTTGAACGACACCAGGGAAACGGAACAGTATGGGCTTCTGAGGAACCGTTGCCGATAGGCGTCCAGTGGGTAGCGCGAGAAGGTGGCTGCAGGTGGTTAGACTCCAGTGGCATTATGGCTGCTGTCAATTAAGCTGGGAACTATAGAAGGTAGGTTATGAATGGGGGTTGGGATGGGTATAAGAGAAACAGGTGGAAAAGAAAGAAGGGAGGCTTCAGAAGTAGCATGTTTTCGCTTATCCGCCTTGCTGTATACAGCAGATAAGGCGACCATTGATAATCTGCGAGACAGCCGATGAACAATGTGGTTAAAGTTCGAGGAAATTGTCATGGTTGTATGAGGCTGAGATACTGCCAGGGAGTCCAGACATAGACAGAAGAATGATTAGGGTCCTCAACCAAAGCCTGTCAGCAAGGCAGCAGAGGTTGCAATGATTTAGTTTTACAGTACTGAACACCAACCCATTTCAAACCCCCCAAGCTGGAGGACCAGGAGAATGAGTTTGTTTGACCCCTAACCATTGACCAACCTGGTAGGAGCAGCTATCAAGGGGCATGGGGGCACCACTCAGTATAGCTCAATGAGTCAAAGAGATACACAAAGCTGGCATGTGAGCTGCTGGGACAAACCAGACAAACCAAAGTTTGACTGCGCACGATAAGAAGCCATGTGAGCAGCAGTACAAGACAGATCACAGTTGCATGACATGTGGAATTTAATGACCGAGGTATAGAAAATAAACATGTACCTGCTAAGCGGTCACGTGATGAGAAAATGGGAACACTTTAGTTCATCAGTCTTCTAACTACGAACCAGGCACACCTAAGCGACTATGGATAATTAAATGTAGTCAAAAAAGGAAAAGCACTGAAATGGTTGAATAAAAGGCGGTGCATAGTTAGATCTAGAGACAAGAGACAGAGGTTCGTCAACTTCTCAGTTCCCAGTTCCCGATGAAGTTAATGTTGATCCTCATGCAAAAGAGAAAGTATGAGAAAAACGAGAACAGGTCTGTTGGTCAGTTACAACACGTCTACGCGTCAAGTCATCACCAGATATTCAGAAGTTTCAGCGGAAGTGTTGAGAAATTTGCGAACATAACCGGGTTGGAGGATTGGCAAGCACATGGAAAAAGTAATGGGACAAGCTGTAGTGATGCACGAGATCCGTTGCCTAAGGTTGCCGGGAAACTTTAAGGGATGCTGGTTGATTAGGACAAAAAGAAATCGAGCTTTTGAAATAGCCGCCCAACTGGCAAAGGGGGTGAGCTCACCTAGGCAATCAACTGAGGTTTGGCGCGTTTCGTTCTGATTGTTAGTTGGCGTACGCTCAGTAGCTGCAGCGTCCTCCCTCCGCCGGCTGGCGCGTTATTTCAAAAGTTAGCTTTCTCTTTGAACACAGTATTATGTAACACTTGGTGCGCACTGAAGCCGACGTTTCTACGGGAAAAGTGTTTTGTAGGATTATGTCCTCTGAGAGTTGGTATCGAACTTGCTAACTGGTTAGTCGGTTAAAATGCAGTCACACGATGCCGTCAAGGAAAGAAAAGTAACAAGTTACCGAGAAGCGTTTTGAAAAAGTAATGGTCTGTGCGACGAGGGCTGACGGCGTCAATAAAGGTAACCTCAACAAATATGGATGAAAAATTAGCGCAAGTTCATAAACATAATCGCAGAGGACTTTGCGTCGCCAGCTACTTCTGCTCATTGTACGACAAGGAGCAGTAAATAATAAGTAAAGAATAATGTACCAGCTGTACGCCGTAAGAGCGCTTCGCTGTCGCGCGACCATTACCAGTCGCGCGCGGTTGAGTACATCGGGAGAACGCCCACCCCTACGTAGATTCGAACCATTTGACTTTATGGTTAAAAGCCCACTAGGCCACCGACCGATATCCTCCATTTCATAAGATATCGCATGGTTGCAGCCGAGGAAAATCGGCCGGTAACGCGATAAACGTAAATAGAGAAACTGACGCGGATTTCATCCTTGTGAGCTTGCGTCAAATTCAACGGCTGGCTTAAGTTACTGGACTGGAATCAGGTGGTTATAGGAAAGAAAAAAGGATGAGGCCAGAGAATGTGTGAATCGTTGTACTCTCTTGAGTGAGCAGCGGTGCCAGAGAAAGAATGAAGTGGTTTGCATAACGGTGCAAATTTGGTTACTACATCCACAAATGCCCTAATAACCAGACATTGTTATTCTGAATGAGTAGTGGTCGGTAACTGCGTCAAAGTATTTGCCTGTCAACACGAAGCCGAAAGTTGATAGTCACGAAACTCAGTGTAGGTGGGGAAATGCGTCCCAGCAAACGTAGTCTACAGCAGAGAAAAGTACGTCCCACTTGTGCTCTTAGTAAAAATGCTAGCGGTTCGACTGCTTCGCTGTGGTTTTGATCAACACAAAGTAACCCTTACTGATATAAACAAAAATGCTACAGTATTTTATATTGATGGAATCCGCTGGAGGATTAGGAACAATTCAGGTTCGAGGGTCGATGTCCAGCTGCTGACCAGAACAAGAACAGAGAAGACTGGAGAATATGCCGGAATGGACAACCGGTCAAAACTCGCATTTTTAAAGCCAAACTCCACGTAGCGCTGACCACCAGCCAGTTAACAAAGCCGTGGTCAGACCTAGACAAGCAGCGTCGTGTCATTGGAGCGCAGAGAGAACAAGACACCAGCAGCATGATGCAAGCTTAAAGAGATCAAGTGAAAAATGGGGTAAATAAAGCAGCCATGCACGTTATTGAGTTCACCAAGGTACACTTAACAGCGAGTCATAAAAGCTAGGGCCAAGGTGGGACATCAACAAAAATCACCACTGTAGTGGAGCAAAACAAAATGTTCCCAAGTATTCGACGGACTCCGATCCCACCACCACCTAAGTAAACCGTGGATTTCATTTTGTGTCCCATGAGACAGCGTTAAAAACGGCGAATGAAATTAACTCAGAAATTTACGGCAGATGAAATGAAAATGTTGATAAACGTACACGCTTATGATATGAATAAACGAGATAGGCGTCGGAACCGATATCCGATACGTAGGTTAGGACGGAAAGACAGAAGAAAATCAACTGGTACAAGCGAAAGCCATGAACTCTGAGAAAATCTTGCAGAACCATGAGCTGGACAGGGTCTGGCACAGGTTCTCCACTTGGACGGAGGAGCTGATGAGGAGTAAAGTGGCTGATTTTTTCTAGCTGCCCAACTAAAGGCACTTGGTGAGAAGGAACACCACCCCGCTGCGACAAATCCCCCACAGCTGGAACGGCGGAATCCGTGTGATCGACGTGGGCAAATCTAAAATGCAATAAGAAAGAATAAGTCACGTTGTGTGGAATCAGATGCATTTCCGCATGGGAAGGCGGCATCGATATCGCGTAAGATGATGATGGGATGTTCAAAACGAAGAATGACTCGGTTTTCATAAAGAGCAGGCGAACAGTGATGATGTACAATACAAAAGCAACCATGCGTGCTAAGGTACTACTAGTGTTTAAATGTCACGGTGGGTACCATGGAAGATACGCTTACAAATAAAGGTGCTCATGGCCTTTGGGTCCGCGGAGAAACAGCCGAGAACGTCCTACAACAGTTGATCAAAACACTTCGAGATCAAGTTGTAGGTCGTTCAACAAACCGGCGTTGCCAGCAAATGCAAGTGCTAGAAAATGGGTGACAGTAAGGTGATTGCTGACCAAGCAGACGAAGCACTCATCCGAGCTAACGAAGTCACGCAGCGAGATTACTGAGTAGCACAATCTCGGATATAAAAAGGTGTACCTTACTACTAACGATATGGTGTTACTACTGTGCACCAACAATGACCTGAGGATGGTGGTGGTCAAAAGCAATCCCTAAACACGGCCTGCGCAAACAGCTCAAACTTTGCAGCCGTACCGAGGAACTTAATCGTGAAGCAGAGCCGCAAGCCTTTGTCGTATTAGCTCTTTGTGAAACAAAAACTAAGTCAGGGCCCCGATCAACATTCTGTACTTCCGAAAAAACATTATATACCTCCCCCTAACAAAGTGGCTCATTTCATCCGGTCGGTCCTCTAGTAGCAATTACTGCTCTCGCCAGTTCAGATCAACTATCCACTTGCTGTCATCAACTTGGGGCTATCGACATGAGCAAGCAAAACGTGGACCCGGGGTCATTGCTACTCGCTCAACAGCTACCACCATAGCCATATTTTATAAGGAGGTTAAAGTCCCATTAGTTCAACAATTCAGCAGGCCTTAAAAGATATGTTGAATATCGCCTTTGATAACAAGCGGATTCTCGGATAAGAGACGCTTCAGAGAATACCTGCCTTGTTGGAGAATAATTTTGAACTGGACGGCTGTTGACACAACACCGTCGGTGTACTCATCCTGAGATCCTTAAGGGAAGCAACATTCAGTGTGTACTGGCCTGTAGAAGAGAATCGGGTGTCTGGTACAAATAAGGATGGAATATAATCCTCAATATCAGCACCCAGAGATGTAATGCGTTATCTTCATCAACAATTCCCGACTTGTAAGGTTGTAGCTACAGAAATAGGCTACAGCATTTACAATGGCACCAAGTTCCTCGTCGGAGCCGCACGTCACCGGGTCTCACAAGTTTCATGTTGTCTGTCTCCAAATCGACTGATCCGGCCGCAAAAGCTATGAACAACTCATGGTGTAGGTATCCTCTTGTTTTTCGTTGTCCCCGCTCTGTATTGCCAGAGCAATGGGTGTTGCGGGCACGTCAAATATTCCCGCAAAAACGCGCCAGAAACCCCAGCAGAATGGCTGTGGAAAGCGAGGGCCAATTCCTCCCCGCAACGCAGCAGAGCTCAGCCACTCCGAGACGCGGCCCAAACTGCGCACCTTCTGACAATGGTCATTTACAAACTACCACCTCTTCGTGGTGACAGTTTTCCTTAACTTAATAACCCATAGCACTCTTTGTGATCGCCCTTTGTCGGTCGTAAAAGAGCCTACAGAGGACCACTTGTCTTTTCTTTCTCTTCGCCTCAGTTGGGAGTCGGTCGGATCGCGTGATTGCGTGTGCATCGTTAGCTGGCCAGCCTTCGCGTCTAAGCCATTAGAACGCGTCTATCGTAAACCCCCCTCTCGTCTGCGTCCGTCCGAGGCTCGGCGTCTATCCGAACACGTGCGGCTAGGATCGTTAGCAAGCTCGCTCAATTATCCGCCTCACCGGCTAAGCCAGCGTCGTCAGGACAGCGCAATTCCGTTCGAGTGGTCAGCGTAGCAAGCAATTATCGTAAGCGTGCCAGCGACCCTCTTATCAGGCAATTACGCAATTATCTCAAGAGGCGGCGTTCCCTCAATTATAACAGAGGCGACCCAATTATAACAATGGGTTTGCTGGTATCGCCAAAAAATCTTTAAACGGAACGCCCTCTAAAGATTCTCATTCTAGCATACAGAACCGCACACCCATACCACACTCTACGATGTTACCTAATTCCACACCTCAGATACACTATTAACAAGTTGATCAACCTCGCGTGTCTCTGTCGCTGTCCTCCTCAAGACCGCTGTTTCCGGATACTCTAATCACAAGCCACCTTCTTCAGCAGTGGCTGCCGGCATTAACTTAACAAAAAACGTATGACCTCCAAATCTAGCACATCTCTGCGTTTCTGCACACAATGTCCAACTTGGTTTCGAAAATGTTCGGGGCCGGAAAGGCACTTAGCAGCACATTGCTGGAACCCTTCTGCTTTCCTATCCACAGCGTTCAAATAAAACGTGTCACAGTTTAAGTGTTGCGAAACTTTCCTCTTAAGCCATACTCGAAATCCTCGCCTCACTCATCTTGACCGGCACAACGCAGATTGTTTAGTTCGATTTTCACTTTACTCAAAATCTGCGTGAGCTCCATCAATGTCCATCAATGCTCGATTAATAGTCTGAGAAAACATCTACAACAGCTGGACCAGTACCGATTTACTGCCAAACCACAACAAGTGATCACCGGTGTGCGATATCCCGCAACATTCGCTATCTCCCACTGAACCCAATCTTACTTCCGTCGACTGAGTCTGGAGTCCGCGGGCAACGTCTACACCGACACCGCCACTACCAAGGCACTGTATTCTAAATAATAAAGATGAGGGGAATAACCCGCCATGTTCGTCTGCTAACTATCACGGGTAGCCTGAGCTTCCGCCAACGATCCGGGGGCCTAGTTCAGAGTCTGAGTACCAGTATATTACTCAACCTACAAGTCTAAATTCTTACGATGTTCTTGACGGTATTTTTCGAGAATGTTGTCAATTGTTGATGTTATTACTGTTACAGATGCAACGGGGGACTCCATAATTTTTCGGCGTTTACTTGCTGATTTGCACAAACTGTTGTCTTCGTCAGCAGCTAGCTCTGCTAGATTCTGGTGCCTCGTCTTATTAGATATGTCGGAACCCTTCATGGAGAGAAGATTGAAGGCCATGCCCGGCAACCTAGCACACAATTTCTCAGTCAACTGTATCCATTGCCCCCATAGCACATGCTTCATAAGGAAATTATGTCCCTCCGTTAGTCCCTCAAGATAACTCGTAGGTCAAGCAGATTGCATCCAGTGTGCGTACATGCACGCAGTGCGTACTGTTCGTTGATTAGCCGTTTTCAAAGCAGCCAACAGAATACCAGACGCGCATAAACCATGGAATGACAGTATGATTCTTGAAACCAAAGCCCCTTTAGTCATCGTAGAGGAAAGAATAAGGCATCAACAATACGCCGGTATGCAGTACCGACGTTTCGACGCCATGCAACCACCAACGGTCGCGCGTGGGCTAAGGATACTGTGAGAGTCGCTCGATCCCCTATGCAGAGTCGAACTCGCGACCTCCAGGTTGCAAGGTAGACGTCTTGTCCTTTCGGCCAAAGACCGGGAGTGCACTGCAAACCGATGGTGTTTTGGCAAATGTTTAGCCGCATTCGACTCTTAGAGTCAGCAAAGATCGCCTACACAGAAACTAATCTCACGCAAACTAGGATCCACATACGTAATCCAACTCATGTGGTACTGCTGGGCATAGCTATGTCTACGTGTATGCGTGAGTGGGCGACGGTTGAAACTCCTTCACCCAGCCCTCAGTCATCCGTTCGTCCACGTGGGACAGACCATGTGACCAGTGTGCCCGCGCGCGCTAGTTTTGGACAATGAGAGGAACACATGAGACGTGGGAACAAGGCTGACTGTGGCCGGTGTGCTTGCCATATACAGCTGCGCGTGCTGGCTCACCGGCTTGACTGGTGGGGTAACAACCCGTATGTGCTCCAATGCACGAAGTACGCTGATTTCATAACACAAGATAAGCGGAGAAGGTAAACTTACGGCATGCGCGCAGGTGCGAATGTGTGAGAGCAGATGTTGGTCCATGAAATAATCCAATATACAAAGCGTTGAACGTAGAGGAAAGGTGGCGTCACCAATGCGCCTACCTAACAACTCCGGAGTCAAGAAGAACACAAAAGCGGAACCAAACGTATCCCAGATACGGTGAAGATACAGAAGTGATACAGCGCGTTCAGGGTTGGGGCACGATCAATCTCGCTGTGAATAAATCCAAGACGTGAAACAAAAAGGGCCTGACAAGGCGAAACGAGAACACATGCAAAGTGCGGAGATCCGGAGTTGACATTTTAGGATGCCTTTCGGAATATGTTGACTGATTATCGCATTATAATGCAGTCTCAGACTATTTCGACAAGATAAGATTCAGTCGTAAGTGCACGCCGAGACTACGTTTCTGAAAGTAGAACAAATGGCATGCTCTTCGAGTCTGTGAGTCTAAAAAAGGTGGTGGGGTATATTGTTTCACTTGCTTGTGATGGTACATTCTGGGCTATATCAGCAGGGGCGTACTGGGGTCGTCCTATCGCAGCACAATCCATGAGAACCGAATAATCTGAAATGATTGCTCTCGCAAATTAGCTCAGAAACGCGAGATAAAGAAGTATCAAGTACCGTGTCTTGTGGTACAGCGCACTAATGTCAGATCTGGTGGAGCAGGAATTCTCGAACTCTCACACCTATAGGTGCAGTTCAAGTTACCGTTCGAAATCAAGTTGTAAAAAAGTAAGGGGATGATGTTTTACACAATGAAATGTTCACAAAATAACCACAATCCCAAATGATTAGGTTCACGCGAGCGGTGCAAGTAATAGGTATGCGGTACGCGAAAGGCATTGTCGAAGCCATGATGAGGAAACACCATGACATTCAAGCATTCCCCGTGCCGCGTGAGCCGTAGGTGATAACTTCAATGGGACTGAAAGGTACATGGGGCGTCGGTACCAAGTGAGAGGCTCGCAGAAACCGGCCTATCGAGAGTCGTGCTAACAAAATGTGTCTTCTCGTGATGGTGATGCAGCCATTCTCCAGGATTTTCATGAGTCCCTGGGTATAGATGTACCGATTCACCCGCGCACGATGATAGTCAAGTCAAAAATGTGGTTTCATGCACTCAAGAAGGGCGAATTTTCAGTCATGCATGCAGGACGTGAAACAATCGTTGTTCCTGCTAGCATACTACCCCGTCCCAAGCTTCTGGTTGCCATTGAGTATGAGGTGTTCGGGTGAGGCCATCAGCGGCACCTAATAAATTACACGCGGTTCTCTATCACGTACAAACGCATGTAGCTATTCGGATCTAAGCGCCGCCATTGGTAGAAAAAAGAGCAGCAACTTCGGTCTGATGATCTGAGGTTCCTTCAAGTTGTTGACCATCGTAACCTATGGAGCACTGTTGCTGGTATGTGCACAACGACGATACGCACAGGCGGGGCCAGGCGGTGATAATTGGGATAGTACCTTAGTGGAAGAAATAACACTGAATAAGTTGCGTTGCCTTGGGCACGTACGTATGCCTAAACACCGCTTACTAAGGATAGATTTAGTTTGACTGTCGGCTGTAGGATAACATAAAAATAAAGGAGAGCAGAGGAAATGAAAGTACTGACGACTAAACCAGGTTTGGTTGGTCAGTATCGTCTGCCAAGCTGAAGCTTATGGGACACATCTTATGCTCAGCTCAAGACTTGACAGGGCATGGCTCGCAGCCGGCACTAGTGGCGCGTTTGTTATCGTCTCCTAGTCGGATTACATGTGTGCGTATCTGTGTCTGCTGAGCTAACTGTGAGCTAAGGCTGATAATTACGCGAAGTTGTGAAATACGTGAGAAAGCTGTCACCCCGGAGCCGCCTAGTCTTCGCACCGTATCAAGACGTATGACAGAGAGCGAACGTTTTAACTCTTAATGTTTATTCAGAATGATTAGGTTTTACAACAAGTCCCCTATTATTGCTATGTTTCATTGCACAGGTCATTGTTGTTGCGCAGCAAACAGGCATAAGTTCAAATTATTAATGTACTGCTGCTGTCAGTGATGATTATACATGGAATGGGACAGGCAGTACACACGGTTGTAAACTGCACTATAGAAATGGTACAAAATCTCACTTCGAAACGTCCGCTCGAGTATGCGTCGGAAATTCTGCCCATGTCAGGTTTGCCAGCCAGGAACGTCGTGTGACGAGTGCTTTAGAAGGACAGGGAGTCCCAGAGGCTGAACTCTCGGAATTGTGAGCAGACCGAGTTACATCGTGAAACATAGGTGAAAAGTCTTAACAGAAACGCCAAAATGACGCCAAAGCATATGAAATGACGTCCCTCATAGCTGAAAAGAGAGTGACTGGGCATTAATACATGTGATCTGGCAGTGGAGGGAACAAAAAATGAGTTACATTTGGAGATGTGGGAACAAAACACGTTGGAATCGATTGATTTATGGTATGTCTACTGTAACAGAATCGAACATAAATGCGATATATTATAACAGAAGCTGTTTATATAATAGACAGAGCTATCAAATGATGCATAAGCATACAATTAAGGCCACAAATAGGAACAATCAGGCAGCTTTAGAAACTGACGGAATTTTGTCTAATGCATTGTTTCACATTAGATGAAAGTATAAAACACATTTCAGCTATTGTGACGCAATACGCAATATTAGATATAGGAAGAAAAAACGAGATACATTGCAGAACACAAAAACCGGCAGGCAAAACTCGGCTTAATAACATACTATGCATGGAGAGGGAAATCGTGGTTGGAGTGGGAAGATAAGCGGGATGGGGATGGATAAAAATATTATAACGCAAACACCATTGAGGTCGGCTCCTCGCCATGCCAACCAGCATACGCAATCAAACGTGTTCATCGTCCTTGGGATCCCAGAATGGCAGTCGGGAGGCACCAATCGATGCTAAATTCGAAGGAAGGGTTTTATTTCTCTAGATCAAGTCACCGTTTAACCTCCATTCCTCGTCTTCTATCCAGACCCCAGTCGCGCAAACACAAGTCGCGGCAGTCGGTATGATGGCATGCGCGAAAAGTTACCCAGTCATCAGAGCCTTTTTCATGATATAACGCTGCTAAGTGGTTCACTAGCTCATCCTGCACTACATACACAACGTAGAACACGCACATTGTTCACGCGGTGTTCCCACTAAACAGCGAAGGCAGCGATGATAGAACGCAAGAAGCCTCTTATGGCATGCCGATCTGATGGGCTAGGTTTCACAAAAGTACAACAGGGCTGAACGGATGTTTGCATCCTAAACTCTGCGCTTCTGGGCGATAGTGATTTGCGTCGGTACCACAGGTGGCTGAGGTTCGCAAGAGCACCTCGAAAGTATGTAATACTGTTTGCGATCTCATTCTCTATTCCAATGATGCTGATATGGCCACCCAGATACTTGAATTTTTCGAAGACTTCCAGCCGATAAGCAATAAGGGTCAGTGCAAGAGTGGGCCTTTTCTAATCTTGGAAGACTGCATTTGAGGGTGCAAGGCATAGCCCGAAGCGAGCTACAGCCGGTGCTAATTTGTCCAAAACTGCTTGGCAACTTTGTGAGCCATCACAGATTAGGACAATATTGTCAGCATGCTCCAAATCGAGAAGTCGACCACCTGGGAGAAGCACCAGACGTTGTAGGCTGTGTCCAGTGAGCGCTAGTTAGATGACGTCATCAATGACCAAATTAAAGAGGAAAGGTGAGAGCGGACAACGTTCTCACACTGCTGGAGATATCGAAGGGCAGCGACAGTTTGCCACAATCCCTTACTGCGCACGAAATGCGCGGACAAAGCATTATGATAATGTTTACGTATCTTTCCGACACATTTTTCCTGAACAGACAGTCCCAAAGCGCACATCGATTCACCGAATCGAAAACACCTTTAATGTCGAGGAAGACGAATACGGTGGACCGTCGATGGAATGCTCCAGCAACTAATGTGATTTGAAGATGTGATCAAGACATTTGCGACTTCGACGAAATCCGGCTTAATCCTCACAAATCTGACTTTCACAGGTGCCAGTCAGTCAATGGAGGACGACAGAGGCAAGTAACAGAGGCAAATGAAATTAGACTATCTCTGTGGTTGCCGCATTCCGAACAAGAGCGAAGTTGAAAATTGGGGCCATAACGTAGCGGCTCCAGCCTGTTGGGACAGTTTCCTGCCCCTAAAGCTTCACCAGCAACTTGTGCGAACCACCCACAAGAGCTGGAGAGGGTTGGATGCAGTCCATCTGCTCCGTCGGCTTTAGTCAATTTCGGCCGTCTCATGTTCGATTTCTACGCATGAAGGCGGATCCATAGGGAAGGCAAAGGAAGAAGGGCGATCAATGGCCGACAGAGAAGCTGGTAACTGGCTGATTAAACTGCTTTCCAAAGTGCTTGGCCTAACACACGAAGTGTTGGAAGAACCCACTTCAATCGGAATGAGAGATGCATCATTTGAGGGTGGTCAAACTGAACAAGTAAATGAGAGATATACTTCAGTTATGTATAAGTGACAAGTTATGAGTTATGAAGTGTATTATAGGTTGCGGCATATTGCAAGAATTTCTTAGTCCTTAGACTGACCACTTACTTCATCTTCACCCCATAACCGCTTTCGTTAGTTGTGGCAACATAAGCAAAAGAATGTGATCCAGCCGTACAAGTAATGACAAAAGTCGGACTCAGTTTTAACTCGTTAGAAACACAGCTACAGTAAAGGCCCAAAAGAATGAAACGACTGCCTGGAAAAATAAAGGAGTGATATCTATCTTGAAGCACTGGTTTAGACGTTGGGTGGAACATGTCAAAGGCTATACAGGTTTGTGGTGTTTCGATTTCAAAAACTAGCGTCTTTTGCCTTCAAATAAATATGAAACAAACCCAAATTTTCTGTGAAAGCCGGCACGTGTTCGAAAGGATAGGCGTCTGCCTTGCAATCCAGAGGGCAGTGCACTCAAGCCTGCGTAGGGCGCCGGGTGACCCTGGCAGGAACCTAATCCCTGGTGCGATTGGTAATGGTTGCGTGGCAGCGAAGAGTCGGAACGGTATACCGGCATGCTGCTGAAACCTTATACCATCAGTGTGAAAAATAAAGAGCAAAAAACGACCACTTTCCACATACACCGAGAGATGTTGATGACTACTCTGTTGATCTAATACATTTGTAAACACTAGATGGCACAGTGAATTGTGATTTCAGGCAGGAGGCTGCTTACCATCAATTGGATCCTTAACAAAGACTTAAAAATGAAAAGCAAAAGTTACCGACATAGTTGCCTTAAACTTACCGACTCTGTTGGGTGGCGCTGGAGATACTAGTCGGTAATCAATGACACGTAAGAGCCATGTCAACTACGGGACAGTATAGAAGCTGGAGGCGACTGAACCCAGCATGTATGGTGCAGATTACAAAAATAGGAAGCGAATGAACCAAAGTGAGAAACGGTGTAGCAGAAGACTCATCAAAACGATTTGTGTCAACGGATGTGCCGTAGGTAAAAACAAGTGGACGTTTTGAAGGTTCAAATAACTGCAAAATTCAATGTTCCAAAATACAGAAAGAGGGTGTTTTCCGGTACACTACACTTCAAACCTTCTACAGGTATCCTCCTGGAAATGGAAGCGGTGGAATCCAAGCCACTATAAAATGATTCCACTTAGACGCACAGCGCAAAAAAACTGGAGGTTAAAATGGTGCGACTCAATAAGCTATCCTGCGTGGGGCTCATGGGCTACTTATAAATAAATGAATTCGTATATTTACCGATAGACGGTACTATGTCGGTCAATGGTTAGCGGTATAACAAACTCAGTCTCCTGATCCTTAAAATTGCGAATGAAAAAGGGATGGCGCCCATTTATATAAAACGAAACAACATTATAAGGATTTTGAAACACTCGATGCAAATTTTGATCCTGTATCTATCGGATTAGTCGCCTACGCGAAAAAAGTGAAAGTTTTCAATCCGACTATTGTGACTTCCTATTCACCACATATATATGTATGTTCGAGACGTTCAGCATCCGACTGGGGGTTTAGTTCTCCAGTGATGCGGGAGTCAGGTACCATTTCACCAGGAAGTCTGAGGGTTGTACTGAACATGAATTCTACAACGCAACACCCAATGTCCTTTTTGATGGTATTGCGAGTGCCAAGGAGGATCACAGAGGCGCTCAGACCAACGTAAAGCTGGTGAACTAGCCATAATGGCGTCTTCTGTCGATGAAAGTGCTCGACGAGGTCATTGGCTGCAGGATGGTACGCGGTTGTTCATATGTGAGCACTACCTAACAAATGACTCGAATTACGAAACAATGTGGAACAGAACTGAGTAGTGATGGTGGCTGAAACGTTAAACAGAGAAATCTAGGACTTAACGAAGACACGGGCAACAGATTCAGTAGACGTATTACGTAGAGGAACAGCTTGTGACCAACGTTTAAAACGCTCGACACGTCAAAAGATAAGCGAAACCGTTGGAAGGACATAATGGTTCAACTATATCCACGTGAACATGTTTGAAACGTGCACCAATGAGTGAAAAAGCCCCTGGGGTTGTGACATTTTGGCAATGGATTTTACTACTCTGGCAATAAAGACATTGTCTAGCCCACTACCGAATGTCCGAACGCATATTGTCAGATGAATTGGTTAGTAATGCGCTATACAGTAGATCCGACGCTCAGGTGTGATAGACCGTGAAAATAATCAAAAATGGCGCGTCGAAATGCTTGTGAGACAAAAGGTCTAGGCTTACCAGCTGAAATATCACAATAAACTCTCGTGTCTGAGTTAAGCACAGGTAAATGCACGAATTTTAAAGAATCGTTCGATCGAAGTTGGATAAGCTCCGGATCATTGGCTTGTACGGCGGATATTCTCTCCAGGTCAATGACTGTCGGTGACAGTTGATTCGGATGAGCACGCGATAATGTAACAGCATCAGTGTTGTTAGGACCATCGTTGTAACGAACGTCTAGACAAAACTGAGAGGTAGTCCAGATGACGCGTTTCTCGGGTTAAGTAACGATCGGAGGCGGAATGCACAGCGTATACCAAAGGTTTGTGCTCTGTCAGGATAATGAAACGGTGTCTCTCCAGACGGTGACGGAAATGTTTCATAGCCAAGTACATGGCGAGAAGTTCACGACCAAAGGTGCTGTACCTGACCTGAACAGGTTAGCTTCCGCGAGATAAAGAATATTGGCTAAAATTCATTATCGAATAACTATTGCAAGACTGCACCGACAGCGGAACTTGAAACATCTGTCTTAACGACAAGTGCGGCGACCTCGTTGGTGTTCAGGTGTTGAAGAGACGTGACTTCAGTAAACTTCTACTTGACAGCAGTGGAGGTAGCTTCAACTCTGGGGTTATTGTGAACGTCTTTAAAGTTTGTTTCAGCAAATCGGTGAGCGGATGGAGTCGGTCAGCGCAGTTGTGTATGAATCGCCCGTAGTAGTTGACCATGCCGAGAAACCGGCGTAGGCTTCTAACAGTTTGTGGTATGGGATAGTCAGGGATCGCTTGGGTCTTATCCGGAAGAGATTTGATGCCATCACCATCGATCCTGTGACCGAGATACTCAACGATGGCTGATCAAATATGCATTTGTCCGAGTTGATGGTTATTCCGTAATGTTCTAGGTGTACAAAAACCATTCAGAGGTGAGATAGATGCTCGTCAGAATTCGCGCTTGCCATCAAAAAATCGTCTATGTAAACGTACACGAATCCAAAAACACGAAGGACCTGATCCACAAAACGTTGGAAAGACTGTGCTGCGTTACGGAGGCCCAAAGACATACGAAGAAATTGGTATAGGCCATATGGAGCAAGCATAACAGTTTGAGTGATGTCCTCCTCCGCCATAGTAGTTTGATGATTAGCTCAAATTACGTCCCAGCGAGAAAAGGTGGACATAGGGTATAGGATACCTATCCGGAACAGTGACGATGTTAATGGCTCGTTATTCGCCGAATGGTCGACAATCACCGAACTTCTTAGACACCAAAGGTAGAGGTGATGCCCAGCAGTTGTTTGAAGGGCGAACTATTCCGAGAGCAAGCATGTGTTTGAATTCCATTTTAGCTACTTGAAGTTTGTCGAGGCGTAAGCGTTTGGACTTAGCAATTACTGGCGGACCGGTTGTAACGAAGTGATGGCGCACCTCGTGTTTAGATCCGGATGTGTCGTTACTTGCTCGAATTAGAGACGGAAACTGCCGGAGCAGCGTATAGTACTGCGAGCAGTCAGGTATGAGAATACGGAACCCGAGAGAATTCACTGAAACCAGTTTGTAAAGTACGCTTAAAGACGTGGTATCGTTCGGAATTTCCCGCAACGCAGGTAAACAGTAAGACTGAACTTGCTGAGTAGGTCAATTCCAGTGTTGCGTCTTTGCACATTGGCCAGAGAGTAAAAGCTGAAAATGTGTTACATCTGAAGCCGTAACGCGCCTTAAATTGGCTGCCTTAAGTTCATGGTAGGGGAATCTACGGGCATATGATCGAGAATGTAAATAAATTCTGAAGCGATGTTGGATGGTAAATGAGCAGTCACATAAGAAAATACAGTGGATTGGGATGTGATCATAAGTAAACGGAAAATTACTTCTATTTGAATGAACCACACGCGTGGGTTAGAAACGTCAAATGAAGGTAAGGCAAGGGCAAGAGAATGTTCTGGCGCATTAATAAAGGACGCTGGGTCAGACATTATAAAAAAAATTACACATAAAAATAAATAAAAATGCTCGGTCACCAAGTATGAAGGGAATTGTTAACTAAGAATACCAAGTCAATTAAAGATTAGGTTCACCACACATAAAGGAAATCTGATTCGCCTCAGCGTTTGACGACGGTAGAACGCAAGCTATGTTGAGGTATACGCACGTATATTCCGACAATGGATCAGTCAAGCAGCAGAGCGCACATTCACAACAAACCGGTGACAACCTGGGAAGAATCACGCGAAGACGAGATTGGACCAGACGTTGTATACACGGTTAAATAAAACAAAACTGCACATGAGCCGCAGCGAAATGTGGAGGTGTAGAAATAAGAATAAGAAAATGGTTTACAATTGTTACAATAGCCTAACCGCAAGGTAGCGAGCGAATTCAGGGAATGGCGCCCATTGAGAGTCGGTGATGGATTGCACAGTTCTTAAGACTTTCGTTAGGTCAGTTGATAAGCAGGGGCCCAATTTTCCGATGGGTGCAGACTCTGGGATCGTGTACCACCAAAATGGGTTCCAGAAGAGCGAAAATAGAATACCGGCTTAACACTCGAACACCCTTCTTTCCGGCATCATGGCTTGCTTTAAGATCTTTGATAATATGCTTTATATCTAGTTTGTCAACCAAAGGAAAGTCAGGGTAGAGATAGACCACAGAACCCTTGAGTTTAAAGAATGTAATAATAGTAATAATAATAATAGTAATAATAATGTGCCAGGAGTAGCAGAAAATTCAGATACGCCCTAAATATAAGGCTATAATCGGTGAATAAATCACCACAACGAGGATTATTTGCTGCGTTTGGCACAAAACCAGATGGCCGCATGTCCGTAATAGATTGTGAAGATTCCGTGGACGCACAAGTTGATGCTTTAGATCGCGAAACAGTGAGACTTAGAGTCAAGGAAACTGACTGCGAAGTACCAGTATAATGTATCCTGGCTACCTCCAAACTAACTGAAGATGATGAGACTATATGCAACCTTTTCGCTTCGTTTTAGTGGGTACAAAGGCATGAAGTTCTCTTGCATTAAGGACAGAGTCAAAAATATAACCCGAAGTTCTCATAAACAGAAGGTATCCGTGCAGAGCCTGCTTTAAGCGTCGAACTGAGTGAGTGTGTCGCATTGCAAGAATATATAGCTGCCTACGGGTTGAAAGCTAGCCGCTAGTTTTTGACTTCCCGATGTAGAGTAGTTAACAAGGGTAATAGTTATTCTAGGTTGTCCAACCTGAAAACTAGTGTAGCGGAAACGCCTGCTATACATGAACACGAATGGGTCTTGCTCCTACGACATTCACGGCAGCTATAAAGCAAAATTTCACTCGATGACACATCATCATCATCATTATCAACACGATTACAGTAGCCATTTGAACCTATACTTCGCTGTCGTGCAACCACGGTGACCTAGGGAAGGAACAATAATAAGAGCTAAAGAAGGAAATCTAGTGTAAAATCTTAATGCTCTAAACAACACTAAAAGTCAAGGCGCCTACACCTCACCAACAACATACCACCACAAACAGCTGTCCATTGTGCAAAGTTAAAGTGGCATCGGCGAGACCGCTTCCTTGCAGCATCCACTAGCCCCGTATCGTAAGCAGCCATTACCCCACAGATGGCTCAGCAACAAACGCACTTTGAACAGACAGTTCGAATAGGAGACAGCAGCAGACACGCCACTGGTGTCGACTGTGGACCATGTCCTGCGAAGCCTCGAGTCAAGCACAAGACGGGGTCACGTGGACTCCAGTCCGGAAGGCGAGACGGACCGACGGTACCGAGTTTGGTCGTCAGAGGCTTCATTTCTCGCTGTCAAGCTAATTTCTGTGCCCCTCCGGCCTTGTGCCTTCCTAAAGTTAGAAAAAGACGATTGAAATTTCGGAAGTGCCATCCAGTGACGCAACTTGTCCCATGGAACGTGGAGGCGGACGGAAAGTGCAAGCAACCTATGAAATTATTATCATCATCATCATCATACACGTTAGGTAGAGGTGGGGAACACCTCAGCTACTGTGCCGCAATACAAAGAAAAAGGAGGAAAAAAAACAACTGGTGAAAGCTGGCTGAGCTACCGATAACGGATGGGCATCGTTCCGGTAAGCTACCAGCCGGCTGCTGTGCACCCAAAAAAATTATTATGCAAAATTATATAAGCCTAAGTAATGAGATCGTGGTTGGAGGGGGAGGCTAAGAGGGATGGGGTGGGACAAAGAAACTCACAGCACGAACGCCACTGAGGTCGGCTCCTAGCCATATCAGCAAGTGTGTCCAACCAAACGTGTTCATCGTCTTTCGGACCCCAACCACGGAGCCGAGACGCTCCAACCGAGGCCAGCTCAGAAATGAGGTGTGAAATGTGAAATTATTAACACATTTTAGATGGACGACGGTAATACCGGAGTGCGAAACACCTTCGAGTAAGGCAAGGAAGGCTAACCGAAAGTACGCTGATGAAATACGATATTCCTTTCCGCCGCCTCTGATGGACTTGGATGAGGACCCCTAGTCATCATCCAACAAATTTGTCAGGTGTTGTTCTTTCCACGACATCATTCTTATCTTCAAGGTAATTCCCCTGTCAATTAATTTTTTAGCCCGATCCAGAGGATGTAATGATTGTAAACATTTTGCTTATTTTTATTTTTACGCTACCACACTTCGCAGTCGATCACGTTCACGACAGCCAATGTCATACTGCTACTTCCATTGTCGTTTTGGTAAAGCAGCACACAAGCTTCATCCGGGTTGCAAATAGCCGGAATCATCTTTGATTTCGTAGCCGGGAAACACCAAAGCCAGCCAGTAATGGAGAGGACGGTCACTGGCCAAATCAACAGTCGCCTTCTGTACGTGTTCGACTCCACAACTAAGCTGCATTCTTTGGTCAATAAAGGCGCATAAATTAGCGGTATACCGAAATTTATGGAAAATCGCGCTCTGCAACCAGCTACAGGTGGTTAAGCAGATTAAAATAACGACATCGCCGAACCTAAACACGAAGTGCGCCATCACTTCGTTACAACCGGTCCGCCAGTAACGGCTAAGTCCAAACGCTTACGCCCCGACAAACTTCAAGTAGCTAAAATGGAATTCAAACACATGCTTGCTCTCGGAATAGTTCGCCCTTCAAACAACTGCTGGGCATCACCTCTACCTTTGGTGTCTAAGAAGTTCGGTGATTGTCGACCATTCGGCGAATAACGAGCCATTAACATCGTCACTGTTCCGGATAGGTATCCTATACCCTATGTCCACCTTTTCTCGCTGGGACGTAATTTGAGCTAATCATCAAACTACTATGGCGGAGGAGGACATCACTCAAACTGTTATGCTTGCTCCATATGGCCTATACCAATTTCTTCGTATGTCTTTGGGCCTCCGTAACGCAGCACAGTCTTTCCAACGTTTTGTGGATCAGGTCCTTCGTGTTTTTGGATTCGTGTACGTTTACATAGACGATTTTTTGATGGCAAGCGCGAATTCTGACGAGCATCTATCTCACCTCTGAATGGTTTTGGTACACCTAGAACATTACGGAATAACCATCAACTCGGACAAATGCATATTTGATCAGCCATCGTTGAGTATCTCGGTCACAGGATCGATGGTGATGGCATCAAATCTCTTCCGGATAAGACCCAAGCGATCCCTGACTATCCCATACCACAAACTGTTAGAAGCCTACGCCGGTTTCTCGGCATGGTCAACTACTACGGGCGATTCATACACAACTGCGCTGACCGACTCCATCCGCTCACCGATTTGCTGAAACAAACTTTAAAGACGTTCACAATAACCCCAGAGTTGAAGCTACCTCCACTGCTGTCAAGTAGAAGTTTACTGAAGTCACGTCTCTTCAACACCTGAACACCAACGAGGTCGCCGCACTTGTCGTTAAGACAGATGTTTCAAGTTCCGCTGTCGGTGCAGTCTTGCAATAGTTATTCGATAATGAATTTTAGCCAATATTCTTTATCTCGCGGAAGCTAACCTGTTCAGGTCAGGTACAGCACCTTTGGTCGTGAACTTCTCGCCATGTACTTGGCTATGAAACATTTCCGTCACCGTCTGGAGAGACACCGTTTCATTATCCTGACAGAGCACAAACCTTTGGTATACGCTGTGCATTCCGCCTCCGATCGTTACTTAACCCGAGAAACGCGTCATCTGGACTACCTCTCAGTTTTGTCTAGACGTTCGTTACAACGATGGTCCTAACAACACTGATGCTGTTACATTATCGCGTGCTCATCCGAATCAACTGTCACCGACAGTCATTGACCTGGAGAGAATATCCGCCGTACAAGCCAATGATCCGGAGCTTATCCAACTTCGATCGAACGATTCTTTAAAATTCGTGCATTTACCTGTGCTTAACTCAGACACGAGAGTTTATTGTGATATTTCAGCTGGTAAGCCTAGACCTTTTGTCTCACAATCATTTCGACGCGCCATTTTTGATTATTTTCACGGTCTATCACACCTGAGCGTCGGATCTACTGTATAGCGCATTACTAACCAATTCATCTGACAATATGCGTTCGGACATTCGGTAGTGGGCTAGACAATGTCTTTATTGCCAGAGTAGTAAAATCCATTGCCAAAATGTCACAACCCCAGGGGCTTTTTCACTCATTGGTGCACGTTTCAAACATGTTCACGTGGATATAGTTGAACCATTACGTCCTTCCAACGGTTTCGCTTATCTTTTGACGTGTCGAGCGTTTTAAACGTTGGTCACAAGCTGTTCCTCTACGTAATACGTCTACTGAATCTGTTGCCCGTGTCTTCGTTAAGTCCTAGATTTCTCTGTTTAACGTTTCAGCCACCATCACTACTCAGTTCTGTTCCACATTGTTTCGTAATTCGAGTCATTTGTTAGGTAGTGCTCACATATGAACAACCGCGTACCATCCTGCAGCCAATGACCTCGTCGAGCACTTTCATCGACAGAAGACGCCATTATGGCTAGTTCACCAGCTTTACGTTGGTCTGAGCGCCTCTGTGATCCTCCTTGGCACTCGCAATACCATCAAAAAGGACATTGGGTGTTGCGTTGTAGAATTCATGTTCAGTACAACCCTCAGACTTCCTGGTGAAATGGTACCTGACTCCCGCATCACTGGAGAACTAAACCCCCAGTCGGATGCTGAACGTCTTAAACATCATTTCGGATCCATTCGACCGATGTCTACGCGACCTAACATGCGTAAACAACACATGCATGCCGATTTGCTTAATTGTCTGTTTGTTATTATCCGCGTCGACGCTGTATGATGACCTTTCACCTCGCCCTGTATACGCGTATATAAGGTCTTATCTTGGAAATCGAAGTATTTCGTTTTAAAGAAGAATGGATCAAAAGAATCCGCAAGCACTTATTGCTTGCCTGCCTACATTGAACCAGCCCTTGATAACAGCGACTCTGCTTCATCCCCCCCCAGAACACTCCCGCCCTTGACTCATTTTCCCCAACTCAACAACTTGCTGATGCCCGCACATTAAATCCCATGCGCTCCAACCACGAGCAGCTCTACATATATACACGTTCCTATCGTGTTGTTTCTCTATCTCCCAAGCTTACTCAACACGTTCCTTAGGTATCTTGTCGAGCGTTTCCTTCCAGTACATGCTCTAGTGGAGAGTAGTGTGGTGATTGTAAACAATTTACTTAATTTTGTTTCTACGCTTCCACACTTCGCTGAAGTTCACGTAAAGTCTTGTTTTAATCGACCGAATACACAACGACTGGTTCAAGCTAATCTTCACGTGGTTCTTCATTGTTCGCCGTCGGTTTATTGTGATTGTGCGCTCGGCTGTCTGACTGATCCATCGTCGGAATACACATGCTCCTAACTCTGCATAGCTTGCGGTTTTATCGTCGTCAGACACTGAAGCCAATCAGGATGTCTTCATGTAAGATGAACCTAATGTAACTGGCTTGGTATTCTCGTTTACCGGTTCCCTACAAGGAAAGTAACTTCGTCCTCCGATTTCGTTGTCTTAAGGGAAATCAAAGACGGTGTTGACGCACTGCGAAGTAATAAATGAACTATAAATATATGCTCTCACTATATACCGGCACTGCGAAGTCATACAGGGGAATTTATCTGAGAGAGCGAAAGTTTGGAGACGCGTTGAGATAAGAGTTAAACGCCAAGGAAACGGAGGAAATTTGCCCCGTTAGGCTTCCAGTGGGACCCATTGATTCCCTTATGAGTCTAAACAGACAGCTAACTGAGCCGGATACAATGACCAAGATGGTATCAGTCGTGTTATAATACGTCGTATCAGGTTAAAGTTAACAAAGATTGAGGACAAATCCATTGGTCATGCTATGGGGAACACTTTGTTTCCAACCAATACCGACAGGTTGGCACGTCAAGTTAACTGGAGTGTCGTTCACAACAAATACCGCTTGTCAGGTACCCCGTTCGCGCGCGCCGTTATTGGTGAGTACTTCAAGTGCGCTTCATGATACCGTTTAGAGACGCTACACTCAAAAAGTCTTTCCTTGGGGCAACTGAAGAAATTATCAATAACAATATAAAGCGCTGCATCCAGCATGCTGCCGGTAGGGCGGGGATTGATAGCCGATAGGAGGACAGCGCCTCGGAACCGCATATTGTTGTACAGTTTATGCAATCCATTACGCTGATTGTACAGGTTGTGCGTTTTGATGTATCTATATCTTATGGCTACCTCCTCAAGCGGTGTCTAGTATGGTTACATACCAAGAGTGTGTTATGGCATCTTTGTTTTCGTATTATCATTCGGCCGCGATTCACATCACTATGTCAGCTCCATGGTATTGCTCACCATAACCGTAGCTTGACTTGAAATAGTCATCAGGCGTCCATGTGAGTGTTACTCATTTGCAATGTCCGCAACACATAGGCCATCCTCTATATGCCTAGTTGAAAGGCTACAAACGTGTGGGTGTGTGTATGACTGTGTGTGATGGATTCAAAGGCACACTAATAAATCCCTTAGATTGGTCGGCCATTCTCAAGCATACCCATCTTAAAAGCCAGCGGTAATGGTGACGTCGTTAGCGTACATGGGTCCCGTTAACTCCTGGGTACCAAGCGGTTGCTGCTCATAATATTCCACACTTCTTCGTACATTGGACTGAACAATTGGGTGTAGTGAACAACAATTATCCCTGGAGTCCATGTACTCTACAACCGTTCCTCAATTTGGAATACAGTTTGGAAAATCGGTGTTCAAGACCCAACAACTTTTGTTGCAAGTGTCCACACGTTGGCTCATCCGTGTAAGCTGAATAATCCCGACAAGTCAGTGACTAGCGATTACAATGATGGGGTTGATGCTACATGTTCTGTTTCATATATTATTCACAATAATGGGTGTAGCTATATTTCCAGCTGAACATCGCTCATACTGAAGTTCGGATAAGTCAGCCATTATCAAGATAAGGCGCGGAAGAGCAAACGTTCCTTCTACAATTTAAATTAGAAATGACCAATCATCTAGATTGACTTAAAAGTAGATTAGTCCAACTATGGTGTTACGATAGTGTTTAAATGAATAATTAACTGGAAAATACCTTCAGCAAAGAAACAATTGAATTGTTGCGAAGAATAGCTGCAACCCAGATATATGCTGACAGTTTGTTAGTAAATTGTAAGTAGTAAAATTATGATGAGAAATCCAGGTCGCATGGGAATATCATACGTTCAGTTAACCACCTTATCTGAGCCATCTGCCGAGGCTCTTGATACCCATTATTTGTCTACCCTCATATGATTAACTATGCAACGCTCACTGTTTTCATTGCAAATCACACCATGGGTATGGAGATTTACTGGTTCATTGCTTTCGCAGCCATGTCTAAGTGGTTCCATTCCAAATCCCGTTGTGAAGATATCATCGTGCCCAGGTGTCCCACGACATACTCATTTGAGATATTAGATATTTAAATGTTGTGCAAAGTACTTCTTGCAAGTTTTCTAAAACAGTTTGCACACTCTTTCAAAAGCCGATGATAGAACAGGGAGCAGCGGACTTTTCCGCATGTGCATTTAGTACATTTAGTTGTGCATCATTCTACCTGGTAACCCATACTCACGGTATTTGTTTCCGTATTTCCATATCTGTCTCAATCTATTGTTGATACCCACACTTCTGACTAAACTTAAGGCTGTCGTTTCGGTTCTCATCGAAACGCTAACTAACCACTGACAGCCGTATTAGTTACTTATAATTCTACGTGCGATTTCCTAAACCTAGAGCAATATGGCTGTTCTCCTTTCATTCAATCCAAACTCATACAAGTACGTTGTGCTATGGTTCATGAGGGTCATTATTTCTTCATCCAGTTTGTGGTAGTCCATACACAAGTGTGAATAAATGTCCGTTCGCAACACTGCAGTACTGTAACTCGAACCAAAGACCTTTGGTGTGTCAACTGATATCTCACGTTGAATGACTAAGTGGAGAAGCCATTTAGAAACACTTATAAGCACCACACTTCACTCGCGTAACACCACTATATGCTGGCTCGATGTTTAAATGGGACTCGCCTAAAGTAAAAATCCCGCCAACATCTGTTCGTGTCTCAATACATTCCCACTTGACAGATGGATCTGATTACATTTCTTCTCGTGTGACACCGTGACTTATTAGGGGTTGCAATATGAAGTCAATGTATCCCATCTCAAGTGTCTCTATACGCCCCATTGTACTGCTGCCGCCTTCAGGTAAACGCACTGAGATTCAGACAAGTCAACTAAGTTGATTCCCGGAGCAGCGGCAATACATTGTAACATCCGAATCGAAATGCATGGGCATAGGTAGTATTCTAGACACTGATGGATTGGTCGAGATATGTTAGCGATCCGAACGAATGACCAGGGGGAAATAAATAGTAACACATGACGGACTGCTTGGTGGTTCTACCTCCCTGTTAATTCTCGCTCACCTCGGACAACAGACGAATAGAACCGGCTCTGGTTTTACCTTACGACACGGATAGCCTGCAGTGGACATAATCGCACCATTTCCCTGCTAATTTGGAAACTTGCTGACGCCATCTCCGTCATACTTTTTTGGATGGCATCCTTATTCTATATACCGCATGTAAGTCGGGATTGGGGGCAGTTTCATTCGAGAATGATTGACTACTGATTTGGTGCAATGTGGTATCTTTATTGCACCTGCCTAGAACGTATGAGCCACAGATAACTTAACTTTTTAGGCTTATTTAACTCGGTTGTATTTCGCGATGACTTTACGTGTTGCCCATTACGATATTGTACTCAGCATGATCTATGCTATGCTATTATGGCTACCTCCTCAAGCGGTGTCTAGTATGGTTACATATCAAGTGTGTTATGGCATCTTCATTTTCGTGTTATCATTCGGCCGCGATTCACATCACTATGTCAGCTCCATGGTATTGCTCACCATAACCGTAGCTTGACTAGCTGCTCAATGCTAACTTGCCTGATGCTTAGAGAGCCGGTGCATCGCAGAATAATGGTTCAGTCCATCCATGAGCTCATTCGTAATTGATGTGAGTGCGGTTTTTCCGGGCGATTTGTTTGCTTGCTACAGATCAATGCTAGGGTGGCAAATTATTGGGTATGTACCCAGTTCGATGGATACGTTTGAATCAAAAGGTTATTATCGCTTGGCCGTTTACAGTACGCATAAAATGTCAAATTTGACATTTGTAACACAATGCTCAACGATTGTCCTTCGTGTGACCACTTTGAATTATGCATTCGAAGAGACATTTCCCTGGAAAATTTGTGTCAAGTGAACAATCAAGACAATTAACCGACTAGCGATTATCACGATGTCGCCATTCCATGTTCCACTCCGCAGGTTAGTGATGAGAGTGAGTATAGTTATAGTTCCAGTTATCCCTCAGCCATACTGAATTTACCGGGGCCTATGAAAACACACGTACTAACCGGATGAAAGGCAAACGTGCAGAGACCGCCTACCAGAAGTTGCATTGCACATGGCCAATCTTTTGGATGGATTAAGTAAAAGGTTGCATCTAACGGGAATGGTACGCCGGTGTATGCTTATATAACATCGGAAATGAATCGGCGCATGGCGACAATGGTTTTATGAGTACCGAATGGGCTGCACCCGGAACGTACGATATAGACCGTTAGTAAATAGCTTATGGCAACAGTAGAGTACAGGTCGGTAGGTATAAACGGTTGAGTACTTGGACATTTGCACAATAAATGCGAACACTGTTTGGAAAGTCGCATGTTTGACAGTGGGCAGCGGGACTTAGTTGATGTCACTTGTTAATACCAAAGGTTGCGCATCAATCGTTCTTTGAGTAGGTGTACATGCCTCGTGCAGTACATGACCGAACCGGTCGGAGACACAGAGAGCCAGAAGTGGACACTGTATCGCATTCGCATGCTGTGTGATCTCCCATATCAGCTACTCAAACCAGACTGTACATGTAGAGGGCAACACTATTTCACTGTACCAGTAGTCTAGTCATCATTCTACTTAGCAGTTGCGTTACTATTGCCACATCGGGTTCCTTCAAATATGGATGCCCAAGATTTAAAGCTGTCACGTCTAAATGTTGAAGAAAACATCAACAGTTCGTATTGGGTAGTTATTCTCATGCCTGCGAAAGTGGTTGTTAGCCTGACCACCAAACGAAACCCATACACGTTTGTCGTACCATTGATGATGATGTCTAATGTGTCTCTATCCAGTTTGTGACAGCTCACACTT